>JAWLRI010000566.1:32806-60776 GCA_034781795.1 Crypturellus tataupa | reverse complement strand
GCCCAGAACACTCAGGGCAGGACCTCACGATACCTTGGGCTTCAGAGGAGGTCAAACCCAATTGGCTCACTAACGTAAAATAAAAAATAAAAACGGTCCTCTACCCGCGCGGGTCAGCGACGGAAAATAAAAACCTTACATAAACCCGCGACCCGCCCCGCGGGGTTCCCGTCCCGACGCCACGTGATCTTTTTACCCCCTGGTTTTCGCCCCAGGCTTTATTCCTCCCTAGCCCACCCCGGGGAATGAGGCCTTCCCCTTACCACTCCTGAAGGTCCGCAGCAGGAGACAACCGCGACCTCTGTTGGTCCAAGGCAGGAGGGTTGAGTCAGGTCAGACCTGTACAGCAGACGACACACAGGCGAGGTGTACAGGCCCACCGCCTTTAAAACCTAATATAGGCCCGAACGGCAGCCACACCGGAACAATCGGATCCAGACAATCAGGAACACGCACGGGTACGAACACAGGCACCACAC
Source organism: Crypturellus tataupa (assembly GCA_034781795.1). Classification (NCBI taxonomy): domain Eukaryota; kingdom Metazoa; phylum Chordata; class Aves; order Tinamiformes; family Tinamidae; genus Crypturellus; species Crypturellus tataupa. The sequence continues at coordinate 60,297 of JAWLRI010000566.1, read as the reverse complement.
TTTATTGACAGGTAAGGGCTTATATATGGGGAAAAGGGGAGGAGAGTGGGAGGAGGAAAGGTGGGAGCTGGTACTGATTGGGCAGGACCCGTTGCTGGGTGGGCGGCCAGGAGCGACAGGTCCCTCCTAGCCCCCAACTTTGGGGTTCCAGCAGGTTCTGGAAGGGATCCTACTGCACGTAGCCAGGGCAGGTGTCCTGACTGCGCAAGCGCAGCACCAGAGGGGTCGCACAGGGGCCATTTAGATTGACAGGGACCCCTCCTGTACAATTCCCCTCTGCGCAAGCCCAGAGTCAGAGTCACCCAAAGGGCACCATTGATCCCTATGGGGACCCTAGATCCCAATTTTCATTTCCCTACATCTCACCAGTCCCCTAGCATTCTGATGAAAATTCTGGTGAGCAATTCTGGCCGCTTCAAATTTATTTTCGGGGCATCCCCGCTCTAGCCTGACTGATACTAGAGCATCGGCCTTACTGTTCCCCAGGCCGAGCCCCTTGTCCAATTGATGACTCCTGACGCGGATAATACAGTAGGGAGCGGATCACTGCCGGATGGCCTGCTGCAGCTGCCTAAACAACTGCACCAGACGCATCCTCCCCGCTGAGTGGATAGCAGCATCTTCAATCCGCTCCACTACGCCCACCACATACAGAGAGTCCGAAACGATGTTCAGTCTGCTGGACATCCAATTATTAAATGCCCAACAGACTGCCATCAGCTTGAGGATCTGCAATGAGTCCCCCTCAGATCCCTCGAGAATTTGGTGTTGCCAATCACCCTCCCGCGACCACACGACCGTGGCTTTCCCTGTGCAATCTCCTGCATCCGTAAACACGGTAACGGCTTCTGCCAATGGCCGTTCTGATCTCAAAGGGATCCCTGCCCACTTTTGCGTTTTAATAAAATGACCTAGCTTTCCCGAGGGGAACTTAGTGGTCAGAGTCCCTGACCAATTCAAGACGCTGCTTTGCAGCGATGATGAATTAGCCAAAGCCCATTCCAATTCGGCAGGAGCCATTGGTCAATGAATACTCTCGGGTTCTTTGCCTGTTATAGTCACCGTACGCAATCTAGCCCGCTTAATCAGATCAGTCATGGCCTCGAATGTGGGCTCGATAGTCTTTCTAGGATTTATCGCGCCGAACACCCATTCAATTAAATAAAATTTGTCCTCCCGCCTTTCTTGCCCATTCCGCCACTGGGCAATGACCACGTTCACATGTGGTCCGGCATGGAGGATGAATATCGAAAATGGCACGTGCTCCATGGCTCTGTGTGTCCAAGAGCTGTTGATCTTGTCTGTGATTACTTGGAGAGTTTGCAGCTGCTCAGGTGTCACCGAAATCGGTTGAGCTGGGTCTGTTCCCTTTAATAAGGGTAACAGCGGAGCGATGTCCTCGTTCCGAAGGCCCACAACAGGCCTTACCCACTGCAAGTCGCCCAGTAATCGTTGAGCATCGTGCAATGTAGCCAAATCAGCCGAAATCGTTAACTTTTGAGTCGAATTACAGAATCCGAGATGAGCCACCCCAGATATTTCCAAGGCTGACTCATCTGGATCTTTTCCTGAGCAATTTGGAGGCCATAATAATTAAGGGTGTTGACTATTTGTTGAATTTGAGCAGGCTCAAAGGGCTGCTTCTGACAAAACAGAATATCGTCCATATAGTGATAAATTAAACACTCAGACCATGCCGATCTAATAGGAGCTAGAGCAGCAGCAACATACAACTGACAAAGAGTCGGGCTATTCTTCATACCCTGGGGTAATACCACCCATTCATACCTGTGGGTTGGTTCCGCACGATTCACGGAGGGCAACATAAATGCAAACCTCTGGGTGTCCTCTGGGTGCAATTTGATATTGAAGAAACAATCCTTCAAATCTATTACTAACAAAGGCCAATTTTCTGGAAACAATGCCGGATTGGGCATCCCAGGTTGCACGGCACCCATGGCCTGTATCTGATCGTTAACCCTTCGTAGATCATGCACCAGGCGCCACTTGCCCGATTTCTTGAGCAGGACAAAAATGGGAGTGTTCCAGGGGCTAATTGATTCCCTTACATGACCCAAGCTCAGTTGTTCACCCACCAACTGATGAGCTGCGGAAAGCCGCTCCTTTGTCAGCGGCCACTGGTCCACCCAGACCGACTCGTCCGTTAACCAGATGAGATGTCGGGGTGGAGGCGGTTTTCCAATGACCACTGAGAAAAACCCGGCGTCCCTGTGGACAGTGTGACTCCCATTTGAGCCATAGCATCTCTCCCCCAAAACCCTGCCAGAACTTGTGGCAACGGGCAGACGTATACCTGGACACTGGCCACGGCCTCGTCAGTCACAATCTGCACCGGATACACCGAGATCTGTGCGGCAGCCATACCACCGAGTCCGGTGATATCGCCAGCAGCAGACCTCAGGGGCCAATGGTCCGGCCATACATTCTGGGAGACCATGGTGACGTCCGCACCAGTGTCCAGGAGGATGTCGATGTCAACTCGCTCCCCCCTCTGGGCCAGAGTGACCTTCAAGGTGGGGCATGCCCTTAGATTGAGGGACAGACATGCAATTGGCCCAGACGATCCAAAACCTCGATCGCCTCTCACACAGTCCACAGGTTTTCCTAAGCCCATCGAATCAAACAAATTGGAAAGCGGAACAACCTGAGCCAGGCGACTCCCAGCAGGTACCACAACCGGTGGTTGGAGGGTATATATAACAATCATAACCTCCCGTGTGGAGTCTGCATCAATTATCCCCGGTACCACTATTAGTCCCTTGAGACCTGCTGAGGATCGGCCTAAAATCAGTGCCCCCAGGCTGTCCTCGGGCTTATGCCAGCCTGTTGGCACCGCTTGTGGCCGGGAGTCAACCAAGACAACATCTACTGATGTTGCCAGGTCGATTCCGAGGCTCCCCACAGTTGCTGGCGAGCCCCATCCCTGGCAGTGGGAGTCATTTTTGTCCTGGCGCGACGTCCCTTCGCGCTGGCTACCCCGTTTCCCAACCCGGAGTATTTCCTGGGTTGATGCGGATCACACTGACTTCTGTCATGTGATCTAGGAGGGGTAGGGCAATCCCTCATGATATGACCCTCACTTCCACAGTTAAAACAACGGCGGGGGGAACGCCCTGTGGAAGATCCTGCCATACCAGAAGGATTGGCAGAAACCGCCTCTGCCAAGCAGCCCAAAGCAGCTGCCAGACGTTTATCCCTTTCCCTAATAACCTCGGCTAACATAACATTCTGCTGCTTAATACTGGCCCGCGCTACCCTCTCCAGCATCTCCCCAGTGGAAGCCTCTGCAGGAAGCACACCTATTATCGCCTTGGTCTTGGCGTTGGCATTCTCTAAGACCAAGGAACGCAAGAAAGCATCACGCATCTCTCGTGGAACATTCTGGTCGGCATCCAGGGTGCCGGTCAACTTATTAACAAATTCATCTAATGACTCTCGGTCACCCTGCTTGATGGACGACCAGCCTGGTCCTTTCCGTTCAACCAGAATGTGCAGCAATGCCTTATGGGCAGCCTCCACGGCGGCAGTCAAACACTCTGCCGGCAAGGTCAGCTGTGCGGACCGAGCAAGATATTGACCCTTGCCTAGCAACATATCTGCGTTTACTCCGCTCAGCGCGTCACTGGGGGCCCTAGGGAGGTTCACAATCCTTCTACATTCCTCCTCCCATAGCCGCTCACAGTGAAGCAGCTGTGCCGGAGTACACACCAATTTAGCGAGTCCTCTACAGTCATCCGGGTACATTAACTCCACCCCGAACAAGTATCCCAACATCTGCTTCACTGCCTCGCTGTGAAGCCCATGTTGTGATACTGTCGCCTTCAATTGAGTGATGACTTTCCAGTCCAATGGCCTGTAATAGGCTACCATGCGGCCCTCTTGATCTAAGCTCTGCATCACCGGAAAGGCGCATTGCCCTTCCGGCGATGCAGCCAGATCAAGGTCCCCTTGGGCCACAGCCTCTGAGACCAGAGATCTCCAACCTTGTACATTAATGTCATGCACCCCTGCGCCATCGGATTTTTCAATCACCATTACAGTTCCCACTGAGGAACCCATCTTATCACTATTACTATATAGCGGCGCACTCACCGTCCTACTATGCCCGCCGCCGTACAGCGGCGGGGGCGACGCGGCCCATGCCCCACCCCCCACGCCATCGCGCAGGATGGCAGGTGGCGCAGACGGCGCAAGGGACGATGGTCGGTCCCGTGCCGCACTGAGGTTGATGTCGGTGACCTCCTTCTGGGACGGTGCACCCTCGGGGGTCACGGGGTCAGGGGTCGGAGGCGTCGAATCGGGAGATGACTTCCAGTTCTCCATGGTGACGGGTGGCGCGGAGGATGATGGTATGGCGGCGCCCGGTCCGTTGTCCGGCGCGACAAGATGACGTAAGTCACGCCGGCGATGCAGCCGCACCTCCCAGGCCACCCGATCCCGGGCCCGCTGCGCATGTAGCGCAGCCATTACGGCCCTATAAGTCGCCTCCCTTTTTCGCGCGCCCCGACCTCCCCCGTTACGCCCTTTCAGGTAATCTCCTAATGGCGCCCATCCCTCCAGTGATAAAATGGCTCCCGGAGTGGGAAACTGCCCCACCGACTCGCTCCATTCCAGGAAATCCTGGACATCCTTCTCCTTCACGGTGGGGGCGCGTTCCCTCAGGAACAGCTTTATTATTGCCCCGGCTTCTTGTTTCTCACTGAAATAAGCAACCTGGTTAGGTGAGGCACATGATGACATAATTCCTAACCTTATATAAATAAATAAATTACCTAATAAATTAGATAATAAATAGATTAAAAACCCCATCCCTATTCCCCATGCCAAAGAAATAAATAGTGCTTCTCCTTTTACCGCAGGTGCCGCGCGCGCAGCTCTCAGGGCAGGCCCTGCTAGGGGAGAAAACCGCCGACTGCCCCCCCTCTCTTCAGGCGACGCGCGCGCGGCTTGCGCTGACTGCCCCAAACCCCTTTGGCTGAGGCAGCCGGGCTTTCCCCGTTGGGGTAAATAGGGATGTAAAAAATAATTGTACACATAGTGTAAATAAAAGGTTCCTCCCCAATATGGGTGATATACCCTAAAAATGCCGATGGAGGTCACCAAGTCATATTGGGATCACCCTCAACCAGACTGTCTCCAGCCACCGGCGCCTGGGTGGATGCCACCCAGACATGGCCCTGTGCACCTCGCTACCTGGCCTTGGCCGGAGAACCAGGAGTCCCTCAACCCTAAGGGGCACAAACCCACAGGGGAGAAAATGGCCACATGCCGATCCTGCCACTGGCGTGCAGCCCCCCCTGCCCGTAACACACCTCTCACTACTGTGGAGGGAAGTAGGGGTCCGGGTCCCGCCACCCTAGAGGGTCCCCCTAACCTGAGGCGCTCCTGTGTGGACGCGCACGATCCCATTGTCGTGCTAGCAGGATCGAAGATCGGAGCGGCTTTCCACACCCGGAGCGGTGGCCAATTCCAGGGAGGCCGATCTGGTGAACCCTGCCGGTGCGCGAACCGATGCTGGTGTCGGCCATGGCCAAGCGTCGACCACCCTCGCACAGGCTGTCCCGCGATGCTGCCGCTTTCCCCCGACGCACGAGCTCCCAGACCGTGGTGTTCCCCGAAGTGCCGACGAATAATGTGGGGCCTCTGTCCACCAGCACACTACGGCTTTCCCACAGCGGATCCCCCTCCCGTGTGCTCACGCCGTATCACGTCGGGGTCACCAAGTAATGCGGGATAATCCCCCACGATGGTAAGTTGAGAGGCCTTACACCGCTGCGCGACGGCTGTCCCAAGACGCTCCCAATGATGCGCAGAGAGGGATATCCCGGGGGCGCCTCCCACCGCACGCGCCGGCTGTCCCGAGGTCGCCCCCCAATGGGCTGCGTGTTCTTTTTACGGTCACAGGCACTCGATGTAAACCGCCAAGCAACAAGCCTCCCAGCCACCCTGAGGGCGAGGCTCCCTCAGTACTCAGGGTGAGTAGCAGCCGAAGGGGAGTCCGACTGCTGCCCTTCCCTTCTCCTCAGGTAAGTGAGGTATCCACAATAGGGTGCAACCCGTGGGGTACGCACTCCCACCCTCAAGCCGTTCAATGACACTCGATATGAGCTAGAACGGAGGGAACTAAGAACTTTTATTAAAGGTAAGTAAGGGTTTATATAACTTCGGTCAGGGGAGGAGAATGGGAGGAGAGTGGGAGGAGATTGGGAGGAGATTGGGAGGAGTTCAGTGGGAGCGGGTGTCAATTGGAGGTTCCCTGCTGCTAGGTGGGCAGTCTGGACTGGCAAACCGCTCCAGCCCCCACCCTCATGGTTCTGGCACCTTCCCGAAGGTGCCAGTCCACACGTAGTCAGGCCTGCAGGCCTGACTACGCGTGCGCAGCCTCCAGGGGTCGTACAGGGGGCACCGGGACCCCCCTGTACACAGCCCCGGTGCGCATGCTTCAAGCAGGTGTCATGCAAAGTTTACCAATATGCTCTATTGAGGCTCAAAATCCCGATTTTAACCTCCTACAGAAAACTATTATTAAAGCTGCTGCAGCGCACTGCTAGAAAAAAAATACATCTTGCTTTTGGGACAGTAACACCCATAGAGAATAATTCTTTGTAACCAACGCTCATATAGTGTTTATACAATCTTTCAGTAGACCTTGGATGACAATTCTCTTGAGCATCTCCACAGCTCCTGAGGAACCCTCCAGAGTGTGGTCCTGCCAGGAAACTCTGGTGAACACATGGACGTGGATGTGGCAAACATATAAACACTCTCATTACAGACTGTAAATACGTTCCAACTAAAACGAACAAACTAGTTCAAATCAGGATACAATTATACATCTTCTGACTGCAATTGCCTCAAGTGAGAGGATCTCTTCCCCACCAGCTCCTCTCCCCTTATTCATAATCAGAGTTATGTTCTCCAGCCTGCCAATCATTTCAGTTTCAATAGCCTGCATGGCAAAGGCCTACTGTTTAAGTTTCTTGAATTAGACTGGTCTGTTTTGACTCACACAGGGCAGAAGTTGCCATATTATTTTGACAGTGATGGCTTACAGTCTATTCCTTAGGATGATTCTCCTTCCTAGTTGCTATAGCTGATATCTCTTTCTCAAGCACCATTTATCAGAGGTGTGGGATGTCCTTCTGCTTTTTTTGATTGTTTGTTTTTAACTAAAACTTGAAAACGCTACTTTGTGCTACTACCAATTATTTTCTCTTGTACTGCTAATGTCTTCTTCATATGGTCCTGATCTGACAGCATTCAACTCAGTGTTCTAACACTTCTGAATTCCTATGTATTCAGCATGTTCACAATCAGTAAATGCTCTTTGGCCAGACAAAATTTGACAGGAAAAAAAAATTCAGTACGGTTCTGAAAATTACCACTTCTTTGGGGTTATTTAAGAATTGATTTCCATGATTTGCATTTGTTTTGCATTGTTCAGTGGGGAAGAAAGGAGATGAAAGAAAGAATGAGGAGCAAAGCAAATGAAAATCAGGTTCAAGTACTTTTTTTAATATAAATTCCTATCATTATTAGAAAATTCTTGTCATAATAAATATATTAATCATGAATGATTTTTAAGGTAAATAAGCAAAATAGAAAACTTTTTCGAACATAGTATTTAATGAATTGGGAGCATTCTCAGCTTTATATTTTTCTTACACTTTCTTTGTACAAAACCTAATAGTTTTTAGTCATGATTTCTTGTTTGCTTCTTATTTAAAACTTTTGCCAACCAAAATTGCTGTTGAATCTTTAGATACCAGAGACCTACAGAATAAAGCTCTCTCTCTGTCTTAGTTCATCTGTCTGCCTCAAAGATTCAGAAAAAAAAAATGCTAATACTTTGACTCCTAGATTTTGAAAAATCAGTCTTTGACAAACTTACCAAAGAAAGCAAGTCTTATCAAAATGAGAAACAGAAATTGATTCCTCTTTCATTTCAGAAGTAACAGGCATCATGAAAGAGTAGCAGCTGTGTTGAGATTAGTGGATATCACCTTCTTTATTAAATATCTTCCTTATTAAAATGTCTGTTCCTAAAATTTTGTGCTGAATTTATGCTAAATGGAAAATGATAATTGCTTCATCTGGATAGTCTCTGAAAATCACATTTGTTTGTTATCCATTTTGCATAATAATAGTCTCAGAAGGAAAAATAGGCATCCATTCTAAGTATAATTATCACAAAGGTAACATCTTTATTACAAATACCGTCATCCAAACAAATGACTGATGAACATATCATTTCCTTTTCACACCAATGCAGATTCTAACACTCTTTAACACTTCTAATGTCCAGAATAACCATCCAGTTTAACTACTGCAAGACTACATAGGTTTAAATATGGATGCTATGCTGAATTAAAACACTGACCCTAATTTAAAGAGCACCACCTGCTACATGTTAAGTTTCAAACTCATAAGCTACATTCACATTACTTTAGGCAGTAGACTTGGGTGAATCACCAACAGGACGATTCAGAGCAGGTATGAGCAGGTATGAGGTAAGAAAAGGAAAAGCCTACATAGGCTGCCTGTTTCATTCATTTTCTTTTGGGACCAAATCCAGCTTTGCTGAGCAGTGTGGTGGTCAGGATGTGAGTCACCTGGGACCATCTAAAAGGAAACAGCAAACACAGGGCTATATCTGCCCAACCACCCCTTAAAATTAGTTGTCTATTTATAATCAGATCACTCTTCTGAGCTAAGGAATCTGAAGGAAGAAATAGCCGCAGCATCTTGCATAATAGCTTAAAGACACTTAGGAAGCTTGAGAGTTTTCCAGAATGTATTTGAGCATTCATGTCTTTCTTAGCAGCAAACCAACCAAGGCCTTGAACTTCATAAAGCAAAAGATGTTCCGTGTGTAAAAGTTAGTCAATGGCTAAGACAGGAATGCTAAAAATTAGTAGAAAAGGAACAAAGACAAGAGCGAGCCTGACTCATCAGCTTGGAAACAGGCCTCCTGGCAGAAAGGTACCATAGGGTTTGATCCTGACATTTTATGCATTGATGCAATGATTTGCTAATGTACATATACCCTTTACTGCTCATCTACTGCAAAATCTTTTTCCTGGGAGATGGGGATTCAAATACCTTCATAGAGTTGAAGAAACACATCTCCCAGTTTCTGAATGAGTATACTAATCACAGGATGCGTTGTGGTGTAAAATGTAGCCAATAATCCTTGAGAAATACCTACCTATTCCTCCCTACCTTGCAGTAGAGCTGACTCACTTCTGTGCTGTGTGTTGACTATTTCTCCATATCCTTTATCAATTAAGGTAGGGCTCCAGAAGGTTAATATGTTTTCCCACCCAGCTCTGATTCGCCACTGAACTTAAGACAGCAGTTGCAATGTAGTTGTCAGATAGCATGCTTGCGGAAACTGTCAGAAAACCAAGATTTTAGTATAATAGAAAAATTATACCAAAATGAAGGTAGCAATCGATTTTCAGTGCCTTTAGGGAAAAGGTAGTATTTGAGAGTTTGCCATCTGAATCACTCTCTAAGCATGTGGTTAGCTGTTATGTCTTCTTTAGTAGAAAAACTAGCTCAAGAAGTTTCTCTCTCTCACTGTAGTTCCATCCAGATCTTATTTTCAACTTATAATGTAGTAAAGGATATCCTTCACCAGTTTGGAGAATGAAGACTATGGATAAAATGAGAACAAAAGTATGCTTTTCCAGCAAGCAAAATGGCTTGTGAGACTACAACCTTTCTTTTATGTTACTAATTAAAATCAGGTGTGGTTGGGCTGTGTTTGGCTGGTTTGACTGATGTAAAACAGATCAAGTTTAACTCTAAAGATATGAATGAGTAAAGAAGCAATAGGACAGGATTACTAGTTGAGGAACTCCCAATATATATAGAAAGAAGTATGTTCATTATTTCCCACTCTTGCATTTTCAATTCAGAGGGTCCCTTCTTGAAAGTACTGGATGCCTCAGACTGGTTTGACAACACAGTCAATCCAGCTTTAGGGATCCTAGTATCAACTGAAAACTGTGTCCATATATGCACAGAAAACTGTTTTTTTTTAAAAAGTTAACTTTTTATTGTCATATCACCCAGGTGTTCAGGTATCACTTGCTTTTCTGCAGCTGGCATGAAAATAGAGAGATAACTAACATTTCTAATCATTTTGTATAGCTAACATGGCAGAAATGTGCCATTCTGGTCTGGGACACATTTGTGCTGTGAGTGACCTGCTGAAAGACTGGTGCTGCCACTGTAAGCACTGTGGGTGGGACCCATCTCACTTCTTTCTAGCTGTCTACCTTCTCTTCCCTTTATAACCAAGGAAGAGCCTTGGAAGAAGCAGTTCTAAGAAGCAGTTTAATCGAACTTTAAATGCAGTTTACCATGAAGTTTGCATACAAAGACAGTTACTCCACTGACAGAGAAAGGCAATAACCGTAGGTGTAGACATCTACATTTCAGATGTCTCCCACTTTACTGTTTACTTACACTGCAAGTTCAGTGATAAGAATGTCAATGTTCTGGTTTCTAATCCTCCCTTATTTGTCTCAGGAAGCTTTATTCAGAGAATACTCGTCTCCATTTGAAGGTCTAAGCTAGTACTTTGCTTGTCTAGACTCACAAAAATTTTGAAAAAAAAATAGGACTTTTGTATTTGATTAAAAAATATATTGTTTGAAAAGTGATATGCTAAAACTAGTCTAACTCTTCATGGCCTTTTTAATCCACCGGATCTAGGACCCATTTGACAAATACTTTTCACTATTCTGAAAATACATTTTCGGAAAAATTTTTCTGCTTAAAAAGACAGTTAAAGCCAAACAGACTGGCCAGTTGGTTAGTCTTATCAATCCCAGGTTTGTTTAGCTATATCATAGCATATGCAACTAGAATTTGTTCACAGAACAGTTTCTTTCTGCTGGAATAGGTACTAATATAACCCAATCATTTACCACTACCAAGACTTATCTCTTCATTAACGCAATCTAGCCATAACTATACCAGCTTTGGTGTTTCTTAGGCCTTTGATGTCATGTTTAAATATATCCAGTACAACAAAGGAAATCATTAAGATCAAAAGACTAAAGTAATCAATTTGCATTACATACTGGCAGCATTAAACAGAGATCAGTAGTCTTTAAAAGTATCTCTTTGCTGAACTCCAGCAGTACTAGGAACAAAGACCACCAGATTTTCTCACCAGATTCTCACCAGATTTTCACACAAACACACAGTGGTGAAAGCAGAGAAAGTCACTGCTCTCATTACACCTATCTGCAACTTTGGAGAAGCTTTTAGAAACAGTGCCTTAAATTCCATCATTTTAGTAGGTCTTTCATCATACACAGATTTTGTCTTGTCTCAGCAGATGCTCCATCAAGACAACCTGTCACCTCCACGGGCTGTCAATTTGCAATCCAAAACATGCAACACCTGCGCCCTTGGAAACTAATGAGGAAAATTGCTGCTTGCTGCAAACTCCACCCTGTGCTTTCAGGACACGGCATACTATTGCTGCAGTTGTGCTCTGGGACTAGAAGAGCGGTTGTGCTCTTTTAATCTAAACATAACTTACTGCCTAGAGAAAGAGTCACAGGGAGAATGCCAAGACTTTCCAGAGACAGCGCTTCTGCCATCGTGGTCCATAGCCATAATAGTGTTCACCTCTGTTTTTCTTACTTTCTCCCTGCCCAGCAGTCTCAGCTGAGGTTGAATGGCTTCATCGGGACTATGCTAGTGCCAGAAACTAATTATCTATGATGGTGAGAAATCCTGACTGAACAGTGTGGGTTACCTCGCTTACCTTGCAGCATCATGCAAAATTGTAGCTTTATTTTGTCTGGAGAATGATCAAAGCAATTACCCTGAAAACAGCACTTCAAGTTCTGTAAATACTGTGCTTTTAAGACCACAAGTATATTAGTATTTGTTTCTTTACTTGTTGGATTGTTTTCAGTTTTCTTCTAGAGTTTACAAAATGAAGAGCAAATTAATAGCTGTGAGTGGTGAAATAGTCACCTGGAAGTCACACGTATGTGAAAGTTCTCATGTTTGTGCTCCGGTGTGATACAACATGTTCATAGCAGTGTGCCTGAGTAAACACTGAATAGTTGATACATGCGCCAATGCATCACAGTGTAGAGCGACAAACTGAGGTATAGCCTGGCCCTAGATGAAGGAGATGTGATCAGTTTTTTGGCACGGTGCAGACTGTGCAGACTTCTGTTTGCATTTCTTAACTAAATAACTTGTTTGAGCTGTTTGATTCATGCCATTATATTTTATTAAATGCCTTTGGAAAAGAAGTGGAATTTTACCTTGATGTTACAGAAGAGCTTTAAAATATTAAAGTACCTCAAAATATTTATCTACTTTTAAGAAAAAAAAATAAAAGGAATAAAAGCCACCATATTATACCTCATGGTGAAAGCTTCCACCAACAATGTCACATTCCTGTGTGAGAGCAATGGAGCCTATGTGAGAGAAGGAGGAAGGCAAAGGATGAAATGGGGCAGCTAGGAATACCTCTGCTTCCTTCCAAAAGGGAGTCCCATTATGGGATTACTCTTGTACAAAGCTGAACATGGAATAATAGCCATAGGCCACTGAAGTTAACGATGTTAACAGGTAAGCAGTTCCTGTTGTAGCAGTACTGAGGAAATATGTCTATAATTTCCTCTCCTACTCTAATATTTTTGCTTCACAGGATCCAGTTTGAAATGCAGTAGCTAGCTCAGACCATTTCAGCAACCCAACAAATCCTATCTGAAGGCTGTCACTACCAGTCTGAAAGCACTGCACTGCAATCACACCATCCTAAGTGCAAATCTGCAATAATCTCTGTTCATTCAAGGCTGTCCAAAAATGATGATGACAGGTTAATTTTATACCAGCAGACTTTACACCAGGCCTGGAATTGCTGCTTTATGCCGAATCAGTTATTGTTCATCCTTATAGTACATATAAAAGCTTAAAGTCGGAATAATTGCAATGATAGGTTCTGGTCCATTCAGCAGATCTTTGGGAAGTGGATCAAACACATCCCGCTGGGATATGGCCACGCACAGAGCTGGTATTAATGATGGTGGAATCACAGCCCCTGAGGCAGCGGGACCAAACCAGCTGGCCCCACAACAGAAACCAGGGAGAAGTGAGTCTGTAGAAAAAAGAATCCAGCTGTTTAGATTTCAGAGCTCACTTAAGTTTGCCATGAATATGCATCATTTAGGCACTGGGATTACTTGGAAACAGATCTGGAGGGTGCAAAGGAGCTGCTTACAATGCTGGCAAGGTTTTCAAACCTTTAGAAATATTTAAAAGCAGATACATAGATTCTTCTTTTTCTTCCCTCTTATGTAATCATTTATGCCTGCATAATATAGTTGGAAAGTATTTTGTCCAAACTGCAAAATGTATCTTAACAATAAAAAGGATTTTTAGGCAATGAAGGTGTTAGAAAGTTCTTCTGTAGCTTAAAAAAAAAAAAAAATCTGTTCCTACGTATTCTAGAAAACTGCTCAAGGGAATACTATAATATTCAACATTTTCTAAAAATCATTATAGGCTATGCTGTCCCACAAAAATACCTCATTGGTCTTTTCCACCCATATTCCCTTCTTTTTGTCAGTTTTCATAAGGCTACATATGTAGACAGTAAAAATGGTTTAACCATCTATCTCATAATCTTTTAGAAAATTGCAAGATCATTTCCATTTTCTATTAAAATACATCCCATTGATGGCAAAGAATTAGGACTTACAGTGATATTGTTTTTTCCTGACACCATAAAGATTTCTGAAATCTCAATTATGTCTGAGAAGCTTATCCTCCTACTTTAGCAAGTATTTAGCATATATTGCTAGTGTCATTAACCTTGCCTGGGTCACAGTAATGTGAATTTTTTACTGTGCATGCTTTCAATATCTTTTTATAAATGAATTTTTAATCATTTCAGTACAGTAGTAATTCAAAATTGTCTTTAAAGTTTACTTTTGTTTTTTAATGTTCTTCCCATTTGCTGGTAATCTACTGAATTTCAGAAACTCTCAAATTTCTAGCAAAAGCCAGTTCTGCAACTTCAAATTTCTTTTCCTTAATTTTTCTTGCCATTCATTTAATATCAGATAATTTATTTAAAGGTACTTAGATGAATAAATGCTCTTCACTAGAATGTGCTGCTTTACAAATAATTTTTCTTTTCTATTATTTAGTACTGCATCAAGTTAACCACTGTTTTTTAGATCTCAGTTACATTTTGAAGTTATCAGCTGTCCTAAAGTTATATATGTGCCTTTGTAAAATACATATAATATTTCAGCATTTTAAATAGCAAGCAGTTCAAGTAGCATACTAAATTACTTCTGTGTTTGCTGAAAATAATAGTTCAATATTTACCAGTTGGCATACATGAAGAAATATGTTACTATTTCATTTTAGCAGCATGATAGTTTAGGGATCTTTTCCATCTTGAAATGTTAGATAGCAATGTGATTACTGGGCATCTTTTTCCCATTTCTTTTTGTGTAGTGGATGATTTTGTGCATCTTTTTTTAATGTTGACAGACTGTTTTAATATTTTAAAATACAATTCCATTTCTACACCATCTAAATTAAAAAAAAAAAAAAAAAAAAAAACCCAAGCCTCATATCCACTGTGATTGGGGCACTATTGATGTTTTATTGATCATAGGCTGCAATAAAATTTGAAAAATAAGACTTATTCAGTTATAGGTATAATGGCATATTAATACTTTGATGGACTTATAAAATTAAGGATCAGTCACAAAAGAATTGTGACTCTTAACTCATCCTTCAGGCTGCTTGCACAGCTGCATGCTCTGCTCTTATGAAATATATCATTGTCTGTACCTTCTTTTCTTTATATTAAATACAGTGTCATGCTTCATTTCAGAATTGTCTTTCCTCTGGGAAGCTTAAAGTTTTACCAAACATTAAATTTCCCAGCAAAATCTCAGAATGAATGTATTCGTATCAAAACATTAGCTGTAACGCCTAACAGTACGTGATTTGTGCTCTATACTCTCTAAGAAAACTAACTTTGGCAGTTCAAAAAGAAATAGTCAAAATGTGATGCCAAGTTCTTGCTTTTCAGCTGATCCTCCCATATCTAAGCAGAAAGCCAGAATGTCCAGATAAATATTTTCAAGTCCATTTGAAGTCCTTCCAAACGAAGGCACAACAAAACGTGTTAGACAACCAGAACATCACTGCAAAACAGACTGTCTGCACAATCCCAAGACTTGTCTCCCCCAAGATGTTCTGAAAAGGCTTTCTCGAACTTCCATATAATTGCAGCCTTCTGCTCCCAATCCTTCACAAGAAATAGAAAAAGTATAGGATGGCCGATTTTGTTCCAAGCAGCTCGCTATCTACTTCTCACAGAAAAACACTCCTTAAAGTAATGGAGCGGATAATACATTCTCTAAACAACAACAACAACACAAACTCTCAAAATAGCCACAAAGCTTTAAGGAAATAATTACTGAAACTGTCAAAAGTAGTAGAAGTCACAACTTTTATAAATTGCATGTTTGTTTGTTTGTTTGTTTGTTTGTTTTCTGCTGCAGGCTATTAGAAAAGTGATAGCTATTCGGTCTTAAAACCAACATCATAGCCTACATTTTATCTTTCCTAGAACACTACAGCATCACTTAAGTCATGTATATTGCTCCTGTCAGCATTCATATATGCAAGTGAACTTGATTTTTTTTTTTTTAAAGAAGGTATGTTACTACTGTAATCAAGAATCATGCAGGTAATCTCCAGACTAACCAACAAAATATTTAGCTGATTTCTCCCAAAGAAGCACACATATCAGAAACATAGGAAGTACTCCTTCCTTTGTCAGACCAGATGACAAAATATTTCATCTGGACTGTAATAATTATATTTCAAGTGAAAAATTATGAATTTTTAACACTGTGCAACTAGAAAGAGAGAAAAGGTGATTTAAAGCCAGTGGATTGGTCAGGAAGGTAATTCAGCTTCCATTCTAATTTGCAAGTTGCAAAACAGCTTATAAATGTCTAAGTGTGAGAGGCTTGGGAGAACCGTTCTGTATGGCTCCTAACCTAATTATGGGGGAGCTGTAACAGTTAAATATCCTGGCTTTCCCTCTGCTGCTGTTTGGGTGCATCACCCTCATCCGTTCTAGCCACATGAATGTGCAAACACATGATCAGTTTCTCAGACTGATCACCAATACTGAAATAAAGACAGATTTTATGACCCTATCATCAGGCTCATTCAAACCCCCCATACAGCAGAAGAAGCAACACATGGATGGCTGAGGGAGAAAAAAGCAGAGGTTGCATTTTTGCTATAGCCAGCAGACAGATCATCTCAGAGAGCTTTTCTGTACAAATCAACTAAGGAGTATCTGAAAGGACAAAGACCTCTAGCTACTGATCATATCATGTACATCTTGATCTGAAAAAAGTGGCTAAAACTGAATTCCTGAGCTATATGAAAACCAAATAACATAGGCTATTCCTCTCAATAAAGAGAAATTAGAGTTGTTAGTTTTTTACACTACTTGTTAGTTTTTAGTTTGTGAAACAGAGAAAGTAATTTGTAACAACAGAGAATGTTTCTGAAAATGGTTGCATACGTGCTTGATGGATGAAAGGTGTATAACGAATTCTAGATAAACCCAAACAACTATTTTTTCATAGCATTCATATTAACAAAATCACTTGTCGTTAGCTTGATTGTACTTTGATTAAGAGCATGCTGTTAAAACAGCCAGTTCTGAGCAGTCCAAACCTGTGAGCTAATGAACTTGAAATATTCAGAAAATAAAAGTAGGGTTTTTTGGAAACATTTGAAAACTTTCCCTCCCATAGGTGCCAGTATGTAAAGCTATTAAAGTGTGATTCATCTCTGAAAAGTGACTCAGTAAATGTAGCTATATGGGGTTGCATGATTTTTATGGTTCAGAAAATTCATAATATAAATGTGATGACTACAAATAAAAAAGAAAAACAGGGAAAAAAACACTTATACTGCTGCTATTCCTGCTAATTCAGCCTAATTCTCAGACTCAAGCTGGGTTCTTTGTATTAGGAATATAGTAATATAGCATATAGCCAAATTATGCTCTCAGGGACAGCTCTACAACTTTGCATAAGTTAATGAAGATGCAGCCAACAGCTTGGATTATAAAGTTTCAGTCTACTATAAAGGGCTGCATAGAGCTACACTGACTCGGCGGGAAGCCAAAGAACAGATGAACCTCCTGTCCCCCGAGTGCTTGCAGCTGCCTCGTTTCCTTTCACGAAATAGTTTATTCCTAGGCAGTTTGGGATAGTTGGAATAAGAGGAAGTGAGTCCCAATGCCTCTCTGATCCAACCTGGGCTGCTGCTTGTAATGTTGAGCTCTCTGGCTTTCCCACTCCACTGTTTTGTGCTTGAGTTGCAGCTTGGTCACGCCTAGTAATAAAGAGCATGGGCTACCTTCTCCTCTGTGACCTCCATAGCCCAGAAAAACATTGTGCTTGATAGAGCCTAATGCAAACACTTGGATTCACACAGAAACAGAAACAGGAAGGGCACAGCGCGGTCTCACAGGCTGCTTAGTTTGCTAAGGAAAGCTAAATGGGGTGAGAAGCAGCATTGGTGTTTTTCAGTAAGTGGGCAGATATGGTGCCAATCAGATATAAGAAACTAGTCTGTGGAGTCAGAATTTCAGAGTGAAGAATTTTATTTCAAGATAAATGAGGGAAAAGGGACCTGAAAAGAAAACAGTGCTAAAAGAAGAAGGGTAAATTAGGAATGGCAACTCTATTAGTTTTAAACTCCTTTTTTTTTTTTTTGGAATGAAGAGAATTGGAAAAAGCATCTTTATCTTCTCGCCTTGTCTTTAACATTACACAAGTGAAAAACTAATTTCACTAATACTGAATGAGTTCAGATGTGCTCTTCAGATTTATAAGTGTTTGCAGCATACATATATTTGAGGGGATGGGCTGGTATTTTGGGTTATTTTTATTATATTTTTTTTCATTACCATCTACCTAGAAGATTCTCACACAAACACTCCACCCCAGCACTAAAGATCTAGACTTTTTTTGTGTGCCTAAACATATTATATAAGAACAGGATTATCTGACTTCAGGCAAAATGTAAATTATTTAAAAATCTTGTTGCTGAGTGACAATGAACAGAACAGGACTTGTACATACATTTAAAAAAATGCAGAAGGCAAGACTATTCCCCAAAACACTGAAATTGATTCTTTAAACCACATACTGGTTCTAATTTGCATACAATAATGTCAAACTGAATTGCTTATGTAGAGCAAAAATATTATATATTTTTTAATAAACTGCTGAAAATAGATTGAGGTTGCATAAAGCACTGTTTTCAAACAGCAACACAGATTAAAACAGATTGGTTTTGACAGTTATAGTGTATACATTTTTTATATTTCTTTTTCAGCAGTGTCTGTTTTTGTATCATGATCAACTGCAGGTTTCTAGTTAGATTGATAGATTTAGTAGTGATTTACAATTTGCTTGCATTTTAGAGGTAGGCAAAATTTGATCTCTTCCATAATTTAACATATAGCCTCTTTTCATTCTAAAATTTCTTCTTTTTATGCTTGTTTTGAAGAACATTATTCATGCTCAAGTGTTCATGCTACTAAAATGAATCCCAAACAATCCACGGCTTGTTGAATTCCTATATGAATAGAAAAAGAAACTTTCTTTCAAAGAAAGTTTAAGTTATCACTCCAATCTGCAAAGATTTCATCACATTAATAGTTTAGATTTAATGTATAGAACACAGTACAGAAGTACATAGAAGTACAGAATTATGACCATTACCAGGGAATTGTGTCTGTGTCTTGCACCTGGGGACAACATGCCAAAATCAGTCCTTACGAGTGTAGAAGACAGAAGCCAGTTGTGCGACTCCCAGTCTCATTGCTGGTTACAAACGCTCCAGATATTTGTTTGCTGAACTTCTCCATGTGCTCTTGTGCCCTCAAGAGAAATGTAAGACTAGATCTATACTGGCAAATGAAAAGACTGAATTCTTCACTGCACACCTGAAAACACAGCATTGCGTTTCTGGACACAGAAGAGCAGCTGACCCTGTTCTTTCAGAAAACCAGATACAGATGATATGAGTTTAACCAAGGGATTTAATTTCTAACTTAGGAGAGGTTTTTGTGTTGGGTGATGGTGGCACTCACAGCCTGGCTGATGGGGACAAACAAGTGGAGCAGGAGGACAGACATTCAGCTGAAGTCTGATCTCTCATTTATAGCATCTTCTGTTTCAGCTCTAATCATTTCTTTTTGATTCTGTAACTGAGATATGGCTCAGAGATCAACTCAAAAATACAGGTTTCCAGACGGCTGTTACTTACTGATGAACTATTTCTGTTTTTTAATTTGGAATAAATTAAAATTATTAACTATTAAAATTATTAAGTATTTTAATTTGGAGCTAAAAGTCAAAATAAAATATGTGCTACATAAGTACACGTACAAAATAAGACAAGAGTCAAACATAACTCCTTCCCACCTTGCCATTCCCCTCATTGCTCACTTTGGGAAGGTGTTGGCTCTTTTCCCTCATAATTTATCTGTAAGACTTGTAGACATCCTTATCCTTTCTCTGTCAGAGGCTGAGAGCCTTTGCAATACTAGGCACCTTAAACTACGTACTCAGGTTTAGCTCAGGCAAAAGACCGAGTAAAAGAGGATCAGCAATTCAATTCATTGTATTTAAGAAAATTTATCTGCTGAAATAAATAGAGATTTTTTGGTTCCAAAATATCCCATTTAAATAGGCTATCTAAAGTGGTCATCCAGACATGTAAATTAAATTTACACAGAAAATTATCATAGTCCTGGTTTTCTGTGATTTTGGTCCTTCTTCCCACACAAAAAGGTTTGCAGTCTGATGATAAAACTTAAAAAGTGCTACTTAATGCAGTACTTCCATGCTGGTGATTAAGTGTTGCATTTACAGGTATATTTTGCCTGGGTGTTGATTGTGCTTTGTCTCACCTCAAAAGGCCGTTATCAATGCCAGTTCAGCAGAGCAGGACTGTTTTAATGGTGTCTTCTATGCCCTTTCAAGCATTTCAACACTGTTCAGGTTGCAGTATCACAAGGCTTCATAGGAACCTGTATTTCTCAATTGCTTTTAAGCTCAGCTGGAGGGAAAATAGCTGAACTTTTCTGTCAGAAAAAGTCCTGTGTTTACATTAACTCTTTAATAACTATTCTTTTCCACTTTCCTGCACACTACTGACTCACTGACTTCTATGAGAATTTCCAGTGGAAAAAGAAACATAAGTGTGCAAAGAAAATAAGATAAAAATCGTAACAAGTACGAAACAGTGTCTAGAAATAGAAAATTCTGCCTGTGTTAAAAGCACTCACATCTCGTATTAGCTTTTTTTTTTTTTTTCCCCTTAAACAGTTTGTTAGAGTGAGTTCTGGTTAAATTATAGATATCAAAATAATTTTATCAAATCTGGAGTGGCAGAATGAGGAAGTTCAAAATGATTATGAAAATGAAAAACTTAAAAGAATCATCAAAATATATATGTATTTGTTGCATAAAAAAGATAGGAAATGAAATGCTTGCAAACTGGCTACTGTCATTCATGTAGATGTGGGCACAATCTGTTAATCATTTTATGGGAAAGCTCTTTTTCTGATCCATGCAATACTACCTTTGAGACAAAATGAGCCAGATCTTCTTCAAGAAAAAAACAAATATTTTTTAATACATTTCAGAATTGGATCGTAAGTACATACCTCATAGTTATTACACCTGCAGTTATGTTGCTAACGTTCTGTTGTAACTGTGTTGTGCTAACAATGCCCATTGGGGGATCTTTTCCTTGGCTATCATAAATTTAGCGTATAAATTAACACAGACATCTACATTGTGGTCCTGGTTCAGGAAAGTATATCTAAACATGCTAAACTGTATGCAGGCGACTGGCCCACTTGCATTTTAATGTTAACTTGTGATTAGTTGTTTTGCTGAATCTGATTCTTTGCTAGAGTACAATGAATCTTTTTTTAGTCCTTGGTTTTTCTTTTTATTACTTCCAAGTCAAAGAATAATGCAGAAAATTACACTTCCCTCAGAGAAAAGCAATTCAGTCTTATCAAAGTTGTTTTAGTAGAGAAATCTGAGTGATCAAAACCAAAGTCAGAACTTCTTGTTGTCTTGAAGAATTTGTGCATTTAAATGTGGAATTTTATATTTGTAAGGAACATAGTATGAACAGAACAATTATTTAATATCTTTACAAAACTCATGCACAGCATATGGATAAGGTGCTTTACTGGCAGAATTAAACAATAGCCCTTCCCGGGAACTTAAAATCCACTCTATACTTGTCCCCATGCTAGTCTCAGTTTGGTAGACTAGACCTGACAAGACATTGAGAGAGGTGACATTAGAAAAGAAGGAAGCAGATTTCAAAAAACCTCAAGAAGTTGCTTGGTTTTTAATTTGCAAGCATTAACAGATTATTTCTATGTCATTACTGAAGGCAAAGGTAAATCTTGCTGTAACTTCAATGGGACAGGAATTCAGTGCTGTTTCTGTTGCTTGAAAAATACTAAGCTAGAAAAACAGGAAGCTCAAAAAAGGAGTGATGGGGAAAGATGAGACATTTAATGACAACTATAAGGACTGAAGAAATGCAGTGTTAAGATCAAATACAGTTTAGAAGCAGAGTTTTAGCGTTTTATTTATCTTGAACTTACAACAGAACCATTTCAGTCATTCAGCCATTTCAGATGAATTGATTTGTTGCAGAATTCCAGAGAAGTATTTTTTTTTCAGGTCCCAAATGCCTTAAGGATGATGGTGAACTAAAAAAAAGTGCTGTGGAAAGATGTAATCTAAGGAAAATTTATATTAAATATGCATTTCCAAATTATATTCAAATGAAATGCAAGAGAATATAAAGGAATGGTAAAAGAATGATAAAGATACAAAACAGGAAACATAGGAAGTTAGAAAAAGCCAGAGTTGAGATGGCTCTTATAACTGATATCCTTCATAATTTGAAATAATAGCCTTTGTAAGATGATATACTGAATAGTTACACGATTGCAATTGTCATTGGATTCCTGCCTTGTTTAGTACAGGAGCTAGATTATTCTCTGGGAATGAGTCAAGTAGTTTCAAATTGAATATGCAGCTATAATTAGAAAAGTTGAGTAACCTTAAATACAAATACAGGGTTCTGCTAACCCTGTCCTCCATCTATACTGAACAGCTACAGAATTATAGAACAGAATGATTGACACAAACCAATATACAGTATGCAGTAGAACTTAAGAGTGTATTTCAATTTACAAGTGAATACATACTCGTGTTTTAAATGTCACTAAAAGCATATCTGGTTTCTTCTGGAAACTACGAGACATGTACCTTCTTGGTCTTTATGACATTTTCAGGCAGAAAGATCTTTTTTATAACCTTTTTTTTTCCTTCAAAATAGAACGTAATTACTCTCCTGTGACAAAATTGAAGATTAAATTAAATCATTTTGCAGTACCGAGTACAAATAAGCATCTGAACTTTTTTTTTCCAAAGCACGAAACTGTCATTATTTTCATTCAGATAACTCAAAACCAGAAACATTTGATTTTACCAATCCCCATTCAGTCAAAGAAAAGAAATCACGTTGACATTGAAAACACACTGGAAGGAAGGTCATCCAAAAAACCCAAGAATTTTCAGTTTATAATAGCCTAAAAATAGAGGCTTACGATGAAAGCATCCTTTTGTCCATGCTGACGACCACTGCAAGTGCATTATACTTGTTATTTTCAAAATTATATGACAGCCACCTTGCACTTCTGTTTGTACATTCAAGATCTGATTCTAGAAGCAAAGAAGATAAATTTGTGGTCGCTGCTGACAGCATTAAGAAACTTTTTTTTGTATTAACTCTCAAAATCTTACAGATTTGGGGATTGTACACTTGGAAGAGACAGGACTGCTTTGCTTTGCATTTTACCTAATTTCAGAATCTCTGAACTCCTAATAGTATCTCTACTGCTGTATACTAGCACTACAGGAGAAGGGACTAAATTGAAGGTGCCTTTCATTTACTGCTAACTCTGTCAATGGATTCAGATGTATTCAGGAAAGAAATGCAGTAGTTATACCACCTAGCCAGGAACTGTAGTGGAGGAATAGAGTGAGAATAGTGTGCAAATGGATGTACAGAGATGTTGAGGACTTGAGAACAGGGTCCAAAGACATGGATTTGATTGGAAAAAGTGCAATACAAAAATCACTGTAGGGGAGATCAGTCCCCAGTAGTAAGATCTAGAACATAACATTAGTACACACAAATTAGTAGCAGGTAAGTGCAATGGGTATGAAAGAGAGGCAGGCAAGAATAGCATGGATTTGTAATAACAATGGATTAAAAAAAAACAAATCCCATGATCACCAGTTTTCAAAAATCTAGTTCATAAAACAGTTGGAAGCTGTTTACTAGATGAGGAACACAGCTGATGTTATGACTGTGATCTATATTGTCTGTCTAAAGAAACAGTCTTTAATGGAAACTCTAGCTCCAAGTCTCATGCAATGAAGAATTATGACAACTTCTTTAGGTACTCTACCTGAGTTGGTTCTCTGTTATTTTTACTAATAACTGGTTACTAGTAGATGTGTGAGTGTGTGCAGGTGTATCTTAGCTCTTGGAATCTTGTTGTATTTTAAAATCTCAGTTATTTAAATCAAAATACTAAATAAGAAATTCACTTTCTGTGTATAGGGGGGTTGGACTAGATGACCTCTAGAGGTGCCTTCCAACCTTAGGCATTCTATGATTCTATGATTATAGCAAATTTCTAAGATAAAAGAGCCAGGAAAACTTAAGAGCTCAAAAATCAGCAATAAATAAAACAGAATATACAAATTATTTTTACAGTTCATCCTTTAAACCAGTCTCATAACTTCTGAACAGAGAGCTGGCAGTACTGGAAATCCAGCAATTTTGAAACTGAGCATTTGAAAATCCCCTAATGCTTGATTCTGATGTTATGCAATTCAAAGTATGCTTAAATATACTGGAAAGTATGAGAGACCTGTGATAAGAGCATTGTAAAGACAGGTTCTGCTGCAATTCACAGTGTTGCTCTGATTAAACAATTTGTCCAGTCAAGTGGGTACTATTTAAAAGCTTCCTCGAGCTTTTTCAGTAAGGTTATTTCCCCCAACAGGAAGAGACTGAGTTAATGACTTTTGGTTCACTGTGCTGTACAAAATGAATATGTTTCTCAAAAAAACAAAAAAGAAAGAAAAAAGACAGCATTATACTATACAGCATAGATATTAAAATCTTATAGAGAAGACTAAATAAGAAGGAAACATATTGAAACAAACTATCAATAAAAGCACATTCCTGCATAGCTCCTGAAACCTATTAAACAGTCAGCCAAAACACAATCAATTAAAATTATCTTCGAGAGTGTTATTTTCTGTGTTTTAATATAAAGTCTTGAGACATTCGCGATCTTATTAGTTATCTATTTTACTTGCTTTGCTTGCTTGCACAGTGCAGCAAGATGTTTCAGTGCAAGAGCAGTTAGTCTCTTTGCACCCTCAACTTACCAGAATTTGTATGACTAGGTGAAAATTGCTTCATTCTCCATAAATAATGATCAATAATTATGTATTAAATGAGTCAAAAAAAAGAACAGAAAGAGAAAACTTGTTAAGCTCTCACCTCATTGGAGAGGTGAGAGAGATGATAAATCCACTCCACAGTTTACTCATTACTTATATTTCCTATAGGCAAGAAAGGTATTACTTGCCACTGAATTCAGTCCCTTTCAGTTGTAAGCTTCCCAAGAATTATTTTCATAGTCTAGGAAAATCCATTGAATGTCTACTCTGCCCTCTCCTGATCCCATAATATTTTCAACCTTCTGTATTAAAATTCAAAAGGAATAAAGTGAGATCAATAGGATTAGTGTCCTACTGATGAAAATTTGAGATTATTTAGGTAAACTAATGGCTCAGTTGAGAAGATCTAACCGTTACGTAAATTCATTACTTTTCCTGAGCCTCTATAAAGCTATATTGTCCTATAGAGCCTCAGGAAAGAGCCTTTGTTCATGCCCTGATTTAAAAAACTAGGAAGGATCTTATCCTGGAACCAAAGTATACTGGAAAGAGAAAACACCTCATATCTGAGCTAAGTCCACCTTCCTCACTTCAGCGCTATTTTACTTATATTGTCAGCCTGAATTAATTCTTCTTCTGGTCCTTATTAGGCAGATGAACTGTATTAGGAATCCATGCAAAAGGAGGTTGCTTACCGGAAATTTTACCTTTAGCCAAAAGGACTGCTAGAGAAAGCAATATTAAAGAAAGACACCTAAATTTGAGATGTCTTCTCCAGACGCAGCTCTGAGTTTTGGCTGAATAAATTGACAAAGAACAGAATATAATAAAAATGAACCATTGACCTGTAACAGAGGGGGCAGTTAGCAGGAGAGTCCATAATTTTACTTAGGCCTCGAAGCTCTGATAAGTACTAGGTGGAGGGGACTCATGCTCCCCTTGCTCAGCCCTGCTGAGGCCAGCTCTGCTTTGCTACTCGCTCCTACTGCAGCTCCCCAGGACAAGAGAGGCACAAGAGAGACGCTGGAGCGTGTGCAAGATAACTTTGTGTCACCGCTGGTAAGGGACTCTACCAGGGAAATTGCCCTGCTGGGCCTGCTGCCCCTTGCAAACAGAGGAGGGCTGGAGGGAGATGTGATGGTGGGAGAATGTGTTAGGAATGATAATTCCCTATTCCTTTCCCCAGTAGGGAAGAAATGCGTACTGACAGAATAGAGAATTATCACTGAAACTCTAGGAAAGAGAGTTTACCACCACTGGAGGAAGGGGCAGACCACCTGGGGAGAGTACAAGGATGGTGGCAAAATGTCATCTGGAACTCAAACTGGCCACTGTTGTAAAAAAGAACCAAAAATCTTTCTAAAAATAAGTTAAGAAGAACAGGAGGGCCAAAGAGAATCTCCATCCATTATTGGATGCATTGGGAAACATTGCCACCAAGGATGAGGATAAGGATGAGGGACTTTATACCTTCTTGGCCTCAGTCCTTAATACTCAGATCAGTTCTCCTCAAAATATTTGGTACTGAATTGGAAGACTGTTTATTTTAAATTATTTTAAAATGCTCCTATATTATGAAACTAATATTCTTAGGGCACCCTCAGAGTGGGAGATCTTTCGTAAGCTTGCGTAGCCTGTACCAGGGATAGGTAGCTAGAATGATGATTTAAAAGGGATAATGTCAATGGGTTTACACTTAGACTTAGTGATCTTGAAGGTCTTTTTCAACAGTAATGATTCTATAATTCTATGATACCTATGGTGAGCAAAATAAACCCCTCGTAATCCAGGAGGAAACAGTGCAATGACCTGCTACACCACTTGGGCACTCACAAGTCTATGGTGTCAGATGGGATCCAACTGAGGGTTCTGAGGGAGCTGGCAGAAGTGCTCCCCAGCTCTCCATCATCTATTAGTGATCCTGATCCTCCCCAGTCAACTGCTGGGGAGGTCCCAGATGACCAGAAATTTGCCAGTGTGACACCCAACTACAGGAAGGGTTGGATGGTAGATCCAAAGAACTACCAGCCTGTCAGTGTGACCTCAGTGTTGGGGAAAGTTATGAAGTACATCATTTTGAGGACAATCACACAGCATGTGTAGGACAAGCAGGGGATCAGGCGGATCAGGGGCTAGCATGGGTTCGTGAAAGGTAGAACCTGTCTGACCAACATGATCTCCCTCCACACCTAGTGGATGGGGGAAAGGCTGTGGACATGGTCTATTTATACCTTAGGAAGGCCTTTGACACCATCTTCCACTGCATCTCCTGGAGAATTTGGCAGCTCATGGCTTACACAGATGTACTCTTCACTGGGTGAAAAACTGGGTAGATGGCTGGGATCTGAGAGTGGTGGTGAAGTGTATTAAATCCAGCTGGTGACTGGTCATGAGCAGTGTTCCCAAGGGGTCAGTGTTTGGTCTAATCCTCATTAATATTTTTAGTGATGATCTGGATGAGGGGATTAAGTGAACCCTTAGTAAATTCTCAGATGACACCAATCTGGGTTGAAGAGTTGGTCTGCTTGAGGGCAGAAAGGTCCTCAAGAGAAGAATCTGGACAGGCTGAATTAATGGGCTGAGACCAACCATATGAGCTTCAAATAAGGTAAATTACCAAGTCCTGCACTTTGTTCACAACATCTCCATGCAACACTGCAGACTTGTGGCAGAGTGGCTGGAGAACTGCATGACAGAAAAAGATCTAGGGATGTCAGTCAACAGCTGGCTGAAGTGAGCCAGCAGTGTACTAGGGTGGCCAAGAAGACAAAAAGCACTATCTCATCAACTAGATCAACCTGATCTTCTCACGAAGTCTGCAGAGAA
>JAWLRI010000566.1:0-25477 GCA_034781795.1 Crypturellus tataupa | reverse complement strand
ACCTCCTGAGGTTCAACAAGGACAAGTGTAGGGTCCTGTACCTGGGGAGGAATAACCCCAGACATCAGTACAGATTAGGGGTTGGCCTGCTGGAAAGCAGCTCCACTGAGAGGGATTTGGGAGTCCTGGTTGACAACAAGTTAACCATGAGTCAGCAATGTGCCCTCATGGCCAGGAAGGCCAATGGGATCCTGGCCTGTATCAGGAGGATCAGCAGGTTGAGGGAGATGATCCTGCCTCTTTCTCAGCTTTGGTGAGGCCAAACCTGGAGTACTGGGTGCAGTTCTGGGCTCCCCAGTACAAGAGGGATGTGGAGCTTCTAGACAGGGTCCAGCATAGAGCCACAAAGATGATTAAGGAACTGGAGCATCTATCATATGAGGAAAGACTAAGCAAACTGGGTCTGAGTAACCTGGAGAAGAGCATATTGAGAGGGGATCTGATCAATATGTATAAACACCTGAGAGGAGAATGTAAAGAGGATGGGGCCAAACTCTTCTTGGTGGTGACCAGTGACAGGACAATGGGTAATGGGTGCAAGTTGAAACACAGGAAGTTCCATCTGCATGTGAGGAACAACTTCTTTCTTTCCTGTGAGAGTGACAGAGCCCTAGAACAGACTGCCCAGAGAGGCTGTGGAGTCTCCTTCTCTGGAGATCTTCCAAACCTGCCTGGATGCCACCCTGTGCCACGTGCCCTAGGTGTCCCTGCTGAAGCAGGGAGGTTGGATTAGATGATCTCTAGATGTCCCTTCCAACCTCAGCCATTCTGTGATTCTGTAAGGAAAGTCAGGCTATGCCTGGCACCCCATGGTGGAAGAAGAGAGTTGGTGTTGTTTTGTTTCCTGGGGTACCTAAATCCTACACGTCCACTGCAGCCCAGAAGTATGACATTTTGGAAAAAAAAAAGCATCTGAACACTCTCCTCTCTCTTCTTTACACAATTTGTCCTTATATGTTCATACAAATATTGAATATATTGTTTTGTGACAGAGTTTGTATAAAATATCTGCTAGGTCATCTTTTGACTTATCCTCTATGACTCATCCTGTAAAATTAAGCAAACATATTCTACATATTATTTTTCCTAGCCTGAAAATTGGTAAGTGATTCTTCATGAAGCACAGTTGCTAGGGAGATAAATCTATACTCTGAAGCCAAATTAGGCCTTAGGGATTGAGACAAAACCTAAAATCTAACAATTATATCGACTGGCTATTGGATGAGCAATGATACTGTGTTTTTCAAGCGGAGATATGTAAACTTCTGCTAAAGCCTGCATATAAAACACAGCCAAAATAAAGAATATAATCTGGTAGATTTTTGCTGACCTTAATATGTGCAGAGATCTGTTGGCTTTTGAGCTTCTGTTTTCCCTCTTCTTAAAGGGCAGCATCTGGACTAGTTGAACTACAGATTTAGAAATAGAAGGTTTTCATAGAAAGTAGGAAAATGTTCCTCTCCCCTACCTATTTTTATTATTACTTTGTGAACAGCAATAGCACTATTGAAATGAAATAATAGTTTCAAATACAAACTAAATAGTCAGCTTAAATCCTTTTAACAACTTGAAAAGAATCAAATTCTATGTGTGCTTTTCAATAGTAGTTCTTTTGTGTTCAATTTTAGCATGGTGCATTAGCATGTAAAAAGTTCTCCTGATACATGGATTGAAACAGGTTATTTCAAAATTTCAAAAGTCTGAAACAGAATTTGGTACTAGAGTATAAGTCAACAATTAGATGTGACACACTAAACTTAAAACTACATTATCTGAAGAGAAAAGCAAGAATTTGATGCCCAGAACATCTGAGGTTGTGGCAGTCCTTACAAAAAAACCTTGTTACAGGATGTGGTCCAGTGATAAACAAGGTCAGCCTAGCATGCCATCTGCTCATGGCATATAATGTGGATGTGTTGTTTTGGGTGTTTTACAACTACAGTCGTTTCAATCATTTAAAAACAGAAGTTAAATTCCATTGGAAAAGGAATGCTTACTAAACTGTTAAATTAAATGCAGAATAAAATACAAAAAGGAAAAAAAAAAAAGAGGAGAAGCATAAAATTATATTATTTGCAGGACAGTGAAAGGGCAGTGCACTCTGGACTCCTGTGGAAGTAAAGAATTATTATTTTTCCTCAGCTGACTGTCTAAGGTGCTGTGCACAGTGTGGCTGAACTGGTTTGAGTAAAGCAAAGCTTATTGAAACTGTGTTTAAGACTATTTCCAGAACAGGATTTTGAAAGTATAGTGCTAACATATTGGGAATGGTGCTGTTTTCTTTCATTGCACTGAAGGATTGACTGAATTCACAGTTCTGGAAATGTAAGAAACAAAGTACTTGCACAGTGGATATAAAATTCATTTCCTGTCTAGTCTCTCGCTCTGGAAAGTAAAATCATCTAGTATATGATTTTTTGAAATCAAAGAATAAGATAGATGCAATTTATATTTCTCAGATTCAACATTGTCTAGTTTACCCTCCTCAAATAAATACAAATCCTACTGGTTTCACCTGGAGTTATCTGTGAGTCACTAAAGGAAGAACTAGCACTTTGCATTCTTTTCAGTTATGAGAAGAAATTCAGAAGATCATACATTTACACTATTCTGTAAATTTCTCTGCAGAAAGGTTTTAATTCAAAGAAAAGTGCTCTGAGAAGAAGAAAATGTAAAAATATCTATCTATCTATATATATATATATTATCATATGCTCTTAATATTCCAGTAGGAATACATTATTCAGGCATCTACCCACTATGAATGCATTCATTTATTGCAGTATAGGAGGCCACTCCCCCAAAGACAGGGAAAAATTCAATCTATCCCTCGTTCAAATGTATCCTGAATGGCCATTATCAGACTTTGACAAACCCGAGTCCTTGCATTGCACGGTGTGCTGAAATTGTTCTTTTTTTCTTCTTTCTTGAGAATATCAAAGGATTTTGACAGCATGGGCAGGCAATGATCAATGGTCTCACACAATTGTCAGTGGATCTGGACAGTTTTCTCAAAAAGAAGGGAAAAGGCAGAATTGTGTAGTGTGACCAAGAACTTCTCAGCTTCCCTGTGCCACAGGTTTCAGGCAGCTTTCTACTTCATTAAGGCATTGCCACCCTCTAACTCCTTTCAGATTTCAGAGTGACAGAGTCAAGTGCCAAATATGATCTATAAAATAACTTTCGTATTCACTTTTTCAAAATACCATGTGTAGCCTAAAACAACTTATTTTTTCAAGTATTTTCAAACTTTTGCTTCCTCTCACTTTCCAGTGTAAATGTCTGAGTTTTGGAACTTGATCAAATATGTATAGATTTATCTAGTAAGTAAAGGATTTTATGAAGAATATAATTTGACATAGATATAAAGACATGAAGATAGACATAGAGATTGACTTTTCAAATTCCAAAGACTGTTTTAATGGGTTCTTTGCATCAATAAGCAGATGGAATCTCAATGAGACTTTTGATACTGACTTTTAGCAGTGGTAGATAATCACTTGTCATTTTCAGATAAAGTTTTTTACAGTACTTTAAGAACACACTACAATAGTTTTTAGTCTTTAACTAAGGATTGATTTTACTAGTGATCGCCATTGCTGTCAAAGTCAGTTAAATACCTGAGTATCTGAGTATTCAAAGCTAGGCATGAGTTTTAGTATCCTGAGAAGCAGGGCCCATCCTGAGAAGTGCTTAACTTTAACAAATGTTATATATCAAGAAAAAAAAAAGATAATCAGTCAATATGGTTTAACAGAATAAATCTGCTGATCTAACCTGGTTTTGAACTTTCTATGAGAAGTCTAAGATCAAAACACCATTTTTGTCTCAGAATCATGGTAATTTTGTGATGAAAATTTACAAATTAAAAGAATAAGTAAGTGGCATATTCCTACTTGCTCATTTGGCACACTTGCTAAAGCTCACAGTGAATACAAAACTTCCCAATTTAGGGCAGAGCTGTTGTTCAAAGCTTTCTGGCAAATTGGGCATAAATATTAGACTGTATCCTCACGGCAAACTCTCCTCCAGCTATTTCAGTGGATACTCTACTGAAGAAGAAAATAATGAGCTTGCAGCAACTTTGAAGAGATTAAGGAATTGTGTGACTTACTTTTATATATCTTAATGTGAAATGAATATTCACTTTCAATTTGTCTAGGCGATTAGTGCGGTGACAGACATATTTGCTTCTATTTTACAAAATATGTCTGTTAAACTGAAAGCAAATCTTTGGTTTTATATTCTTCAGCTATTATGTATAAATTCAGTTTAAATCAGAAATGAAGGGGAAGGCTACTTCATTTGCAGAATGAATATGGATTTAAATTCAATTTATCTAAATTCTTAAATGATGTTTAAACGTTTGACACTGGCTATTAAATCCTATATTCAATATTCTCTATGACTTGGACCTAGAATGTATTTTCCTACATAAAGTATATAATAGAAAACAAGACTTACTTCAACCCTTATTCTGCAATGTAGAGCAAGGTATTTCTTTATCTAGCAACATGTTTAACTTTAGTTCTTATATTTTGGGTTTTTTTGCTATTTATCTTATGCATTTGTTCTTTTACCACTAAATTCCAAGTGCTTCTCACGCAGTTTTGTTACAGCTCAAGCTCATATTTTGCCTTGAATGACTCCCTCTTTCTTCAGGTTTTTCTTTCTTTTTTTTTTTTTTTTTTTTTTTTTTTTTTTTTTTGTTGTTGTTGTTGTTGTTGTTGTTGTTATGTATGTCACTCCTATTTTTTCTAAGGAACTTGTTTATGCTTGTTACCATTCAGCTCGTTTTGCTTCTCACACACTGATTTTGTGTTTATTTCACAGCTAGCTACCAATACTTCATTGACTTCAATAAACTTTAAACTGGCCTTGGGGGAGCTTCAGAAGTTTGTCAGAAGACTAGTTGTGCTCAATTTCAAAACAAGGGAGAAAAGATGCATTAAGTCTAGCAATAATCTGTTTTGCATGTGAGTGTGACTGAGGGAAGAGTAGAGAGAGAGCCCCTTCTCAGGAACCTGTGTATTCCAAGCAAACTTCCTCTCTGATAGGGAGACGAACTTGCACAGTCTTCACTGCACTTTTCTGTAGCACAGTCCAAAATTTGGTGCAAATTGAATACCCAAAAAGAAACACTGTGATACACCTGGAGTGATAGTAAATGTCTTATAGATATATACATACACACACACACACATATATACAAATATACGCATATATATGGCATTGCACTTTCTTAATAATTGATTAAATAGAAGGCAGAAAAGAACATATATACCTGAAGAAGATGTAATTGGTTGAAAGAGATTCTTGAGTTGGAGCATTCTTACAGGAACCTTTGGAGCAGAGTACAGCTAGGTATCCCAGCTAGCATGGGAAGACAGGAGGAGAGAGACAGGAGAAGAAAGCAGAGACAGGGCTCTTTCTGAAGAGGTGAGTATCAAAAGCAAAAGCTTGGGGTGTGGAAGAAACAAAAGCTCCCATTCCCTTAGGAAGTGTACTGGATAAAATAAAAAGCCTTTTCTGGACATAATGTTTGCACTGAGAAACTTGGAAACTTGAAGAAAATTTGGGGAGATTATGGGGAAAGGAAGAGGGAAGAGGAAGACACTTTTGATCTCTCTGCCTGATAGATTGCCTTAGCAACTCTCACAGTTAATGTCTTAACTCATGTGAATGGGAAAGCTGACTCCACATCTTCTAACAATATTTTTCAATGAATAAGGAAGAAAAATGTTTCAGTTTACATACACAAAATCTTATTTTCTTCCGTTTGAGACAAATGGATACATAGGTTGACCAGAAGAAAGTTTGCGGTGTTCTTTAAGCAAAACTTTTGACTAATGCTGTGTGAACCCCTTCTGCCTCCATGTACTTTCTCCAAATCACCAAACAAAATTCAGTTAGCACACTGGAGCTCAGCACTCATGGAAGATAGTGTGGAAGGAATTAAACAATTTCATAAAATACCACCCAATGTACTCAGGGATACCCTGGAGGGTCACTGAATCTTTAAAATGACTCCTATATCTTTTCAGTGCTGGGCAAGGGAGTAAAATATTGCAGAAATGCAAATGAAATGATTTTTCCATTCTCTTCACCAGAAGCAAAAGAAAGAAAATCTCTCAGCTACTTCCATAGAGGGAAGAGTAACTTTAGTATAAGGTTTTGATGCAATTTCCTATCTATGACCCTTTTCTTTCTAAAAACTCTTTTCTCAGTTTTAATCAGTCATCTGCAATGATTATTTTGCTGCCATGAATTTCTGGTTCTTTGATCGTTTCTAGCTATTGCTTGTGATTTTACCCACACTACTTTTAAATCTTGTACTTAAAATCCTCCCCTGTGCTTTTTTGAAAAATACTTTCTATTTCTGCTGCAAGTCCATGCTTAATTTGTGGCTTGATTTGGCTGCTTTAATGCCAGACTCATTTCTTATTCTCTTTACCTCCCACACTTCTTCAAGTCTTTCTCTTCTTGATCCTCACTTAGTTCTTGAGCTTATTATGCTAGTCTTTAACTCTTAAACTTGCTGTACATTTGTTTAGCAAGAATGTATTTTATCTTTCCCCTGGCATTTCTTCCTTCAGTCTAAGGAATTCAAAACAGATTCCCTACTGAGCACTATCTTAATCAGAAAGGTAGTACTCCAGGGCTCTCGCTCCACTAACAAGTCCCTCTACACAACAGTTCTTTCTGAGCCTTTAATATATTATGCCAATTTTACAGAAATGTAGAAGTTGGGAGACTTACTACTAAATTAAAACGTTAGGATTTTCTTTTTTTTTTTTTTTTTTTTTTTTAATCATTCAGGGACACTGCTGCATTTCTCCTCTAGAGATGCATTTCAAATGTTGTAATTGAGCTGTTGAATAGAACAACAGGTCTGGCATTTGATTGAGGATTTCTAATTATAACAAGTATCCAGACATAAATATTCTATATAATTTAAGAATGGCCACACATCTTAATAGGCAACATTGTTTTTACACTTTTATAGCAACTGGAGAAAAACTATTTGAAAACTAAGGAGAACCAAGGAATTGTTCCCACTAAGCAAGAAGAACTAGAAGCAAAACATTAATGAAGTAATTAATCTTATTTACTATTTTTTCCTGGCATTTAATAAATATATTTAGAAGGTAAGAACTGTAACATACTAGAATCTAATGGAAAAGTTAATTGTAGGGAATGTAATAAAGGAAAGGGTAAAATGGGAAACATGGTGGTTGATTCTTTCCGCATTAAATGAAATGGAAGTTTTATTACATGCTTTGAGAGAAAGGAAGAATCCATTTTTGTTATTTTTTTTTATTGAAACATAGTTCTTCATTCTTGCCAAGATAAACTAAACAATATTAATAAAGTATATTAAGATTCATCTTAAATTGAAGTTGTTAATTTATTGATCTTTTCCTGAGACAAGGGAAAGAAGTGCAGACTTTAAAAATTCTGACACCACAAAATGTTAGGATTGAAGATACTTATCTTTTCAACCTACATCATAATTTAAGCCATAATGAAGCTGTCAAAATAAAGCCAAAACCATCTTTTTGAAAGTGAAGCATTAACATATCAGAAAATAAAATGCACTGCTTTCAATTAAAAGATCTTCACTGAAATATTATTACCTCCTATATTGATGTCTAGTGATCACTTGCCATCCAAATTTTATGTTAGAACTTATTTGAGATAACATTTTTGATTGAAGCATTTAGGACTAACACATTTAGGATAAGATTTGCAATACTAAAATCAGGTGAAAGCTCAATGAAGATTATGGAAGCTGCAAGCCTTAGAAAGCAACGCAGTACCGTATGCAGTAGATCTAGCATAGGCATTTTAAGTAGAAATCTGTTAAACACTCCTAATTATCTTCATTTTAAGATTTCTCTAGTAATATATCTCTGCAGTTACCCACATCTTGTGATGAACTTTTATCACTCGTTTAAATGTTGCTGCACATATCCACGAAGATATTTGTTTACACATTTCCCATTGGGCTAGGAGAATGCTGTATGCTATACATATTCTTAATGCTTCTTAGAAATTGCTATTCTGAAAATATTTACTTTTGTGGCGTCATTATGAAATCTGCAGTTAAGTTTTCATGTTAGCAGATACTCTCTTTCATAAGTATATTTTATAATAAAAATATAAATGTTTGTTTTTTCTCTGAGTATATTTCCGATTTCAAGGTTTAATCATTTGAATCATAACCTTTAGTAACTTCAAACTGAAAATAAAAATAAAATCCTACTGATTGCTTAAATCTTAGCAACTTCTGCTTTAATGGACTTGGATACAGGTCATCCATTTACAAATAGATGTTAGCAGCAACTGCTGTGTGTATACTAGTGAGAAATTATATTATTCTTCTTAAAGACTATTAGTTAGAACAGATTCTGATCATTTCTATGGGCTTTTTGAGGTGATGGGGATATCTTTTAGAATAATATCTGTCATTAGAAATTAACGGAAGCTTTTAAATTCTAACCTGTCCATCTGAGGAAAGAACTATAGCTAGGCAAAACAAAATGAAAACTGAGCTGCATATGACTTCTAGTCACACCATCGTGACACTCTGAACCAATGGTTTCATGAGAAATGCAAAGGAAACCTTGTTTAAACTTTTTAAGGATGGTTTGTCTTCTGACAAAATGCTATTTGAAATGATCATTTTTAATGATAGATTTACCTTACTTCTTAGAAGCTCCATTGAATTACTGCTTTTCCCCAGACAGTGTGATTTTCATTTATTATTCTTACAATTAAGCATCATTAAAATTACCTGTATAAGTCTGTGTTAGTCTCATAATATTTCATATCCTGTTGCCTCTCTATGAAGATCACAGAAGACACAGATGACTGATGTGGCATTTGGAATAGTTTCATTTCAACCCTTTTCCAGACCAACTTCCCCAGTCACCTCTTGTCAGATTCAGCAGTTCGAGCTACTGCAGCCAGGTAGTATTTAATTGTGCAGTGACTGACAGGCAAACTGATTACGGACAGACCAGAGAGCTACCGGGGAACACGCAGGAAAGTTGCTCTGTGGGTTTACCTCACAAACCCACCGGAGCTGCCGTTGTGTGATAAGTTCTCTTGCATTCATTTAACAAAGGGGCCTAATTTGGGCTAATACAAAGAGGATACCTCAGCAGGATGCAGTAGAGTACAGCCACAACAGATACATCTTTGTAGCTCTCCCTGTTTACGCTAAATGGTAGCTTTCTGAGAAATGCTCAGCCAGAGGGTGTTGTTTTTTTTTGTTGTTGTTCTTTTTTTAATCTTTGAAAGTTTGGAACTGCCTCTAAAAGTGCAGTGCTGGTTTCAGAAAAAAAACACTCTGTTAAATATACACTGTGCAGCTAAGATTATCCTTGTGTAACCTCTGTAGACATGAGAAGTAAAAATGTCATTTTTTTGCATTTTTGGTATTACAAGGTGTTTCTAACTGAAGATAATAAAGATATACATATTCCCTTTTAGTCCCTTTGCCAAAAGATTATGGAAGTTAGCAATTATATTTCCCTTAATATAAGACCGTTATCTTTCTACAGGTAGTTGGACATGAGAAAATCTCTTCCTGTTGTAGCTTTCCACCTCTCCCATATTTTTTAAGGTAATAGGTTAGCAAGGAATTTAGTTTTACATCTAGAGCCTCTGTTAGTCTCATAAATAGTCAGTCTAAGGCAATAAAATGCACCACACAAAAAAGCAACTGACCTATTTAAATATAGGTGGTTTCAGATGTGATGTCAGAGCAGCATTTAGTCCTTTTTCTTTCAAATATTTAGTCGAGTAAATTCCAGAATAACATAAAATGATAAAATGGTACTAAGGAAAGAATGACATACGTAGTTTTTTAGTAATTTGTAACCCCCAAACCTCTCCTGCAAACTGCCTGCATTCTTTGATGGCATTCTTGATCTCTACTATTCCTTTCTTATTTCTCTGCTATTCTGGAGATAGCTTTATATCTTCTCCTTTGTGTTCACTTCTCTGAATATCTGATAGATCTGGAAAGATCTGATAGATTGGAAATCTTTCTTTGTGGAGATTCAACAGATGTGAGAACCATCATGTGACTGAGACAGATTAACACTGGATGCCATGATTGATCATTGAATAAAAGTCAGGAGAAAAAAGTATTTTTTTTTGAGGAAGTTGCTCATGTGTGATCTAGCACTTTATTTCCAAATTTAACATCACAATTTTCTTTCTCTTCAAGCTTATTTTTTTT
Source organism: Crypturellus tataupa (assembly GCA_034781795.1). NCBI lineage: Eukaryota > Metazoa > Chordata > Aves > Tinamiformes > Tinamidae > Crypturellus > Crypturellus tataupa. The sequence continues at coordinate 15,225 of JAWLRI010000566.1, read as the reverse complement.
TTCCTGTCACAATACTGTTCCTCTTTTCTTTAAGCCATTGCTCATATTATTACATGTTCACTATTAACATTTAATTTTTATAAAAGACATTCTGGAATGTAAAAATGTAAATCCAGGGACTGCAAAACCCATGTGGCATACTAGAGATATCTTATTTATTATTTGTCAAATCTTTGAAACCAGAAGACTGTTTTTGATTTACTCAGAAGAATTTCCTGAGCTTATGGTTGGTTCTTTCCCTTCTCTTGATTATCATATTTCATTCAATATTTCTAATCAGTATAAACTTTATCATGACACTTTCTTTCTCTTAAACTAATATTTCTTGTCTTTCTTTCAGAGTGTCTCTCCCCATCCTCTTCTTCTTATTTTCATTTTACAGTTACTTCCTTCCGTTTGTCACTGGTTCAATTTTTTTTTTCTCAAAATATCATGCAGCTTTCCTATTTAAAAAAAAAAAAAAGAAAAAAGAAATGAAATGAAGAAAAAAGATATCTCTATTTTTTTTTTGTTTCAGTTATATCAAAGTTGATTTGGCAAAGAGTTATTTTCTGTGAAGTTTGATTTTTTTTGAAAAATTTGATTCAAATTAGGTAATATAAATCAGCCCTGACTAAGATCTTAGATCAAGATGAGCTCAAGAATTGAATTACTCAAGGCAGGAAATCCTGCTCAGCAAAATATGTTACTGGAGGTAATTCCAGGAGGTAATATGGTATTGATGTTAAGGGAATAGATCATTTAAGTTCTAATAGGCATGAGGCATTAGTTTATTTGTAAGTTCTTTTAGAAACTAGTTTTCAATGTAGTATGATATGAATTTGTTAGAAAGGTTTCTTGCAGGATATGATTCAGGGATTTTAAAGCGCACTGATGCATAGATGTCTGGTGAAAGGTCTAAAACATGCAATGACTTTTTAAGAGCATGTATCCTGAATATTAAAAAGCTAATGTTTTAGAAACAGTTGTCTAGAATCAGCATTTCTGTCTATTGAACTTGAAACATGCAGTACAGGAACTCGTACCATTAGAAGAAACAAATCCCATAAAATTAAATAATGGACTGACTAGAAATTAAAATTGGAATTTGAAATTGCTCCATTATGCTGATTTTACCTGCCCCTTAAGATCACTAAGATACTTATTTTATTGCTCTGTCAAAGTACTTTTATCACTTAGATAATTCTGTGGGTAGGAAATTATGATTAGCAAAGTAAGGTTAAGATTGGCAGAAAAGTTAACGGAAAGAAGAAAAAGGTCAGACCTCTTGAATCTACTGTTTTGATGGAAAAAAATACTGAATCAACAGTGTCATTAATAGCCCTATCTGAAACCTTCAGGCAGGTAGTAGCTTATCTTAGCATTATTTCTGGTACTCTAGTGGACATTTAATAGTTAAGAAGAGCCAAGGATTTGCATCAGTTACTAATTTATTTTTTAGCCTTCCCAATACCTGGCATTTCTGTGAGTCTGTTAATTCCTTTATATCTGCAAGTACTTGCTTTTCTTTGTCTATTAAAATGGAGCAATAGTGATGTGGGAGTGCACATAGATTGGAAGCAATTCTCAAGAGATCACATGTTGACATTATATCAGAAACATGACTCTTGTCATTTATGGTTGGACTTGATGATTTTGAAGGTCTTTTCCAATCACAATAATGATTCTATAATTAAGGCTGCTGGGTGATCCCTGCATAACCTACTATGAGAAGCAAATTACTAGGTTCTTCTGAAGTCAGCATGGATGGACTTTCTAAAAGTTTAGCTAGCTTAAAGTAGAACTTACTTAAAGTGTTGTTGAGCTAAAGTGTAGCTCAACTCAGACTCACCTAATAGTGGAGTCTATAGAAGATGTTCAACTCTCACTTTTGTCTTTTCCTTCATTTGGTTCTCTGAGCTGGGGTACACATCATGTTGGGTTTGGCTGTATTAAGGTTTTTAGCATGTAGCAAACCAAAAATGTGGTTTATATTTAATCCCTATGCTTTCATAATCCTGAAAGTCTGACTTTTAAAATCTATTATTACCTCAAAAGCTTGTCAAATTGTTGTTTTCTCCTTATTTAAACCAAATGTTTCTGCCTCTTCCTTGGGAAGACAAAATTTTATTCTTTCTAATGTTATAAGTCTCAATCTCTCAAGAAATACAAGAATCCTTTTTCCCCAGGCAAAAAATGACAACAGCTTCTCTGATGTAAACAGTCCGAGAACTAATGTGTAAGTTTAGGAATATGCACCTCCCACTATTCAGAGATTCTTCTACTGATGTTAGTAGAAGTTTTATGGATATGGCAAAAATAGAATGCTACTGGACCAATGAGATTTATTTTTATATACCACAGTTAGATCTTATATGGAAAAGAAGCATAAACAATGCAAGATAGGCCTACGCTTGTGCTAATTTTGTTATTATATTGATCCATTGCTCATTCACTAGGTTCCTATCACTGTCAAAAGAACGTAGTAGGAAAAAGTATTCTGCTGCACTGTAGCTGCTATTTCTTGTCTTCTTGGTTTATCACATTTTTTCTGCTCAAGGCATCACAGCAGGTTGTGTGGGGTCATGTCCAGGTTTTAAATATCTCCAAGGATGGAGACTTTTCAGCTTCACAGAGCAAACCTGTTCCAATGTTTAATCATCCTCACAGTAAAAAAGTTTTCCACATATTTATTATTTCTGGTGTCTCAAACTACTCTTCGCAGTTTTGTATTAGCTACAGATTTGCTGAGAATACAATAGTGATGTCTGAGATGGGATCACACTACTAGTGACTGGACACCAGCTGGGCTTTGTGCTGTAGATCACTACCCTTTGAGTCTGGTAGATCAGCCAGCTTTCAGTCAATTTGATTGTATTGTATTATATTTTATTATATATGAATCTACCTGAACTGATTATGTCAGATTTCTTAAAAGGTAAATTTCCTCTATTGACTATTGACCATACTACCTCATTTGGTGTATAAAAAATTGAGAGACTGGAGCATCTATCGTATGAGGAAAGACTTAATGAGCTGGGCCTGTTTACCCTGGAGAAGAACAGATTGAGAGGGGATCTGATCAATATGCACAAATACCCGAGGAGAGAAGGTAGGGAGGATGGGGCCAAATGCTTCTCGGTGGTGGCCAGTGACAGGACAAGGTGTAATGAGTATAAATTAAAACACAGGAAGTTCTATCTCCATGTGAGGAAGAACTTCTTTCCTGTGAGGGTGACAGAGCCCTGTCCTCCAACCCAGAGAGGTTGTGGAGTCTCCTTCTCTGGAGATCTTCCAAACCTGCCTGGATGCCACCCTGCGCCACGTGCTCTAGGTGTCCCTGCTGGAGCAGGGGGGTTGGACTAGATGATCTCTAGATGTCCCTTCCAACCTCAACCATTTGTGAATCTGTAAGGTAATCCATATGATACATACTTAGTTTAACTATGATATGTTCAAAAATGTATTTAATCAGGACATAGAAGTCTGAGCTGCAGGCTGTGATCAAGTACTTCAACTCCTAGATTTTAAATGAAAAGAACCATGAAGTGATTTTGTGACAGAGATGGTAAGTGCAATCATAAAGCCAATAAATAGATTTGAACTGATATTTTTCACAAAAGCCAAAACCAAACTTTCAAGAACATTTAAAGACACCTATTAAATATAAAACCAAAATAAAAAATTGCTCAACACAGTGTCAGTAGCTGTAGAGGCTATACATGTAGAATATCTGTACATTTCTCTGTTTTCAGAAGCCTTGCACTTTCCTAAAATGAAATATTTGTCATTCAGGAAGAATTGTATGTGCTATTAAATGCAAATACATTTATTTATTTTCCTTTCTTTTTTCCTTTTTTTCTTTTTTTTTTTTAATTTTGTCCTCAATTATTACAAGGGTTTGAAAAAATCAGACCCCATGTGACTTGGGTGATTATCTGGCCTCTTGACTGACTGACTGCATAGGAGTATCACTTTAAAAACAGAACACTCATAATTTTCTGTTTTCTATTAGTTTAGTTTCACGGATGTTATCCATTTTTTATCATAGTAAGCTGTTACTCTCTTACAAACAAATTCAGAAGGAATTTAGATTTTCAGATGTAAATTCTGTCAAATAGTTTGAAAACTAATGGTGAACCTGTCAGTTGAACTCATTGTGGAATCCTTTATTCTACTAGAAATATGCTTGAGCATTTAATAACAGATGTAATTGAAGTATTCAATATTCAGAAAAGTTGTCATAAATTGAGATAACTGCAGATCAAAATACTGCAAGTTCCTATAGATATTTGCCTCATTAACCAAATATTTACATTAAACATTTTTTTAAGTCCATAGAAGTTTAAAAATTCCTGCAGATACTACATAAAGTTTCCATGTTTTAAAGCTTCACACTTCTCTATATAGAGGGACATGGGAATTATTTTATTTTATTGTTGTGAAAGTAGAGATTTAGCATGTGCCAGGGATTCAAGCTTCTGAAGAAGTAAAACTGATCAAACATATAATAGAGGTCTCGTGATTTAAATTAAAATAATGTAACAGAAGAACTCAGTGGTGTGTTGGATTAAATTGGTTGCATTAAGAACACACTTCACATTTGTTTAAACCGTGAGGTAACTCCATTTATTACTCTAGCTGGGAAAATTCTGTTGCTTCTGATAGAGTGTGTTTTGCAGAAACTATAATTAATGTTGAATTTTTAAAGTTTTTAAGTCGGTCAGTTAGTAAGCCACCTGGCTGGCTTCAGCCAAGAATGGTTCATGCAAGTAGGTGAGAGAAAAAGGAGATTGTTTGAGAATATGCCTTGATATAAATGAAATTTGACAATGACTCAGTAAGAACACTTTCTTACCCTAATTGTGGAAGAAATAAGTAGAAGACAAGCTGTAGTAAAATTTTAATCTCTTAAGCACAAACGGTCAACATTCATGCAGAAAAAAGACAGGCAACAGAGTAAACCTCAATAAAGTTTCATATTTTGCATCATTTAATAAACTATGTCCTGTGGTTAGCTTGCATCCAAAAAGGGTGTTTCATGACTGACTAGAGGATAGGAGATGAAACAGGAGTCAGACACAGAAAAAAGTTTAGAAAGCTAGAGTAGGAAGCTACCTTAATCAAAGAATATGATCTCCCAAGCCCTGGTTCAGCTGCTATCCAGCTTTTTAAGTTCTGCATTTTAAATGTTAGTTTTAGTTTTCAGTGTTAAACTTTCAGAGTTATTCAATAATATGGTGCTGCTTCTTGGACTCTTTGCAGCGTATTAGCCAGTAACTATATTATATTTGGTGAGTAGAGAGATTAACTGTAATAGCATGACCTAACTCACCTGACCACAGAGTTGTTTTGTCTCTTCTCTTCCCTGCTCTTTGCATTCACAGATGGTATCTTCCCCAGACCACTGTCCTACTGGAGTGTTTGGTTGCAAGTCAATAGACTATTTGAAAAACTAGGGGTCTTCTGAACTGGGATCCCATAGAAAAGAAGGATGTGGTGCTTGCATCTCTTTTTGCCTGCATTTTATACAAAACACCTGTCTTTTTGCACGTATTTCAAGCTAGTATTTCAACTTATGTGAATATCTCTGGTAACCCTGACAAGTTAACCTCATAAATCCACTGAAAACTGGGGAAAAAAAAAAGTAAATCTATGTGTTTTGATGATTTTACTTTTGATCTCAGTATGCTTTTGCACTACACACTATGTTAGTGCAGAGTGATCATTTTCTGCAGGTAAAGCTGGCACTGCACTCAGAAACTCTCTCTCCCCTGTAGCTTGAGAAAGCTCTTGTTTGAAAGCTCTTGGGTGATTTCAGGAAAAAATTAAAAGCAATCTAAGAGTGTCCATGTGGTAAGGAGCATTAGGAAACAATTTAGAAAGGCACTGCTAGTTGCCTTTGGCTGTCATACAGAGATGGGGAGATGACTCCTCCCCATCCCTGGTTAGAACTGTAGCCAATTCTCTTTACATCTACATGGCATAAGGGGGCAATCTTAATCTACTGGAAATACTACAAATGCCAGACTTCCTTGCCTCCAAGTCTGGTTAGTAAGGTTTTTTTTTTCTTAAGGCATTAATATGAACTTCAGACAATATTAAACTGTTTGCGTAGAAATGTAGTGTTCTTCATCATATTCCAACATTTAGACTAGCTGTAAGTGCTGATGCACAGTTTTCTAATTTCAGCAGCTTCCTGAACCATGCGCAGACTTTATTCATTTAGTTATGATTCATGTTAGGGCAATGAACAATAAAAGACAATCTTCACTCAAAGTTTTGGTTTGTAATTCTTAGATACCTGAGGATAAATATACACAGCGTAAAGTCTCGCTCGGTACAGGCAGAGAACTGCTACAACTATAAAAGCCATGCAGTACCTTGTAGAAACACTCAGCTGACACTGGTAACAATAAAACTGTGTTAGCACAACTCTCCCTGGTAATAAATCATGTGAGAAATAGATTAATCCAAATATAATGTAAACAAAATAAAGGATGTGTGTGGAGCCAAGACCTTACAATATTCAGGAATTAAAAATTTATCCTGCTGCTCTTTTCCACTTACTGCTGAAATCTTTTAGACCTTTGATGATTTGAGTTTTATTTTCAGAAATATAAATTGTTTTAGTCACAGGAGTTAGCTACAAAGGAAAAAGAGAATCTCTAAGATACATTTAATACAAAAATCCTTAAATATTTATTAGCATATTATTCAAAGGAAAACAGACTCATTAATGTTTTGGTTCAGTTTAACAGTTTAGTACTTTCAAATCCTTGTCACTACCTTTTCATCTGACTTTCAGAGGTCATTTCCTCTTTGTTTTGCAATTTTAAATAGTTCAGCTGCTAAGCAGCTTATTTCCCTATATTGCTACTCAGACTAGCCTTTATTTACCTGTAAGATATAAAAGTCACAATAATTATTACTGCTTTATGATTAACTGCGTATGATGTAAAAGTGACAGTTCACTGTCAAGGAATTCAAAATTTTGAATTAAAAAATCAAAAAAAGATTCTTACCATAAATGGCTAATTTCACTAAAGACCAGAATAGATCGCAGACTAATCCACTAATCTGTTGCAATAGTCATTTGTTTCTAGAAAAAGACTTTGGTTTGCAAACACACTTCAACTTCCAAAATCCAAAGCTACTGGAAGTAGTTGTATAGCTGATAAAGTAACACAAAAGCATGTTTAAGTTTGGAATTCTTTTGCTGAGTCCAAGCCTTTAGCATACAGAGTGAGAGGGGGAAATATCCAAAATCTTTATGAGAAATTGATCTCCTGGACATTAGAGGAATTTCCCAACTGAGAGGCAATGGTTCAGGTTGCACAAAGCATATTGCCTTGGCAGCGCATGATGAAAGATAGGCAATTCCAATGCAACTTAACCTGGATATAATTTTTATCATCACAGCTGAGACCAATACTAAGTAGATTGTCCAGTCCAAGTCACTGCTAAAGCTGATGCCATTCCTTTCTTGAGACCTTTGTTTAAGCAAAAGATCTTCAACCGTTCATGATATACTAAAAGTATTGACATTATGTATATATTTAATTATTTTTTTATTATTAACATTTATTTATTTCCACCTGTTTACATATCAGAGAGTCTCTAAAATGATAATGTATTTGCTAAACTCTTCCTCTTCAATCCAAATAATTTACTTTCTATTTAAGTCAAACCAATTATGTCTTTGCCAACTCTTGAACTTTTCCTTCTACTTAAATCCTTCTCTTTCCTCCTTTTTCATTCTTATAAGTAGAAAAATACTATATAGTTTTTGGAAGAGAATTGGTCTTTATGGAAAAATATCAAGGAAACCTGTACACCTTAAATTCAAATGCTTTGTGAGAAATTAGTGTACAATTATTTGATTGTACACTTATACTACACAATACTCATCTACTTAAACCTTAGTCTACTGTTGCCAAATAGAAAACTTCAGTAAAAACAAGAACAAGTCAGTACAACACAGTAAAAGAGAGAAAAGAACAATACATCCTTTGTAATAATAACTCAGCCAATTCAAGCCAATTACTCCAGTTTTTGTGAACTTTTGTTGAAAGACATATTGTATTGCAAATTACACATTTTAAATTTTGGTTTCCTACCATTCAGGCTATTGTGTTTTCAAAAGATTCTGAAAAGAATCTGAAAAGATGATAATTAAGAAAGGCCAAATACATACTGTACTTGCCAAATGTTTGCAACTAAAATTTACCTCATGTAGAGACTAAGAATTTTGCTTGAAAATTAAAAGCCTCGGATGGATTGAATAATTAAAAAGAGAGAATTACACAATAAATTGTTTCCCAGCTCTACTATTAGCTGTTTGAGATGAGGAGAAAACAAACAGAAAGTAATAATTTGGGGGCTAGAGGAGAGTTTTTATTTCTCTGCATGCCTGTGTGCTCTTGAGATACAAGGCAAAAGCAGACTAGATGATAATCATTTTAATCAGAAAACAATACTCTTCTACTACAAAAAATTTCATGTGGCCTATTTTACTGTGCCTAGCATTTTTAGCCTTATTTTGCCAACATTCACACAGAGACAAATGTGCAACATGTGAAAAAAAAAAAAAAAAAGGCAAAAAAACTCCCCATCCCTATCAACATTGACTCCCTGATATGGGAAGAAGTCTTGTTTGAGTCAGTAACTCAAGGTTTTAAAAAGCAAAATGAATAGAGACAAGTGAGACCTTTCTAAAATTACCATTGTATATGCAAAGAGGCATGTAGTCTTTAAATCATAATGGAAACCAACGGTAAACCTCTCATCTATTCACCAAGACAGCATTAAAACAGGTAGCATTAAAGATAATGTTAACTTTACTGGCCTCCAGCTCTGGTAACATTTATTTTTACACAGATTAATGAAATAAATAGTCACATTTTCATTCACATTTGTAATGTATTACATACAGCATGTTCACTCAAATATGCTTCTAAAGAAAGACAAGGGTTTTTCTTTCCTGGATGTTCAACTATTACAACGTTGTACATTACTTAATAAGTATTCTAAATAATTCATATCTAGGCATTGTTGCCCCCTTTATCAGATATCAAAAACTCAAAGTCTCAGAAATCTAAGGTAAATCACGTTTCTGTAAATTTTTACTCTGTAGGATATTATTGGATTGGATTATTGGTATGTTTATAAGCAATATGAACTAATGCTTGCTCAGTCAGTGTGCATAAAACATTGCTGTGACAGAGGCAAAACAATGCAGATTTAACAAAATTTATTCAACAAATTTACCTTTAAAATTAAAATTAGGAATTATGATGCCTACTGCTTTTTCTCCCCAGCGTCTAGTCACCTTCCAGTTTAATTACCTCACAGTTAAAAGTAAATATTTTTATGGTGAATATTGGTTTTACTATTTCTGATTTTAGAAGTTAATATGAGCAATTTCTTATAAAAAACATTGTATATTGGTTACAGAATAGATTTCTTTATGTTTGCAACATTTGAGAAAACATCCAGGGGAAACAACTCACTTTCAGAAAATGAAAGTTGAAACAGCATATATGAATTTTTTGTCATTCATGCTAGCTCAGTTTAACTCAAATATTTACAACAGAATGTGTTTCATAAATTGCGTTCCATTTACAGTACACGTGCAATACAACAGTATTTCAGTATTTGCTGGCAGCAGGTATTGGGTTTAGGGTCAAGCAAAAGCAGGATATTTGCCATACCATCGTTCTCCATGCATATAAATTTCGCTGGATGCATGTGTATGCATGCTCATTTTGAAACATATGTTTGTTGTTCTGTTACTATAGACTTACTGTTCATATTTATGTATTTATATATTTCATAGAGGAATTTTGATGAGAAAAGATTTTTTTTAATTTTTTTTAGTTAATGGGAGATAATTATCTTGTGAAATTCTCTTATTAAAAATAGATTATTCCAAATATACATGAATATATTTAAAAAAACACAATTTCATTATTATTTTTCTGAAAATTTATTAATATTGTTTATGGTTTTAGCTCTGTATCTTAGCACAGAAGGCAATCTACTAACTGCAGCAAGAAGACTTTGCTGCAATAGAAGTAGGGGACAGTTTAACTCTGAAAAGACAAAATTATTGCCCAGATTGTGTTCCATTGTACTGCTGCATTAACATCAAAACATTTTCTCTTAAATATTTGATTTGGACAATGAGTGCACAGATACTGGTATGCTCAGAGGGTCACATTTTTACTCTGCCACATACTGAGACATTTGGATTCATAAATCCAATTTGCCACTGGAGTCTGAGCCAAAAAGGCTATTTATAGCAACGGGTATAGCCCGTGCATTTGAAAAAGGAGAAAAAGATGAGAGCATCACTGGGGAAACAATCAATTTCCTCAGCTGAAACTGAGAAGATTTAGTGCAACGGTAATGTAGCTAAACAGTTTCTAGACTGAATGTGGCCTGTGTCCAGAAAGCTACAAGCACAAGCAGATTTATGAAAACAGGATTTGGTTTGAGATTAACATAGCTAAACTTTGGGGTGGGGTTCGGTTGGAGGTGAAGGCATATAAATATCCGCTAAGTGCATGTGGTCCCGCCAGCATCGTGCAGATTCAGCGGTCAGATTCAGCTGCATGCCTGTGCGCCCAGTGCCACCAAGGCCACGTGGAATGTTGTGGACACCAAGCAAAGATGGCAGAAGTGTCGCAGGGCTCCCTTTCTGGAGCAGAGGCTGGAGGTCAGGTGGACTGCCGCAGGACTAGCAGTGGGACTAGGTGCTGGAGTACAGGCAAGAGCATCTTGGAATGAGGAGATACAATTGACAGAGCCACATTGAGCTCACCTCTCTCTCTTCCTTTCTCTCCCTTGCTCCCTTTTTTTCCCTTTCCTTCTCTGTCCTTCTCCACCTTACTGTCTCAGAGAAGAGAGATGGTTTCAGACTGTGGGGTCTGGCAGTATGGAGTCATTACCAACCTCCCTTGTATCCTCTAATGGGTCCTAGGTGAGAAAACTCAAGCAGGACAAGACCCATACAAGATCTGAGCAATCCTCAGTGTGTAAGCAGTATCTTGTTTTTCAATGCCTGAACAAATTCAGTTCTCCTGTGTTTTCCCACAACATGTAAATTTTACTTATCTCATGATCTTTAGGATCCAGAAATTTACCATCACATAATTTTTAAACTTTTTGCACTTACATATTTTAGATCTCAGTGTAAAAGTCTTTCAATACATCATGGAAAGAAACAGATGCTGGGAGCAATTAAGCTCTAGGATTTCAAAAGTCTGATACTAATTGTACAGGTAGACTACATATTTTTTTTTCCATTGAAATTAATGCATCCTAATAATGGCATTTTTTTTTTCATGTAGTAAAATACAAATATTGTGTTACTTGCAAACATAATATATTTCTCTATCTTTAGAATCTAGGCATATCCAGGATGCTTTACTGAGTGTTGGAAATTCATTCAATGTCTGGAGCACTGCAATTTTCCTTTGGATGCCTGATTTAGCTACCAGATACATAAAAGTGTGTACTCAGAATTCCTAATGATCAAACAGTTGCAGAAGCAACTCAAGAGCAAGTACTAATCCAGCAAGAGCAGTATTTGATTTATACTGCATAAACATTTCCTCACACTGAATTTTCTGGCAGAAAGTATTATTCTCTCCCTTCATCGCTTTCTAAATTCTTTTGTTCAAATTTGTTCAAGCAGGAAAATATGCTTTTGTTCTTCCTTCTGGGGGTCATTTGCACTGTATTTATGTAATATGTGAAGAAAATCGCCCCTTCTTGGAGGATGCAAACTGATCAGTGGATCTTCAATTAAATCTTATCTTTAAAACACGTATAGCCGATTTTCAAAGCCTTCTAGTACCAATCTGATGGTATCTCATAGCCAGAGGATTTCAGCTGCTACTCCTGATTATTGCTCACCTGAGGTCATAATCCTATTTATTGATATGGTAATCATTTTTACAAAAAATACTTCCAATGTCTATAACTTGGGTTAGAGAAGAATCACCAGAAGCACTTGCATTCTCAAGAATTAAAATACAAATCTTGTTTTCACAGAAATATCTCTCTGAAGAAAACAAAGTAATAAAATAAGCATATTTTACCTTTTCTTCCCTAAAGTCAGAACTATCATACAAAACTACCTTTCTGCACCAACGAACTTTTGAAGTTATATATTAATCAATAGCTAGAGTTCATTCTTTGCAAAACAAATATTTGTAAAAAGTTAAATTATCATTAAAATTAATAATTTCCAATAATGTTGTTTGAATCCTTCAGTAAATATAATCTAAAATGAAAGTAAAAAAAAATCTACAAAATTATATATAACAGCAGTAACAAGAGTATGGGAAATACCTTGATAGGGTGCATCTGTGACATTCCAACAGGATATCATAAATTTATAGTACATTTTCTCAACAATTATTCTGATTTTCAGGTGGCTTACAAACACTTGAGAAAGGACTATTCTTACCTGACAGACTAAATGATTCTTAGAGCATTAAATAGCAATAGAAATTATTTATTTTTTTAAAAAATTAGAAAATACAGTCAACTTTCTGATTGCCTTGGATGCAAAATCCAAGATATCCAAGATATAAATTAGCAATCCAATCTTTATAACCAAGATATAAATTACCAACATATGGTAATTTATAGGAATACAAGAGTTGATAGCTGCTGTTTTAAACAATCAATTTTGTAATGCAGTTAGAGACAAAAACTCTTAATCAACAACAAATTCAAGCACAGTTATCAAAGTAAAAAAATAAAAGATATGATAGGTATATATTGAGTGCATGAGAAGTGTTTCAGAAGGCAATTCTTTGTTTATCAAAAACAAAAGCAGCACAGCACATTCTACAAAGTATTGATTGACTCTGAAATAAATTAGGGATTGGACGAATCAGTCTGGGTATTGGGATAGAGTAGGTGGATGGTATGCAAGGTGTTATCTTCTGAGCATTAAAATACAGAAAAACATCTCTCTTCTAATAATGAGTGTGAAATGGGATCGTGAAACGAGGGAGAACATACAGCAGGTTTGGTGATAGTTTTCACAGTCCCCAGAACATTTTCATGTCACTCCCAGGGAGCAAAAGGTACTAGGTGGACCCAGTCCTTGACATGTCACGAGACATCCCTTCAATTCTCTTCCCTGCATCTAGAGTTTTCAAAGTATTCATTGTTTTCCCCAGTAGAATTACCTCAGGCTAACTCCAACGTATAATGTCTGAGTTACTCTATTTCATCCTGGAGGCACGTGCAGGAGAAGAGTCTCCAGAAGAGAGGTGCATCCAAGAGAGAGGGCTCCCTGTGAGTCACCACTAGTCCCTCCTTCCCTGGGCAGGAGAGGTACCACAGGTATAAATGAGCTCAGTGAAAGCTACCAAAATTGAGGACTGTTGAGTAAGCACAAACAGTAATAGTAATGAATCACAAGCACTTATTCACTCGAATCTGCAGCTCAATTTCAATTATTTATTACACATCATAATGTGTTAATAAATGTTCTGAAGTATGTCTTGAAAAAGTAATGAAGTCTTAGTAATATAATATCTCATAACTGTATTCAGCTATTAATTCTGTTTTGAGGAGGGAAAAACATCATTTGTTCCCATGAATAATATGTTTCTTGTGTTTCATATCTTTCTCTATAATATATATATATGTGTCGTATCTGTTTGATTCCCTCCTTTATCAGTGTTTTTATGATTTTTCTATTTTCTCATTATATTTCCCTTATATTCTGAAGGATTCTTTATTTCACAAATCTTCTGTCTTGTTCTGCCTACCCAAATCTCTTTATCTGAAAGTGATAAATATGAATGTATAATGCCTTGAATTTCATTTCCTCTCTCCTTTCTTTATGCCTGCCAGCTCTGTCCATTCACTGCACTTCTTTCAACCTCTGCTGTCAATGAATTCGAAACTAGTATAACGAATAATTATACACGTTGGTAAGGGGTAGAATTAAGGTTGCATAGGCAACCATAAATCTATCTTTCAAGCACTTTATTCCAACAATCCTACAGCCTGAATGCTCAAGTTAGGATTTATGATGTTATGCTCTTTCTGAAGTCAATGGCTTAATTTTCCAACTCTTTATGTGTTTCAATGGTCTCACTCTTTCTCTGCTCTGGATTAAGTGAAACTCCTTATAGGACATGGCTCCACAGATTATTTCAGTTTGGGTAAATCAGTACTTTCCACTGGAAAGAAAACTTAATCAGTCATCTTAGCCATGTCTTTTAATAACTGTTTCTCCTATGTATGGTGGTAAGAGTTTAGTGATTGTCATCAAAAAGGTGAGAAGAATTTTCTACATATATATATATATATACATATATATCCCCTGGGGTCAGAGCACGGAAAGGACAAGAGTACGTAGGGGAAGCTAAACCCTGGAACAAAGGTGCAAAGAATAGATCTTTTTACTGAAACTTTTATTTTCTCTCCAGTCAAGCAACAACAATTTATGAGAATTACTAATATCCATATATATCAGCATTATCTGACAGTGATATGCCTCTGTGACCTAGAAAAGATGCAACATATTTCCTGTTCTTCACCAGTAGAATAGCTAGTGTTGGCCAAGGGCACGACACAAGATGTGGCCAAGGATATCCAAAATTAATAGGTCTGATCACCAGCAACAATGTAAGATTCTATCTTGCTTTAAATTGCTTCAAATCTAAGCAAATTATGAAAGACAGAGACATCAGCTAAGAGTTATATACCAAAAATCTGAAACTGAAATCCAGAAATCTTCATTCAGTTCTCACCTATCTCTGGAGGTATCTCAGAACAGATTGGATCTCTCTTTTCCTTATTCTAATTTTCCAGTCCCATGGGATGATATTTATTTAGCATGGCCTCACTTGATTATTATTATTTTTATTTTGTCTTTTTGGTCCCAGAGTTATCTCTCCAGATATAATTCTGGACAGAACTGTACAATCTTGATGCAAGTTCTTCAGGATGGTAATTTAGAAAGCTTTCATATGCAATGTGAGGCTGCCTAAAGTGGAACATTAAAGTGAGAGTCTTCTGCTCCCCTTTGGAAAACTTTAGATTCTTTCGTCTTCCTGTGGGTAGGTACCTGCACTTATTTTTCTGAAGAACAATACCAGACTTAATTCTGTAAAGTGAACAAACAGCTGAGTTGGGATCATAGAATCATAGAATCATAGAATGCCTAAGGTTGGAAGGGACCTCTAGAGGTCATCTAGTCCAACCCCC
>JAWLRI010000565.1:17134-38867 GCA_034781795.1 Crypturellus tataupa | reverse complement strand
AAAGAAAATAATAATAAAAAAAAAGAGGGACAAGAAAAAAAAAATGCTTACCTAAACTTGATATCTTTTTAAACAGACACTCTCAAGAACTGTCCCTGGCAGTGTTCAAGAAATGTGTAGATGAACCCCTCAGGGACATGGTTTAACAGGTATGGTGTTGAGGGGCTTACTGCTGAACTCAGTGATCTCAAAGGTCTTTTCCAACCGTTATGATTCCATGAGCTTTTCTATACCTACCAATGGCTATCAAGTGCTGGATGTTTTTTTCTCCCTAATGCACATATCGCAATTAATATGGTGATGTTTCAGGTTCATGTTTAAAAAATTCTCTGTAACACAGTATGGTCAGCAGTGTCCATTTTCACATTGATCCCCCCTGAGAAAATATTCTGCAAGACTTGTAATGCGTTAGAATGCATTTATAGTCAGTGAGTCCAAGGTGTGATTCCTGTATTGCATTTGCTACTCGTTAATGGTTAACGTGCCCACCAAGGAAGAGGCACAAAATGGGGGGTTTGAATCAAAATATAAGTTGTGCAGATGATTGATCCTCTTGCAGCCTTTTTAAAGTAAGCAGCTTCTGAATAGGTTGGTACCTTGAATCTCTAGATCTCTATCTGTAGACCTTATCACAAGGCCCTGGATAAATGGATGGATCAGGGATGGATGGGTGGATAGGACTGTTTACTGTCTTCAGCTTCATTTTCCAGAACATTCTGTTACAAAGGATTCCCATAAAAGTATAATATATTGTTTAAAGATTCTCCTGACAAAGTGTGGAGTTAAAAAAGAAAAATGGAGAGGCACTTTTGCTGCTGTTTTTTGGGATTTAGCAAAGGATTGTTCTTTGTTGGTGTTAACTGTCATATTTCCCTTCATTTCTTTGCTGCACAGCCAGTTTACATCATCTGAAACTCTCATCTTCAGAACGAAGAGATACTAACAAAGAAAAAATAAAAAGTGTATATTCATAACTGTATAAACAGGCACGCATGTATGTAGGTATATGTATACACAGGCACACCATGAAAAATTGGTGTGGCCAGAGAGCTGTAACCACAGGTGCCAAGTTTACAGGAGTCAAATAGGACATAAAAACCCTCAGGTAATTTTTGTGCTCATGGTTGGAGCAATCACAGTGTTGCCTTGGAAACCGATCTCCATTTTCTTCTGTAGTCTGCATTTAATACAAGACATTTATAACCCCCACACAAGCCAATCTACAAAGATGGATATGCTCCAGATTCACTTTCTTGATATTTCCATTTCCAAAGTCTTCAGATGCAGCTCCCAGGCACAGAATTTGGGGGAGCAGTAAATCCTTGCCTCATGTTTTCCATCTCTCAGCTCTAAGAACTGAGAATTAGATGGCTAATCTGCCTGAATAAGGAAAATAGAAAGAAACTTTGATAATCTCCACAAAGGAAACTTCAGGTGGCTGTGTATAGACAAGATGACATGGCATGTGTGGTCATGATTCCTCGCTACAAAAGTGAATGAATACCAAGACAAAGATGAGAAAGGCTGAGAGGAGCTTTATAGGCTTGCAAAGAAATGAGAAGCATGACTGAAATCTATCTATAAAGAAACAAAATGATATTCCTGAACCAATTGATGGTTCTTATAACTTCACACCTTGACTTTCAAAATAGGCTGTGTTTCTTGATTTAGATGAAGGTACCAACATGGACAATATGATCATGAGGGAACATCCTAACTGTCAGCAAAGCTGTTGATGTATATCCTAACTTATGGGACTGTCTGTCCCTGACAGGGCTGGCTGTCTGCTGCAGACCCATTCATCACGGTCAGGGTTTTCGCAGACTTTGAAAGACTTCGGTACTATTTTGGTGCTGCTTGAAGTGAGTAGTCAAATTATTCCCAGCTTGGAAAGCCAAATAGGTTAAAGCCTGCCCTCCACCTACAAAAGTCTATAAATCATTTCTAAAATACAATTTTAAAAGGATGATCAAACTTGTGTATTGCTTTTAGTATTTTGACTGGCATGTTTAAGTGATATTAGTGGAAATGCCCTTGATTCCAGCTGGTGTAAGGAATATAAATATACCTTACTTTTACTGCCACAAAAGTAATGCATCTCTTCCAACATATCTGATTGTCTTGTTCTGAAATAAACAAAGCATAAACCCACCACTTTTTTTTTATTGAAGGATAGAAATCACAATGAATCAGCAGTTTTGTCTCTGGAGAACCTACTTGGAATTGCAAATATTAATTATTTTTAAGTCAATAACACTTAGCATTTGTACTTCAAAAATTTTTGTTGTAATAACTGGTCTTTCCACTGTATTCATTAGTATCAGCCAAATGGATGCAGAAGATTCATTTCTCCTGGTGCTTTTGACTCAGTCATATGGACTGTTAAAGATAGTTATAAACAAGACTTGACTTCTCTGTAGTTGCACCTGTGATGTCTTACTGTAATTTAGTTAACTATTACCATTTGTAATTTCTAAATCTGTTTTTCTGTATATTTATCAGCCTCATTAGAAGCAAAATAATGAAAGCAGGAAAAAAAAGGCAGATTATCCTGGTTTATGAATAGCAAAATAGAAGCAGAAAAGCACTCTTAGCCATACTTCTTTATGTATGGTTGTCTGTAAAGGGAAAAATGACCACTGCAAGTAAAGTTTAAGGAAGTAATATAAAACTAGTCTGTAACAGGAACATAAGCCTAAGCTGCATTGAATATCCTGTCTGTTTTACTACATGTATTTGATCATGTGCAGCCCTTGCACTAAAACAACATCATTAAACCTTGCAAATTCAGGCACAGAGAAATTTGAAAACAATTGAAATATTTTGTGAATTATGAATTATTATTTGATACTTAATTATATGATCACTCTATATGTTTTCCACAATATCTTTTGTTTTCCTTCAGAGAATCAGTGAACATTTTTGAAAGATAAGTAAAAGTCAAGAGAAATAGATTCCAGAATAATATAGAAAGTTATTTTCTTATACACATACTTACCATATTTCCCCTAATACAGGAGAAATGGATATTTAATGGTTTCTTATTTTGTTTTATTTAAAAAAAGGAAAACAAAATGCATTGGAAAAAATCCACCTCATGGCCTGACCTGAAAAAATCACAACCAGGAGAATGTCACACAGACCCTACTGCCAGAGGTAGGTAAACAGCTGATGGCAACAGAACATTGCCATACCTTCCTGGAGCAGAACTGGAGTAGGAAGGGGCATCTCATCATGGTGTTTGACTGAAATTTCTGATGACAACAATGGTGAGTCCTGGAAACACCAATTTGATTCCACAATGTGAAGACAAACAAGCAAACAAAAAAAAAGAATATTTTAAATTATAATATTCATAACAAACAGTAAAATAATGGAAAGTATGGTGTAAATTTAGTAGCTGGTAAAGTTGTGAAGTCCTTAAAACAGGACACAGATCCACAGGGACCCTGTTCCAATGCAGAGAAACATACACACACAAAATTCAACGATGTCATATTTTAATCTGGAAGAGTAAAATGTAAAGCATTGTACAAATATATATGTAATATTACAGGCCACAAGAGACTCAGAAATGAGAGAAAGAGTTGACTTTCATGACCCTCTGTCAGTTTTTATGATTTGCTGCTATCCTATGAAGTCTGAAGGGAGGATTTCTGTTTCATATTTAGCTGCTACACTAGCAAGCCTTGATAAACAATGACAACTTCATATTCTGTTTATCCTTCTGGATGAATCACAGGCTCTGTTTAAGATTGCAGGTTGTCTCTTATCTCAAGGCACTAGAGTTATAGATGGGAGAGAAAGAAGTTGGTGGATCAGACCCTAAATCTAAAAACTTCAAAAAGTTTGCAGAAAATGTTACATCAGCTCATACAAAGTAAGGATTAGGCAATTATGGTGGTATCTAACCTATTTTACCAAGTTCACAAGATAGGGGGAACGAAAATATGAATCAGCTCAGCTAGCTGTCATTCTAATGAAATGCCCCCATTTTAATGAAACTACTTGCATTCTAATTAAAAGATTCTAATAACCTAGTTTTTTTAATGAGTGGGGTGAACAGTGTCATTTATAATTTTTGTGGAATACAGGGACTTTCATAAATGAAATATAATTAAGGAACGTAGAAAGGAAATGAGTTATTCCTGGTTACAATTCCTACGATAAGAATTTTTTTTTTTTTTTTTTTTTTTTTTTTTTTTACTTAAGATTCAATATCCCACAAACTGAATACTCCGTAGGCCAATTATTGGTTAAGATTTTTTTTACTTTTTTGAAGCTGAAAATTTGGGGGTTTAGTTGCTGACGGTAAAAGGATAAAAAAATTTAGAAAATTTTTATTTGTTTTTATGTTTGTTGCAATTGTTCTCTTTTTCAAGCACGATTTTTTTTTTTTTTGAATAAAATCTCTACTTTTCCCCGCCTTCAGGCACAATGTGTGTCATCTTAATCTTACTTAATGAAATCCAATTGCCATTGTTCTGTAATGAAAAAAAGGACAAATAAAACCATCTTAAGAGGAGGAAAGCTAAGAATTTTCTTGAAATAAGAGTATAGCTGAAACCATGAGCATGGACAAAACACATTGATGCCTTACGTTTCACAGCAGACAGAAAATCTGTTGGAATAATTCCGAAACAGCTCATAATGGAAATTAATTCATCCTCCCAGCTCATGCAACACAGAAATAGTCTTATAGACTGTGTCTGCCTTTAACCATTTCTTTGTGAAAAGAAAAACCTGGCTGTAAATAAGCAAGACTCTCCTGAGAAATGAAGCTCCAATAGAAAAGAAGACCTCATGTCTCGGTAGCATACAAAAACATGTAGCTTGGGCCAGTGAAGATAGAAAAAAAATACTGTGGTTTTACTGCTATTTTTTCTCTTCAGAACCACTTTTGCAATACAAATAAGGTGAATATTTAGACTTGAGCATGGATGCATAATGGTTTATTGCATATCACTTGCATAGCCATTTAAATCCTCATGGATTGCAAAATACTTCACCTACAGGCTTGACTATAGCAACTTGTTTTATTAAGGAGTGAAACTTACCAGAAGCTGCAGAGTGCAGCAGCATCTCTACGGAGAGACACAAGTCAAGATAAATAATATCAACCCAGTAATATAAGCTCGAGGTTTATTCAGCAATAATTAAAACCTTCCAAAAGATTAATTCTAGCTGCTAAAGAAATAACCTCTTCTCCATTGGTGTGGCCTCCCAAAAGGGAATCAATTCTCTTGCACCGTGAAAATGACAATCAAAATAAAGGTCCTTCAGAGGTGGGAGAAGAAAAGAAAAACTTAGTTTTTTTTTTTTTGCTGTGTTAAAAAAAGACCTTTTCCCTCAGAGCATCCTGAAGCGTGGGTAAGTATTCACCGAGACAGAAAAATATATCTGGGACCTCAGAGGTTTACCCTCCTCATGAGATAAGAGAGTTCCCTGTCCCTGGATTGGGACAGCTCAGCTTCATAGACAAGTGAAAAATTAAAAAATCACCCAGTGGAAACATAACCATCACTTAAGCTATTAACCACCAATACCTTTAATGTCTCGCTGCATGATTTCTTTCAATGAAAATCATGGACATATTTATATACAAAGTCAGGCCACCTTTTCATTCTGTATTTGTACAATGGATATAAGTCAATTTCCAGAGCTCATAATTACTATTTAAATGAAAATAAGTACAATTTGAGTCAGTCTCAATATTATGATTCAATATTATGATATTATGATTTGAATTATGATTCAAATGGTAAAAGCAGGTTAGAGTTTTTTGTTTTGTTTTACTTCATAGTTTTTCTTCAACCAGTAGTAAATCTTTTACTAATGGTATTAGCATCTGAGGAAGGACAGGAAGATCAAAAACTGTATCCTGTCTCTTTCTACCAACACAGACAATAGACAATCCTGACTCTGTACCACTGAATTTTTGTTAAAGTGACTCAAAAAAAAAAAGGAAGCTGTATGATTTAGCAAATCATTGTTTAGCAGGACTTTACATTGTATGGCAGAAAGCCAAAATAACAAGCCTTTAGCTGCTTGTATGGTTCTATAATCTTTAAAATATGTAACCACTGCAGTGGCTATTATTACTAATATGATCATAGTCTCATTCTATTAACAATGTTACAAATATGCATGAGATCTGAAATGTTTATGAAATTTGCAAGCCCGTTAGATTCTTTCTACTTTTTTTTCCAACTCTTTTTAATGGTATCAGGCATACACTGACTAAATAAATCTTCTATGGGTGTGAGAAAGATTCAGAATTACTGTAGTGGATTATTGCATATTAAGCATTTGGAAGAATCTTCCAAATTATCATGGCAATTTAGCTCCATTTCAGTGAGGTCAGCTTGTAATTACTGTATATATTGTAACAGAGTCCACTCTTGCAATTTCTTCTCCTGAGCTCAACTTCTGCCATGATGGTTATGCATGTTTCACAGCTGAGAAGTACTAGATCAACGAAAAAATGAAGATTATAATTTTTAGTGAGTTGATGTATAAAGGAGAAAACCAACCAGGCTGGCATCAGTATCAGCTCCTCAGGATGCTGTTACTTGCAGCATGCCCCTACAGATACTTCGTACCCCTACAGATACTTTACAGTATCTCTCTCTTACAGGGAAAAGAAAGATGAAGATTGAACTGGACAAGAAATAATTTTGAGACAAGAGATTTCAGACTGAAAGGAATATCTGTACCAGTTTCAAATGCTTGGAATATTATCCTGAGGAATTTCACAATTGCGTGTCAGTTTAGCCCTTACACAATCTGAACTTTCCTACTTTTGTGAGGATAATGAATTTGCACTCGTTGTCTTCCGAAACGAGAATGCTCTTTTCAGCAGTAGGATTTTCCTGGTTTAGAAACTGACCTAAAATCAACTGAAAAGAAAAATGCTTCCCAATGGCTTCGACAAACAAAGAACCTAACGCATTAACTCTCCCTTATTGTTGTCATGAGGCCTAAAAAAACACTGCATCTGCATGTTGGTTCCCATGAACCAACCATTTTGAAGGAGATTTCATTCTGCATTTAATATTTATTTTGTTGTTTTCCCTCTGTTACTGTAGCTTTGCAAATAAAACTCTCTACTCTGTTTGGAAGAAATGATACTACATTTCTTGTGCACCGCATAGAGGAAAAGTAAGTCATTCAGAGGTATAAGAAACCATAAAGTCCTGAGAGGGCTTTATCTCAATCTACGTGTAACTTTCATAAACACATTAATTATATCTGCCTTTGCCAAAGTTGTATCTGCATCAAAATGCATTGCATTTGTACTATATGTACTATATCATGTCTACAACGCAGACATAATAAAACTTAGGGTTACTTCACAGGTAAATAATGTTAGCAAATTTTCCTGATGTTGACAACACTTTCACAGGAATCATTTTACTACAGTGTGGAGTGTTAAACTGCATTAGGTCTAATGTTAAGAGGGTTCTTAAATATCATGTGTTTAGTAGGATTAATTTGTACTAAAACACAAAACAAGGTATTATTCTTTTTCTAATATTTCTGTTCTACTTAACCCACACTAATATATTCTTAAAGTGTTTTTACATTGTCTTAGTATTGCTCCTTACAAACAACAGCAATGCACCTTCTCTACTGTTAGGATCCAAAACAATATTGAGTTATAAAGGATGCAGACAGAGGTGCTCACCTGAGAAGAAGCAGTTCCAGGTTTTGGTGCCTGCCCACACATACCACAGTCCTGAGCCCAGGAAGTACAGCTCTGGGGAAGGGATCCCTACAGCAACAAAAAAATTCAAAACTCAAAATCAAAGTAATTAAAAAGATGTCACAATAAAAAAGAGCTAGTTGTCAGAGTGACACAGTTTCAGTCAAGAAGAGGTGGCCAACAAGCCAAGAAAAGTGCCCTTGCCCAGATGTTTTGTTCCATATCTTATGGTATTCTGAGGCAAAATAACACTAAGAAACTTAGTTTGCTGCTTATGCAAAATGAGCTCATTTTTACTTTTTGGTGTGCTGAATTTCTATTCCTATACAAAAAGGAGTTAATTAAGTTTTTATAAATGAAATTAATTTGGTCACCTTTCCAATTATTTCATTATGGAGAATCATTTTCTTTTTTTCTTCAACAAGAGTGAAATCCCTGAAGACCTTTCCTCAAAACACAATTTGTTACTTTTAGTATCGTCAACAAAATAGAATGAGACAATCTGGGAGGATAGTGGAAATAAAAGGGCTTCTGGAACTGCTCTCAGATGGGAAGAAGATATCAAATTACTCGTAACACGATTTCAAATTGTAAGTCGCAAAATATTATGCCTCTGTAAAAAGAGTGCTCTGAAAAACAATCTTGCATTTATTTTTAGCAGTTGCAAATTAAGTGATCTGGATCAATATAAGACATCTCTTGTGATCAGAAAAAAAAAAAAAAGAGCTACGCCTTCAATTCAGCTCTCTATTTTCTGGAACAACTGTAAGAAACCTCTCTATGCAGGAATTTAAGTGTAGAAACTCCTTTTGAGAATCATGTTTCTACCCCTAATCAAAACTCTTGGCTCAGTCCTGGCACAGAAACATGATTATACTGATCATTCTAAGAGAGAAAGAAAATAGACAAAAGTTTCTACTCTTAAAAATTTACAGAAGGGCTACAGCAGTAAATCTACCCGACTGTGCATACTGGTGGTACTAATGGCATATCACAAAACTCCCTCTTTTCTTATTTCTGCTCTTTCCTTTAGCACTAACAGACATGTACAGCTCTATATCACCAAAGATGCTTTGATGTTTCTGTTATAAGATAGGCATAAGGCTTGTGCATCTGACAGGCTATCTAGACTATATTGGAAGCCACCTTTAAAGCAGTCAACCTTTAAAGAGATCTCATCGGATTTTGGTTTGGTAAAGACCAGAAGATGTTGAATGAAGCCTTTTCTTTCTTCCTCAGCCCTCATTCACCCTTCTCTTCAGATATTTTTCATATGCCTTGGGTTAAAAAACTTCTTTTGTTTTTTGTGCAGTATCTATCCCAGTAAAAAGCAGTTGCCAGGAGCCCTCCTGCCCACTGCAGGAACAGAAAACTGTGTGTTGTAACATTTGAAGAAAAATGCAACTACTGCAGAGGAACAACCTGCCAGAAGTGGATGCAGATGACTGGCTTCTCCACTAGGACTGAAGAGTGCCAGGAAAGATGTCCACTGTGAGAATCGTGTGATTCTTGCTTTGAGATGCTAACTTTTCAGCTTCATGAAAAGTAAATTCAAGTAGGAGGTTCTACACTTTAAGAGGAAATATAAAACAAAATACAATGAAGAACAGAAATGGAGACAAAAAGAAACCTTAACCTCAGTGCTCAGCCACCAGAGGAAGTTTATGAGAGATCATCTGCATTCGGTACTGGAGTAGAAGTTCTTATGTTGCTCAGCAGGAGGAGTACAGTCCCTTAAGCTATTTTAATAGTAAAATGTCAGAGACTAATACAGTTCTTACATTTCCTAAAACTATATTTCACTTGTATTTTGCTTTACATAGTAGTAAAGTAGATTAAACAACTATGTGACCTACATTATATTTATTTCTCTACTCAGGAAGATGAAAGAAATCCCATAGAAACCTATTTCAGCAACTAAATTAAAAAGCTGAAGAGTGGCAAAATCACCAGGTTCAGCTGGCAGTTGATGTTAACAAAGAGGCACTGCATGTCATCTGAATTTCACTCTGTAATATGCTTTTTTTCTGTACATGAACCAGTTTTAAGGGATGGCAGATAGTCTCTATGAAAAGACTTCTGGTTAGCCATTGTGAGACATGATAAAAAATGATTTACTAATCCCCAGTTGTCTGAAGATATGTTTGGTTAATAAGGAACAAACCTTCTACTTTCACTTCCCCTGAAAAGCTGTTTTTGCTTGATTTGCTTCTTGTTTGCCACAAATGCATAGGATAGATAATATGCAATATATATATTTATATAATATATAATTTTATACATAATTTTATATAATTATATAATATATAATTTACAAATCTGCATGTCTATCACAAACAAAAAGGAATTTAGTTTTCTTAGCCATTTCAAACATGCATTTCCCAAAAGTGTCTATAACCCATAGTAAAGGTAAAAAATAAAAATAAATAAAGAAAAAAAGCCCATAACTTCAGCACAACATGTATAGTTAAAGTTTTCTATAGAGAATTTGATTTTCAAGTCATACATAATGCATGGAGTGTCCTTTTGAAACTCTAATTACAAGCTCCACAGATACAGCACCCCCTTGAAATCCAAACTTATATTCAGATTCTTAAATAATTGTTAAAATATGTAGTTCATCAGACCTAGCCAGTAATAAAATACCTAGACCTGAAAGACTGAAGTTTGCGGTGGCAGAAGACAATATCCCTTTGCAAATGCAGGAAAGCCTGCATAGATATGGCCAATACTGTAGAAAATCACAGATAAACTGCATAGGAGTATAGACTGAGAAATGCTTTTAAAGAGAAATGCTTTTAAAGTAAAATTTAAAATGTTAGAAAAGATAGGCTCTATCATTCTCTATCTAGTATAGTTCATTTGTGCTTGTTTTACAAACCATAAGCACTGTTCAAAATGAGCTCATTTTGCAGTTTAGTTTGGAAAAAAAAGAAGTACAGGCTGAGGGGTCAAACCCCACTCACATATTCCCAGTCCAAGCATGCTTTTCACTAGAGATGTATAAACAGAATGTCAAGTAGTAGCACAAGAGTGGTTAGAAATGAATTTTTGGGTGGTATTTCCATAAGGGCACACATTTAGAAATGGCAACTGCAATTGAGAGACCATACAAAATACGGCTCAAGATTTGAAGGTGCTCCAATCTTTACTGCCTGAAACAATGTCCTGGTACCACATTCCTGAAGAGTAAAATCTGTATTACAGAGAAGGAAGAAGAGTTACTTCAGCTGGACTGAATATAAGATTTCCTTTTCATTGCCTGTCAGTAGAACTTACGTGCCAGATGTTTCATTCAATCATAGGAAGATATGAGCCACCTCCAAAAGTAACTGGTCTACTCTGTTGACTCTGCGGAACACTACAGCAAGGCTTTCAGACAAGGGAGTGAGACTAGTCATTATTTTAGACTATTCAAAGTCAATATTTTAGACTATTCAAGACAACTCAAGAACTCAAGATTATGGTAATAAGTGATTTCAAAACTGGATTTACTTTCCTAAAATTCTATAAAAGGTTCAATACTTTTTCCCTTTGAAAAAGTCCCGTTGTTTCCCTAGTCCCATTGTTTGTATCAAAGTTGTCCCTGTCCAGAAAAAGCTTCTTCCCAGTCTTAGGATAGAGCATGGTGTTAAGGCAGTTAAGCATATGGAAACTGTCAAAGACTAAAGTGGGAAGAGGGATCATAAAAGTCAGAAAAAAAAAAAAAATCTTGGTTACATAATATATATTAAGGTATAGTCTAGACTATGTAAAGAACCCTTGAATCCAGCAACCAAAATATCTGGGGTTGATAATCACAGCTAATAGTCAAACTTATCCACTGACACGTAGATAAGTGAAGAAGTAGGAATGGGGAAGTGGTAAGACAAGGAAAAGAGAAAGGAAAATTGAAGGTTGAGGTAGAGTCTCTGTTTCCATATTTGGATATAAGATTCATGAAGTTTTTAAAAATATGTGAGTTTGTAGAACCTGCTCTGTAGATAAAGGTATAAAAGTTTGGTAGGATATGTAAGATACCAGACACATTCTGGATGAAAAAGTTATTAATTGCAAAACACTATACAATAAATGGTCCATGTGAGTTGATCTTTCCATCCCCTGCGTCATTCCAGAAAAGAGCAGCTTCCATAGATACAGGGGCAGGTTATATCAAAGAACTGAATCTGAGCATCGCTGTTCTCTCCTGACCTGTTCAGGATACAAATGTAAAACTGAGAACTTACCATATAAAATGGAATTTGTTTCATAACCTTTGCCCATGGAAAATGGGAACAGATATAGTTAGCATCTTGAAACATTGTGTAAGGTATTGTACATTCAGTTTAAGGTGTGAAAATTGTTTGTACCATGACAACAATTTTAAGATGTGTCAAGATCTAGTAGATTAGTGCCACATTTAGATCTCAAATCCTCATCCTCTTGCTAAATTCTTTACGTTTTAAAAGACTACTTATTTTAATCTTCAATAACCATAATATTACCAAGATTTCCTTGCAGCCTGTTATTACATTCAGCAACTGTTATGTACTTTAATACCTCTAAAATATACCACTTATTCCAAATATGCAATTGTGTCAAAGAATGATGTCATTATAAACATTTTCTCTTGTATAATGCAATCAGCATCTTTCTTCCCTAAGTAAAATAATCTCTTGAAGATGCACAGTATTGTCTATGAACTAGTATAGACAAATTAATTGTGGAATATCTGATTGTGTTGAGAAAGGGAAAGAACACAGGACGACCTGAAGAATTTGTTTGGTCAGTGAAGAAAATGTACAAACCAACTTACATGATGGATCATATGTCCAAGAAAAAAATGCATTTCTATAATGTCTATCTAAAATCGAAGTAGGAAAATGTTAGCTTAATTACTCCCTTACTCTAAAGTCCATTGCACTCACTGGAAACACCTTTTCTGAAAGAGAGGAAGGATGAAATTTTTATTGATAGCTGTTTTATAGACATGCATTGCTCTGGATAATTCAAATCTGTAATCTTTTTTATCTTAAGAGGAAGCATTTTGGATGAGGATTTCAAATTCTGAAAGATGTATACAAATCAATTTTTTTTTCTATTTAACAGAAAACAAGGAGAAAAATCTGAGTACTGATTCAAAGTCCTGCATGTACTTCTAGTTTTCACATTCATAGGTGGTATCAACAGAAATTTCTTGTGATAAAAATATGGAGAGAAAATATAGCATAATGGATGTGAGTAAAAGTTGAAATCCTGATGAGGAAATCACCTAAATCATCACTATCTATGCACATTTTCAGGCAAAATATTTATTTAATACTCAACACTTTCCATGAGATACAGAAAACACTTTCCTTTCTCCCTTCCTCTAACTATGCTATATAAATAGAAGGTTCTGTCCTTCAGCACCTCTCTTTTTCACTACAAATAGAAGATTATGTACTTTCACTTGTCACTATAACTGAAAAAGGAACTATCTTTGTCAGCTCTAGTGTTAACAAAGTCTTCCCTCCCTCTGCCCACCCAGATCTTATGAACTGTCTGAACCATCCCTTTTCAGTTAAAATTCTGCTTGTAATGAACCAGAGTTTCAGAAATACAGGGGATAATCACAAGACTGTTATTGCCACATCTCTTTTAGATGCTGCTCTAGTCAACTATAGATGATATTGGAAGACATTGCCTCCAGATAGTTTCATCCTAACATTGTATTCTGCACAGGCCTAGTGGTGCAAAATCAACATTGTAGCTTAGAGGTGGAAATTCAGGCTTTGATGTAACTGGGATTTGCTCTGTTACTTGCCTTGGAAATTGGAATCAAAGATTAAATTCCTACCAAGAGTTGACTAGCAGCCAATGCTAATCTAAGACTGGAAGAAAATGACCCTTTTCTTACAGATAGAGTCTGTCTATTGTCTTCTCAACTGCCTGGAATAAACTACTGTTATCTAGAAATGGCAGATATGTGAATTCTTATCACTGGGTGCCTGGCCAGAACGAAGGGATGAAGCCAACCCGAAAGCCAAGGTTGAAAGCATTCTTAGTAATAAGAACGACCCTGTTGTCAAAGCACAGTTAGAGTCTTTAAGCAGCACTGTGATTCTTTTTGCTATTGGCAAAGGGAAGCCGCACGCCTTCCCCAAAGTGTCTTGGTCACATTTTTGAAGTGCTCTCACTTCCCATTTTCTGCAGCTCACACCAGCCACTTTCCAAGCAGGAGGTAATTTTGGCTATGCAGTCTGACAGCTTAGTGGCAGCAAAGATAATATCAGTGAAAAATGAAATATAGAGTTGTTAGCAACTCGCTGTCAGAAGCCACATTCCCAATCCATTATCTCTTCCAATTGTCTCAGGGAGATATTGAAAAGAGGGAGGAATAGTAATGATTCTGGCAGAGAGGGAAGCAGGAGAAGGGAAGCTGCCTAAAGCCAGTCTGTCAGGAATGACCAGAGCCATCAAAAATGGGACCCCTGATGAAACCAACAGTCATGTGAAACCGTGTGTTCATACTTAGGTTTAATCATGAGCATGCAAGTGATGATCCATGGAAATCACAGAAAGGAAACTGACCAGTGGAAGCCACAGAATCACACAGTTAATGACAAGGAATATGTAATGCCTCTGGGAGAAACATCCTATTGCATCTTTGAAGTAGATGCAGTCTTACATCAGTTACATCCCTGGTTTGGGCAGTGAATGCAACTTTAGCAGACTAAATACTGCAACAGACCTAGGACAGTCTATTTGTAACCATAACTTCAGTTAACCTATCTATGAGTTTGCTGAGAAAGGTATAGTCACATTACTGAGGGTATTCCATATAGTATCCATTTAATCAGGCATATCAGGCATTTCTCATTTTGAACGTAATGTGTTCATAAGCAAGGATATATTCATAAATACTGATCTATGCTTATGTCCAAATTCCTTCTCATCACAATAATATGCAATTAATCAGAAATATTTCAAAAGGAATCTTTTCTACATTTTTATTTTTTGGTGTATTTTGCTTTCTAGTTTTGTAGAATCTGATGCTTAAAGAAGGAGTTCAATAATTTGAACTCTTGATAGATTCCACTGTTTCCAATTGCAGTTAATCCTTTATCAGTGAGTTGTCTGGAAATCGTTTCTTTACAGGATAAGTCAAACTAATTCCTTAATACAGATGAGGACTGTGTAATTCAGGTTGACTGAAGGGATACTTTTGTGTTGATGTGACATGTCGATCCAGATGACCTGTTTGAAGGACACCCTGTTTGCAGTTAAGAATGAGAAAAAAAAAATCTCAAAAAAAAAAGAAAAAGAAAGAACCTCTTGTATTATCAAAAGCATACACTCATAGTCATCTCCCTAATTATGCATCCACTGCATCTCTGTGTGTGATTTAACCGGCACTGGAATTTCATCTGACATAGTGAAATCTCTTGGGTATGCTTACTATACTTTATACTTTAAATGAATAGCAAAAGAAAATATTTCCTAATAATATAATATTAGGCATGTAAAAGATATTTCATTTTTACTTCATTAGCTACAGGCCAAAGCTCTGACCCACAAACACTTCAGATCTACGCTAAACATTATATAGTCCTTTTATCTAATGATAATCTGGTGTAATGCACCCCAAAGCTCCCACTAATTTATACTATCCCTATAGTCTTCCCGCAGAAAATTTACTTTAGCTGCTATTTCGAACTCCTATGCATTACGAAAGCTGAGTGCAGTTTTCTCAGTGGAAGTGAAATTAATGCCTTCTGTCCGGATGTAGCAATACTTTATTCTTGTTCTGCTGGATAACTGAGAAGTGTATCTGTTCATATTAACCATTGCAGTTAAATCCTTGGTGAGAGAGCCACCAACAAGGAAATGTTAATTTAAAAAGTGTAGATACATTTTTGTTTGGAGCTTTCTTGATATGAAGGCAAACAGCGGCCTGCTGACATTAGCAAAACTGTCCTTGTGAGCACAGCACTCCCATGAACAGCAAAACAACTGTTGTTGCGTAGGTCACATCTGCAGAATGGAAACCTACCAGACCATTAATCAGATGTAAACTAAATGTAAGCACCACAGTTCTTCATCCTCAGCAAGGACTTGCCATTGCAAAGATGTTATTAACATACACAGCTCTTGTTTACAATTGTTGTTAAAACGTCAGTTAGACAAATCTGTCAACCGGCTCCTTTACCCTTCTTTGCCTTTTGCTGTTGCTGCTGAATTGCTGA
Organism: Crypturellus tataupa; assembly: GCA_034781795.1. Classification (NCBI taxonomy): domain Eukaryota; kingdom Metazoa; phylum Chordata; class Aves; order Tinamiformes; family Tinamidae; genus Crypturellus; species Crypturellus tataupa. The sequence continues at coordinate 22,955 of JAWLRI010000565.1, read as the reverse complement.
TGAAAAATGAAGAGTCATTCAGGGTAGGCAACGGAGACTTTCTTATGGGTTAATAATTTCTCTTTTATTTTAAGTATAATACATGAATTTGTCTTGAATTTGTATCGGCAGCCACAAAACTGTAGAGATTTTGTGTTTGGGCATTCCAATTAAGGTCCAAAAAAGGAAGATTTTTACTGCTATAAAATTCATACTCAATTCAATTAGGTGGCAACATGACTTTTGGTCACACAAGGCACAAAGAAAAACAGCATTTCATGTAAATTATAATAAACAAATGTTTATTATACGGGGGCTGTGAAACATCTCACAGAAAGTCACAGAAAGTTAATTTGCTAAACACGGATGATTAATTAGTTAAATAAAAAAAAATAAAATGTTACAATGAGTAGTATAGATCACAGGAGAAGAGGTTTCTGGTGAAAAACAGTCTTTAAAATTAGGACCAATTATATAGAGTTGATTTCAAGAAGTTGATTCCACCTACAAAGATTGCTCTTGTTCCAAAGCTAAACCTAGTACAGTAAATTTTTATACTGTTATAAGAGAATCAGAGAACTTTGTCTTTTAATAAGCACTACTAAGATAGAGTTCCATTTCCACTTTTAGTACAAAAGTACAAATCCTTAATTTTATTGAAGGAAACACTGATCTATTTATCCTTTGGGCGCTGGGGGAGGAAATAATCCTCTCTCCATGTTAAAATAGAGTATATCATAAAAGACTTGCAGTTCCACAAGAAGAAAAGAAGGCCTTCAAAATACATAAATAGTTATTTTCCTAATGAATTCCAGCATATTGTGATTAATAGCATCAGAATGAGTAAGCAAACTTCTTTCTCGCTCTGGCCTTTCACTTTCATATGACGTTAAGAAAAGTTAGGGAGTCATATTCAAAGCAGCTGACCTTAAGTTCTTCAGAAGTCATAGTTTAGTTCAAACCAGGTTCATAAATGCTGTGTCTTCTGGACTTCCACAATCTCATAGTCTGTTATATTTGCTTGGAATATACCTTGCTTTTCTAGAAGAAGAAAGGCTAAATATAGGACTAAGCTTTTATCAGAAAAAAAAAAGTATTTAAAAGCTCTTGAACAAAGCTTTACCTATAAAAGTCACCTATTTCTATAAATACCTGTTAAAACAAAACATTCTGAACTATTATTTTCTTTATTACTTAGTCTGTGTGAAGTAATGCTATTAAGTCAGTGTTGCTACTACTCTGTGAATGCCCAAGCTAGGCTGTGAATCTCTACGTATGCTTTTATTTAACCTTCTTAACAGTTGTAATTAGTTCTAGGAACTCTGTTTAATCATTTTAATAGTTTTAGCATTCATATGTGCGTACCGCATTCAAAAACCACTAATAACTGTATTGCATGTTCTACAGACATTTAGTCCTGAAGGAAAATCTTTTTTTTTTTTTTTTTTTTAAGTTTTCTATCTATCATTTAAGTTTATTCATGCTGGTACCTGTTAAAAGACAGAAAGCTAAAACATAGGATAAAAGGTAAAACAGTATTTGTGATAGCAATAAGAAATGTTCTGTCAGAAAATATTCTTCACATAAAATAAGAATTGCCAAGGGTGAAATATGATTCTTCCACTTTCAATTCTCTACAAATTTCATCATATTTGTTGGTGTCAGATCTAAAATAGCTGCTTCTTTGTAGTTTCAATCACAGAAGTAAAATACTTTTAAGTCCAACATACTGCAAGGCCTCCATTAATGATCAGTTTCCTGCAGTTCAGTTTAAGATTAAGAAAGTTGATGATATTAAATCCTTCACTACTATCAGTTCTGTCATATGAGCAAATATTTATATCAAACATAAAAACATTTGTTATAACAGAAGATTTCTGTTATAACTGCAGCTTTTTCCTGCTTGTTTCCTATACTTCTGGAATTGACATCCTGATTTCTGAAATATTTAGCAGTGTGCCCTTATGACAGCTCACAAGCTTCTCCATTTTTCTTCTCAGCTATTCACCCAACCATTAGACTTCTCCCCTTTAGTTTTTCTCTGTGCATTTTCTTTCCTTTCTTTTCCTGTCCCTCTGCTCTTTTTTTTTTTTTTTTAATTCACATGCAGAGGCTTTTATCATCTGTTTCCTTCAAAACTAGTTTACAGCGTGCTTATTAACTCTGTGAGATGATATTGAATCTGTTCTTCCTGTTCTCGGTGAGGTGTCCTCAAACCCTCCTTTCTTCTCAGGATGTTATTGCTCAGAGAAAGATGCTGTCACTGCGCTATCCACACCATCTGTGAAGCCGGAGCTGCGTGGTTCCTCAGGGCTGCCTTTCGACTCTGTCTTGGGAATGGAAGTATTAGCAGAGCAATGTTGTCCCTGCCTCTGTGTGCTCACAGATCCCTTCTGCTATGCTCAGGATGACCAGGAATATAAACAGAGGAGGCATCAAATGTGCTTTGGCAAACTCTCTGTGAAATCTTGGAGTTCAGTTCTGAGCAGACATGGTATTCCTCTCAAGGCAGGTCAAGTGTCACTGGATCCCTCAAAAGATGCTTTTCTTGAGGTAGACTGATCTTTTCAACTTTTGACATGTCTATCTGTAAAAGAGATTGTAGATAAAACTCTCTTCTTCTCATACAGTAGACAATGGTTCTTTCTGCTCCCAGACCAAAAATAGTTCTTTTAATCCAAACAGCTTCCATACATATTTGGCCCATGTTGCCAAAAATTACTTTCCAATACATTCTTTTTCTTACTGCTAGCAAAATCCCAGTGCTTGGTGCAGGATATTTTCATGAATACTTTATTTAAAAAAAAAGCACAGTCAGCCTCCTGAGAAAAGCAAACTGTCTTTTCTAATGTAGCTGAAGGGCTTGACTTTTAGATGTTTTACATTTTCAACAGCGGCCCTATGCTAGGTGAGATGCTTATAATTAAAGTTTTACATGCAAATTTCTTGAAGAAAACAGTCATAAAAAATGGATGTTTGGAGACTATCATTGCAATGTGCATATGTTCAAGAAGATCTGACCCTTTGCATATACATACAGTGCAACACATCTCCTCTCTTGTTTTTCCTCTGTTTCTGAAAAATATATAAACTTACTTGATCTCAAAGACCAAAGATTAATCAGAAAAAAGATTTAACTTTTACAATCTCCTTTCTGGTTGTCTAGCTTCAGAGCCCTCAAAACCATAAAATTTATATGTAAAGTAAGACTTTAATGTTATTAGCTTTTTCACTGGGCCTTTTCAATGCTAGTAATTTTTCCACAGATGCTCAAAGTAGTAGTGTAAATATCACAAAGCAAAGAGTGAGGAGGGATGTTCTTATACACAAAATATCCTCTTCTGAGGTACTGAATAAATTACAGCTTGGTGCATAATCAGATAAAGTCAACTTATTTTGTCGATGATTGTTCTTGTAAATGCAAAGGATACTAAGCCAGAATTTTAGCTCTACTGTGTAAGTATATATTTATGCACATTTGTTTAGCAGCACAAATTGCAGTGCTTGCTATTGCCACAAACTACTGCACATTTTTGCCACATATCTCAGGAAAGCAGCATATTGCTTTAATTTAAAATGCACAATTTTTATGCCTGTTCTCCTTAGGAAATGGTGCTGATTTGGCTTCATAAAAGATCCTGGAGATTCCTGTGTTCTCCCATTGCAGTCCTGGGCTTGGAGGCTGTCAGCAAGACCAGGGCATCGTTAAGGAATTCACTACTCTTTCCTCCCGTGCTCCCTCTGTGCTGCGTGGCAGTCTGTGATAATGTGCTGATGCTTTTAGGTGCAAAAAGTGTTTGTCTGAGGTAGCTTCTACACTTAAGCTGACTGTATGAGCCATCAGGGGAGGCATTCAAGAGAATAACAGGGGCAGCTGGTGATATTTTACTCTTTCATGGCCTATGTTTGTTTCATATCTTTCATGTCCCAAGTATTGCCAAGGTAGGAGAAAAAATTAATCAAGGCAAGCCCCCTGAAATATTAAAAGAAGACAAACTGTGAAGCAGCTTTTGAGAAAATTAATGAAGGCTCTTTTCTTTTGGATTCATATCCTAGAAACCTCCTATCCATCTCCTTTTATCACTCTCCTATAGCTTCTCTGCCCTATGCTTGCAGCACAGTAAATATTTTTTTTGACATTACTAGTAGCATTATCTTTATATTGACCTAGTATTGACCTAACAGTGCAGGATCCCTGGACCATGTCTAGCCTATACTATTTTAGCTTGTTTAGCTGTGATAGCAGCTATTTCACAGGAAGATAAGTATGACCTAAGCTTCTTTTACTTTCTTTTCCATTTACAGAGATCACAAGCAATTGTTCTGGGTGGACTGAGCCATCTCCTGAGCAAAAACGAGGAGAAAATCCTCATCATTAACATCACACCACCCTTAGTCTGATGCCCAGGACATCAGGACACTGATGACTGTCTGCAACCAACACCCCAAGTAAAATGTGAACCTTGCGGCCCTGGAAACAATCGAACAACAAGAATGACACTGGAGAGATGGAGTAGATACTAGGAAGGGTTTCTGTACACAATTTTAACCTTACTGTTGAGGATATACTTCATTAATTTAGCTAATGGATGGGCTGTATTTTTATAATCAGACTAGAAATGTGAAGTTTTGAGCCAATACTCAAGGTAAATGAGAAGGTGAAGGGCTTATGACACTTTCTCATACACTTTCTTCTTGATATTAATGGTGCTGATTGCATTAATGGTGATGATCTATTTATTCGGTTATTTTCTAACAGGCGCAGTGTAAAGATGAAAGCTTTGAATCAATATGATAGTTATATAATAAGTTTCCAAATAAAGTCAAGTAATTTATATTGCTTTCAACACTCTTTGCTCATTTTGAGATTTTACTTCTCCTCCTCTTATATCAAAAGATAAATTTTCCAGATTTGACAGAACTTTATAAATGGTAAAAACCTTTGGAGATAAAACTCCTCACTCTTTTACTACAAAATAAAAATAAAAGCATAACAAAACAAAAGAAAGCAAAAAACACTGTGTTTTAGATCATATGAGATCTAAATGCTGAGTATAAAATATCTCATCTTCATATGTCATTTTCTGACTGCAGCACGACCTATTCAAAAACACCATGTAAATATTATTTACTACACTGCTATAGATCATTCATGGACTACTAAGAGTAAATTACACATGCATCATCATCACTGGTTAATGACAATATTTAACTCAAATTCTTGTCCGTTCTGATGAGAAACAAAATTATCTTGATTCCTATTGATTCAGGAGCTGCTACAACCAGCATAAAATGTCTTGTTAAAAAATAGGCATGCTCATCATTATTCTGGTGAGTATGAATAAAAGAAAATCCTATTCTACAGAAACTAGAGGTGATGCACAAATAGGTGTTCAGAGTATAGATTACTACAACTAGAAGAATCTGAAAAGAGATGGTTCCATTTCTGTATCATTCTCTCTGTATTCTCTCAAATCTGTGGACCAGGAGTGCTTTGCTCCTATTTGTAATACAGCTGTATGTCCCCATCCTAAGAAATGAGTCTGTGGTGGAACTCATGCACTTAGGTTTTCCTAAATCTGAAGAACAAATGGTGGTGTTATCCCTTTTCCTCTTCTTCTCAACATTGCAGTATTTTTTAAAACATCCTAGATATTTTTTTTCCTTCCTCAGGGGTAGCCAATCTTATTTCTTTATTATCAGTACATCAGCATATATTTATTTACATACAAATCATGCTCTGTACTCCTTGCACCTTACTGTTCTCCTTCCTTCCTTCCTTCCTTCCTTCCTTCCTTCCTTCCTTCATTCCTTCCTTCCTTCCTTCCTTCCTTCCTTCCTT
>JAWLRI010000565.1:0-17034 GCA_034781795.1 Crypturellus tataupa | reverse complement strand
GCTTCCGTCCTTCCTTCCTTCCTTCCTTCCTTCCTTCCTTCCTTCCTTCCTTCCTTCCTTCCTTCCTTCCTTCTTCCACTCTTTTGCTCTTTCCTTGCAAATTGCTCTTACCCCAGCACTGGAAACATTTTCAGGAAAAAACTTAATGTTGTGTGATACACTGCTTTGATAGAGGCCAAGGTTGCCACATGATGACCAGGTTTTCATTAAACAGGAGCTCAAAATGTTTGAAAGGTTAAGCCAATATAATAAACCACATAATATTCTGAAACTGAAAAATCATGAAGGCTGACCCTTTTTTTCCACCCTCCAGACAAATAAAAGCACAGGGACAGAATTACTGGTGGTTGCAACTCAAACTGTGGCTGTCATCAATACTCTGAATACTTATATTAACTTCCATTTTCCAGGTATTTGGGTAGCTCATTTGGTGATTGGTTTCTTTTATTCTGTGTTATTTACTTGCTGTCCCTGGAAATCGTAGCAGAAAATAAAAATAGAGACATATCGATTTTACCATAGCTCAAATGTTGCATTTATGTATAATTCAAGTGTAAGTATTGAAAGAAAGTTCTATTTTTCTATATTATGTAATTGACAACAGGATTTGCTATGGAAAAATACATTTGAACATCATGTGGATACATGTTCTGACAATATCCATTAGTCTAATTAGTGTCTAAGACACTATTTTGACTATATTACAAAAAGATAACCAAATACAGGGAAAAAAAAAGGAAACATTAACCAGTTTAGCTATTTCCTACTGTATCCTAGCAAATTGAAATTTTTATATATTATTTTTTATCGTGAAAACACATATTTATCATAAAGTACCACCTTAAATATTTTCTTAAAATGGTCTCAGTGTAATATCATTACTGTATCATCAAACAAGTTAAGGAATATATCTTTAAAATGTAGCTCATTACAGAGCACTTTACTAGATTCTGATGTTGCCAGGGATACCAATATTTATGGTAAATGCCTTCCATAAGCAATCTCTGATTTTACTGTAACAGAAAATAGTCACAGAGATTGGGCTATATTTCCATGACTTGTGTCTATGATAAATAGAATGTCTGTTTAAGCCCCAGAATTTTTTGTAATTGTACCCTTTACACAAGAACAAAGCTAATTTTGATACCTACCTTGTTTTCAAAGCACTCAGATTTCTAACTTTCAGCTGAAGGAGAATGTTATGTTATGAATAAAAATTGATGCTTGAGCATGTGTACAGCATAGTGATTGCTAACAAGCATTAAGACTTCCATTCATCTTTAAAAAAGTAGGAACGAAGGTCAACATTGTACTTTCCGCATCCTCAAGAGTTGTTTGTTCGTCCGAAGGAAGTTCACTTTCTGATCAGCCAAATATACCAAAGTCAAACAGGACATGCCAGAAAAAAACACTCTTCTTAAATCTTCTTAAGCATTGGATCTGCTTTCAGGCATCTCCCAAATATGTCTTCCAATTTTGCTTGTTTATTAACAAATACAAACAAACAACAAAATCAAATGGAAACTCACAAAGTGTGCATTTGGGAAAAAGACCACAACTGCAATTGCAGATGCATCTGATCACACCCAATGCATTGCAAGTTGTCTAATAAATTAGAGCAAGCTTTCATTTTCCAGAAGCAGAAAAAAACTCTTAAGTCATAAAGGAGAAAAATACAAATTTTTATCTAAAACTCATGCCTGCCTTATATTAGATTAAGGGACAATTTTGTAGTACTACAACTACACTGGTGTTTGCATTTTAATGAAGTGTTTGCACCAGGATGTCCTACAAAAGAGGAAGTTCTACATATTTTTTGTTGTTGCCGTTTTTCCCTCAAGACACACTTTTTTGTCTCTTCCACGCTTTGCATCTGCACAAGAATTAACAGTCATGATTTGAACAAGTCAAGGAACAGACTTAACTGAAAACTAACTTTACGAAATCATAGTGTGAAGGCTAGTCCACCTAAAGCAGAAGATGAGACCAAATAATTGCAGGGAGAATTGTGCCTTCCAGTCATAGTGGTCGCACAGCCCTCTGTTATTAATTAATGATGTGACCTTGGCTGTTACTGGAACATGTGTCTCAAGAGATATTTGGTGGAAAAGGCTCACAGAAAGAAAAGAGTGACAATAATTAAGATCTGTAAAGTCACTTCTGAATAGCACCTACAGCTGACAGTGAAAAAACAAAATTGCTGGAATTATAGAACAACACTCTTGCAGAAGGAAGTTTGTACATGGTGGTAAATCTTTTCACCACTCCTTCCAGTCTGTTCAGGCTCATTGATTTGTTTTTACACCATGCAGCTCTCCCCTGTAAAAGGAAGTGGCTGCAGGACAGTCAGATATCAATTTCTCTTGAATGAAAGTGGAATGATCCTCTTCTTGACTGAGCTTGTGGGGAAGGGATCAACTCTAAAAACTATGCAATGCCAGAAGATCCCTGTTAATCTTTCAGAGTGTACCACAGCCTGAGAATGTAATTCTACTGCAACTTTTGGTGAATGTGCTTACAAACTGATAAGCTTTCCTTCGTCAGTTCTTAAATCTGAATCCAATTTTCATTAGTCATGTACACAATTGAAAGTGTACATGAAATGCAGTTTAACTAGATGTGGCATACGTGGATAGAAAAAGGGACTGTATTTTTTTCTTTCTATAGAAATGACAGGATAACAATTATGGTCAGTAGTGAATACTGTTGTCATGATTTTTAACAGTACTGGAACAAATTTAGAATAGTTTGTTGCTGTTTCATGAAATATGGAAAATCTCTAGAGGTGGCATTTACCTATCTGAGTAAATAATGCCTTAAAAGTCAAACTTTTGCTCCATTCAGAGTACCAACATAATTCAGAAATGATAGACTAATATCATTATTATGGTAAGAGAGCAATCCACATTTGCTTAGCACAAAAAGAAGATGATCTAACCTTTTCATACCGAGAGGTTCTCAGTTCAGCTCATCACTTGAAATTGTTATCTCAGTTTTCTTTGTTGATTTCAAAACCCCAAGCTTTGACTTTATGACTTTGAAATGTCCAGTTCTTATAATACACAATATATAATATGCAGAAGAAATGATAAAATTAGCATTTCCGTTACACATTTTACAACATGTCCTTTTGAGCATTTTTATAGTAAATTTCCTTTAGCTGAACTAAACAGAAATACTGGGTTGAAAGAAGTGTCTGTGTAGTATGCACACAAAACAATAATTATGTTGTATAGTCATTAATAATTTGATTACCAAAACACTATAATTTTCATTGCCACAATTAAAATGGCACAGCACAAATTCTACAATGCACTTTAGAATCAGGATATGGAAGTCCTCCAGGAACCATTGTGCTAGTTTTTGATTTCAATGATGCTATGGTGATTTGTACCAGCTGAGTTTCTAGCTCATTGTCTTTTGTAATCTAGTTGTTTCTGCAATTGCTATTTTAATTAATTCAGTCTTAAAGTTTCCTAAATATGGCATTCTGTAAATTACAGCAGCATTAATACAATGGCTTTAAACACTGAATTTTTGGTATTTTGTAAAGTTCTAATTAAACTGTGTTTAAATATCCACCTCAGATCACTTACAGACTTCTTAAAAAAAAAAGAAGAAAAAAAAGAGAAAGAATAAGAGTAAGAAGAATCTAGTAACACCAAAGAGTTATTTCGAAAATCTGTTAATGAACATATATATTCATGTGAGGATTTGATGATGATCCTTACTTTGTGACACACTCACATTGTTCACTGTACAACTCATGTTCTTTTTTGCCTCTTTTATCTTTTATCAAATGCAAATAATACTATGATTATTCTTTATTTCTATCACAACTGCAAGGAATAAAAAAGTATGCGTATTTTAAGTGCTTAGAATCTTTGTACTTCAAATCAGGTCTCTAAAACATATACATTTAGCAGGCTTGCAACTCAGAATCGTGGTTTAGATTGGTTTGCTGTTTAGCAGTTCTTCAAAACTCAGCCCGAGAATCCTCCTGTCACACTTCCAGTTCCTGTGGGCATTTAGGTATGTGTACAGTGAAAGCACATGAATAAATCCACTGAAACAAATGGGAATGCTGATATGCCTGAATTTATGAAACTCTTAAAGTACCAGGCTGAACTGGGCCTCTGGAATCACTCATCATGACAATTTTGTAGTTCCCTTTCTGCTATGGAGGAAAGGCAAAATAAAACATGTTTTTCTTTGTTTGTTTTAGCTGATCCTTGTGATCGCTTAGTACTTAGTCAAAAAACTGAGAAGTTATTCCAGTGATCAATTCCCCCTGTTCTCCTCTGGCTCTGAAAGTTCAAAATTGTCTCTGTTGTCTACAAAAAGCAGGATTATTTTATATCAGATGACTAACTCTTAAGATGCTTATATCTGAATTAGATGAAGCTCATAACTAACACATAATGCAGCACGAATCTTCTGTCCCAGGAGAATGGGAGGGCCCAGCTTTTAGATGGAGGATTTGGTGTGACTGGCAGTTGTTATGCAGCTCATTATGACTTTCACAGCTTTGAGGAAGAAATACTTATGAAAAGCTCTTACTCCTAGTACTTTTCAATCTGGTCAATTTATGCCAACCTGTGAAAATCTGCAGGACAACAGTGGTGATCATAACCTTCAATATTGTGTTACCATAGATTCATAGTGCTATAGGCAACTTTGTTTCTAATGGGCTCCAAGAACTTTTGTCTGGTACCCCAAGAGACTTACTTCTTAAGCCTTCTCTTTGTTTAGGGATATATGACTAGCTTGTATTCAAAAAGTGTCAGCGCTCCTGACTGCACCTACAGGTTCTGCAGTTTCTTCTTGTCTGTCTGGGCTCAGGGTCAACTCTGACATTGTTAAATCCTGAAATCTGGAGTTAGACATCTATGAAAACAGTTAAGGAATGAGAAAGAGCACAGAGAAGCTTCTTTAGGTTCTCTGCCCCTTGGCACGGGAGCTGTATTTGGGCTTTGGACCTGGATTCTTCCTTGAGTGGACCTGCCAAGTTTGTTACCTATCTTGTTAATCCTGACCCTCATAATAAGGACACAAATTCCTGGCTTGCTCTTTGACCTGCTTTGTCACAGTGCATTTGTTAACTGGTCACTGATCAGTTAACAAGGTTGAACCTTGTTTCTCTTGGTGGATGTGCTCGGTTCTCCTTGCGCAGGTGCTGTGAGATTGTGCCCTGGTCTGTGAGAACACATCTGCCCTGCCTCACACTTGCCACCTGCTCACAGTAGAGGTTTATATATGTACATTCCCTGATGATGTTTTCTCATGGTCATTTTCTGATTATTACCTAGTGTCATAATGAAGGAAGAGCTGGATTTAGGCAGTAAATCACAGACACAAGGCACCCTGGAGCTTTTTCTGGGAGCTGAATTGCTCAGGGTCCTTTTACTCACCCACCATGTCACCTTTAAAGGTCACTATGTCTCTGCAGCAATCCAAACACTTGATAACCCCCAGAGCTGAGCTGGCTGTACATCAGCTACCTTGGTCATGGTTCTGGCTCAGCAGGACAGACCTCAGAGTGGGAAAGCCTGGGTATAATTCTTATACAACTTGCCATTGCTCCCCGGATTGCACTTTATCTGTAACCTCTATCCATCTCTAGGAAAGCTAACTGATACATAGATCATAGTCTTCCGTGGCAAACTCCCATCTGCAGCAGCTCACACTTTGCACAAGCAGAGAAATATATATCAATGGCCAGAAGCTGCGAACTGGAGTGAAACACATTCAGACTTGAAAGTTCAGACTTTATGCAAGGAGGCTATTAAGTATTAAAACACATCATCCGTGGAAATGTGATTTTTTCCTCACTTGAAAATGTTGTACTATATACTGCCTGCTATCCAGCTGGTTGTATTAAGTGATGCTAATGTTTTTAGTTTTACAGTGCAAGAATTTTGTAATTTCAGGAAGGGCATTTCAGGTTTATGTGAGTCTGTAACCTCTATCATCCAGCACCAGTTCTGACTTTTTATGTTGTAAATTGCCATGTGCAGAGCTTTTATAGCCTGGTTGGCTCCTAACTGTAGCAGGCCTGTGATACAACTACTAGAAAACAAAGAAACAAACAAAAAATTTTATTTGTTTTTAACTGCTCTTTATTCCCACAACAATGTGGCAAAAATAGAATGAAAATACAGACATAGTGTTTAGAGAAATGGCAAAATAAAAACAGCATAAAAAAAAAAAAGAAGGAGCACTCACTTCTCTCTTCATCCTAAGCCTCCTCTCTCTGTCTTATTTCTTTGGGCTACATCTCCTCATATTCTACCCCAAAGCTGTCAATGTACCTGCAGGTGGACTGAAGCTGGAGCACCTTTTTTTTACTGCGTGTGAGAACAGGTTCTCTCAATAGCAAGGCAAATGAGCCACCAAACTGACCCTTGGAAAAGTCCTGGCAGATTATCCCCCTTGCTAACACCTGCGTCTTTCTGGCTTGGCTGATAGAAAGGGATTCCATAGATATAAACCCCTTGCCTCAACCTGCAGATCTCTTTGAAGTTAAAAGGAGGAAAATTCATTTTATGTGGATGGAGATTCAGGCCAATGCTGAGAGTCCCAACTGTCTCACCACTACTTTGTATATAAGCAGTGTTCAGTCACTTTCAGACTTTTCTAGTGTTTAAATGAAGCTGTTTAAAATGTTTCTGTTGAGAGAGAAGTAATTTTTGTATTGCCAGAGTGTATAGGGGAGAGAAGAACTCTGTGGTATTTGTCCTCGATTTAGTATTGCTGAACATTGCCAGTACCAAAAGTACAGACCAAGTAATCAATGCACTGGGTTGTGTTGAGTTTTTATTGCATTCACACAGCTTTTGGGAAAATGGTCAGTACAGCAGATTCAGATCATCTTTTTCTGTGTATGTATAGAAGGGATATGACACCGGGAAGTGTAATTATTATCCATTATAATTAGCAATATTTTGCTGACTGTGGTGAAACATCCTAGGCATACATACCATTGATAGACAGTTTTATTTTATCTCACTGGTCTTTTAAACAGTAATCTCCTTTACACAGGGATCTTATAGTATTTCACAAGCCTCAATTGATCCTCCTGACGTAGATGAGGATCTTGATCATGTCCCTTGATTAGTTCAAGAATAAAAAATACAATAAACTGAAGTTACATTTTCATAATAATGGATTATTTATAAATTCCAGTTACATATTTACACATTTTCAAGAGCCAAGTTATGCAAAGGAATGACATAATCCAGAGGTCCTAACCTTTTCAGCTTATGTAGTAGTTTTTCATATGCCCTTGAAATTTCTTCCTCTTGCAAAGAAAAAAAAAAGAAAAAAAAGTATGCAAATATTTTTTTAGTCAACAGCTGTAGCACCATTAATCCATCAGAACATTTTATCCCCTAATTAAACTTTGGCTGCTGTTAATATTTGAAAAACTGCTGATGCTGATCTAGACTGGGAAGGCACCCAATGCTTCAATGAGAGGATTTTTCATATACTTTTGACTCAAGTTTCAGCTCATTCGAATGTCCTGGAGTCAAACTACACTGTGATCTTGAAGAAGTGAGGTGGAGTTTGGACTTGAAAACAAACTTTGTATCTTGGAATTTTTCATATTAGGTAGAATTCCTCTCCAATAATATTTATTTAAAGATCTACCAGTAGCATTCTCTGCTGATAAAAGCATTTCCCAGGCCTTTTCACTCATCCCACGCAGATCTAGCTTCCCCTTAAAATAAGAATGGGCTGGAGAAAATATCCTTTGCAGCCGTCTATTTTTCTCCCTCTCTTCAGTTTTCTATCAGACTCTTTTACTAAGTGTTTCAAAGGAGCACTCTTAAAAACTGACTTCTGCAGTGTAAAATGAGGATAAATTCATCTTTTAAACACTTCTTGCATTATTAACTTTTAATACTAATTGGTCTCAAAGGACTTAATTGCTCTTATTACCAAATACAACTACATCTTCCCTAGCATCTCAGTATATCTGGGCTATTCTTTTGGGCAGGTTTTGTAACCTACCATCCAATTATATGGCACTCTGTTACTATTTAAAACTTCTGAAAAAAAATAAACAGCAGCAGTGTTGTCTATAGGTACTGGCTATAGCCAACATATTCTGACTGTGTACACTCTAGCAAAATCATTTTCTTGCTCCTGAAAATAAATCCTTTAATCTGAAGCATAAAGGACCTGATGTCTCTATCAGATTAAAAGTTATAATAATTAAAGTGGAAGAAAGGAAAAAAAAAAAAAAGGAAAAAAAAAATTAGACAGAGAGAGAAATGGAGCCAAAACATTGTTTTCACGACATTTCAGTATCCAATCACATAGCTTAATCATGTCAGTTCTCAATAGACTAACCTGATTATTTTTGTCAGGCCATTTTGGCAGATCCTCAGTGTGATTCAGCTCATCTCCATAAATATATGTGATAATTTACTTCTTTTTCCTCTTTTTATCTTTTACAAAATATGCAATATTACATAATAGTCCCTGACCCTCAAAAGAAGGTAAATGAGTGATTAGATCCACCAGCACTTTTACACTGATTTTTGCAGACGTAACAAGTGAGAAATTTAATAAGTGATGGATATTTTCCTCTTCTCCTTCTGTAATCAATGGAGAGAGATAGAATACAGAAAATTCTGTGTAATTATGTATGCACTGAATGATGGTTTGGAGATATATGTTTTTCTCCATTAACTGTCCAGGAAAAATATCTTTCCCTAGGATGAAAATAGCATTTTTTTCTTCCTAATATCATTATGTAAAATACAAAAAAATAGAGTTAAAAAATGCACGCTGAGTTAATGCAAAACAATAATACTAAGCAAATTGCCCAAGCACAACATTTCTGCAAAGGCAACAGGAATCAAGCATGCAAATATTTATATCTTCAGGAATAATAATAAAAAAAAAGGATTAAATTTTTCTGTAAATTATATTCAAAGATTTTACTATCCTAGAATTCCAGGTCAAAAACACCATTCATATCAAAGGGAGGTGTTTCCAGTCAGAAGAGATTTTTTTCCTAAACAAGATTCAATGGTATCATTTTCTTGTCAGTACTGAAAAAAAAAAAAGATGATATTCTGAAAATCTTTTTTCCAGTTTTCTATATTTTAAGTCAAATTTCTCAATGTAAGAAATAGTATGAAAGTGTTTCTTTTCTGCCTTTAATTATCTTTAATTCCTGTTAACATCACACTGCTAGTACAGGTAAGCATTCTTTTGTCCGCAACATACCTTTATAAATTCCAGACAGTCCTAAAAGATCTAAAAGCACCATAATGCATGATCTTCTGACATTCGTTCAAACTAAAGAAGGCTGAAAATATTTATTCACTTCAGCATCGTTAGAGTTTAGCTTTTTTATTGTGCCAAACAAGTAGCTCAAATCATTTTCATGCCTTTCCTGGACTAATTTGCCTTTCATCATCATCTGCAGGATAACAAAGTCAAAAAAGGAGTAGCATGTCGCATGCTTTAAACAGGGGGGAAGGAAATGAATCCTTTGTGGCTTTTTCCTCATAGCATAAACATAGTTCATTTCAGAGATTGGCATCAATTTAGTCCATTTCAGAGATTATCTTCTGAGATTTCTGTGGGCATCTGTTGGACAAAAACAAACCCTCCTCTTAGCACTCCTGTGTACCGTTTAGTTTCCTCAAAAAAAAAAAAGGAGAGAGTTTTTAGCTTTTGGAACATACACAGCATTAGCGCCAAAAGCATTTCCCTCCCCTCTCTCCCCCCCACACTGTTGTATTTTTCAGAATTATACGGGATATTTTTAAACCTTTGTGGAAATCCAACTCCAAAAGATCTAGTCTTATCTAGGAATACATGATAGTATTCCTATTTCTAGTAAGTTTTATCTAGCAATAGGAAAAAGCTCAGAAACTGGAGGTTCTGGAGGTTACATACTGCTTTTTCCACAGTTGAAAAATTGTTCCCATAAGAAACAAAACAATATTCTGAACCAACAAGGTAAATGATAATGTAAATGAGGACAAAGAGTCATTTAGTTTCCTGAGAACCCTATCTTTTCTATGCAGAACAATACAGTCAATTGTATGCAAATGAGTGCATTAATATCTTAATAATGTATTCTACCACAGCCCTATATGCCTTAGGCACTGTGCTAACACTGCGTGCATGCAGTGCATGTCATATGGACCTCATTATAGGGCATCATTTATGGTTAAGTGGCAATGTTGCAGGGCATTGCGAACTACTGTACTAGTATTTTATCTTGATTTGTCTCTTTCTCAGGCTATACACTTCATCATAGTCACAGAAAAGAGGATGTACAATATCCCAAACTAATTTAATATTAGTTCATGTTTTATTGCTGTCAGCATCCTTGTTTCCAGTTTGCCTGAGTTAAACTTTATGGAACAGAAACAACAAGGGAAAAAAAATAAAAAAAAATACAGTAGGAGCAGTATAATGCAGGAATGATCATCCATTGGATTGGAATCACCAGTTCTGCAAAAGCTTTGAAATAGTACAAAAGTGTTGAAATAATGATTACAAAATCATAGAATCATTATGGTTGGAAAAGACCTTCAAGATCATCACGTCCATCTGGCTTCATCCCTGTATTTACTCTTGAGAAAGCAACATTCAGTTTTGGTGGGCATTTAGACCCCGACTGCTTCCGAAAGCCCTTACGATTGTTATAGGACAGCGTTCCCAAGGGTATTCCCACCTGGTTCTCAAGGAAGAAAAATGACAGCAGACCAGCACAGGGGCACAAGGACCTTCAAATTATCAGTCACCCACCTCAACCGCTGCTATCCCCTTTTCCCTCCTAATTCTCTGCTTGAAATTGACTTGATTTCTATTTTCTAAGTATTTCCTAGAGCAGGATTCACATCAACCTCAACTTTCCAATGATTTACTGACATCCTGCTATACCAAAACCATAAGATACGGAGGACCCGTCATGAAAATCTGGAAAAAAAGGGCTTATGGTCAGTTGTAGGACACTGAACAACTGAGTCAAAGCCAGAGTTAAAGACATGCAAAACACATAATCAAAGAATAAGACTTAATTCTCATGAAAAATCCTGTTCAAATAGGTCTCTTGTTTCCATATGGAAATGATTGTTTCTATAACAGTGCTAACTTATTTGAAAACATTGAGCACATAAAACATAATTTATTGCAAAATTGGTGAAAAACAAATGGGATATGTAAATTAATGTTTTTTAAATGAACGCAGTCCCCATTGAATTCCCTGATTAAATGTGTTCTTTTGTCATAGTGCTTATTTAAAACAAAAGTTACAACACAGAGAGGAGTAGCTATCACATACAAAGAAACAGTGAAATGTAAATGAAGAAAAATATGAAGTTATCAAGTACAAACATATCCACTGGCCTCTTCTCAGAAATATTTCATATTCTGACAGAATCAATGGACATGTTTTTGCCATAAATTCTAGAATTAAAAATAATTCACATCTTTTATTTGAAGTACATTTTGCAAAAAAATAGTATTATATCTATTTTTATATTTATATGTCCAGTGGAAATGATATTTTGGAAAAGAACCTGAGTTTCCATCTATTACAAAATGACTCAAAAGTGAGCCAGACTAGAATCCTGCTAGAATTTGGGTTTCAAGCTGATCTTTGCTAGATATTTTCCTAAATAATTTAAATTAATATCATTGGAAAATAATCTTTTCAGGTTATATGATAAAACAAGCCATCAGCACAGATGCTGTTTTATAGAAGAATCATGACTGTGACTTTTTAAATGTCTGTTTGGGGAAAAAAAAATCAAGAAACAGACCTAGGTCACAAAAACAGACTCTCTTACCTTGACAGTACAGAAGAGTAAGGAAATTCGTTATTTTCATGTCAAAAAAGCAACCATATGAATATAGGACTTTAAATATATATGTATATATATGTATATATATATACACACATACAAATATAGCTATATTTATAATGTATTTATGTAAATAAATACAAATATCTCTATACATATATAGATGTAATGTAAGTCCACAACTCTTTATGTTTTTACAGATATTTAGGCATATAACTGAACATATATATTTTATATTATTATTCGCATGTATGTTCAGATACGCTTAAACACATTTAGACATGCAAACATAAATATATTTGTATGTTATTATTACTTTCAGATATATCTAAAATTATACATATATAATCAACAATTATAACAAAATATCTCATGGAATAACCTTATGCTGTAGAATAAATGTCATCTAGCTTATGTTCTTAGTATTATATTGAGTATTATATTATATTGACTCTGTCAGGTTGTTGTGATCATATCCATGCATATGAGTTTAAATAAACCCGTTTAAAAACAGAAAAAAAGAAGAAAATGCTATTGATGCAGCATTTAAAACGTTTGCTTTTATGATGTGCAGGCAGTTCCAAACCATTTGAAATCTAACTGCTGTATCCTTGAGTGGTTTCTGAAATAGCAAAAACTGCTGAGCCTAACAAAGCTGGCTAGGGTGCAATACAAAGGGAACATTCATTTCTTTTCACTTGCTAGAGAGCAATTACCAATTTGTTTGCTGTGTGAACTAAGTATACAGGATGTTAGTGTTGGTGATCTACATATTAATCCAACAGCACCACTATGGAGGAACCGACACCATGCCTTGACAGAAGTATAAATGGGAACCGAAGGGGGAAAGGAGCATTTCCTCAGTTAATACGGGAACAAGGCTTAGCACTTAACCTCACCACAGACTCAGGAGCAGCATTTTTTTTTTTTTTCTGTCCTATCCATTACTTACACAGCAATTCACATTTTCATGGTGTAACAAAAAATGAAAATTGTACTCCCTTTTGGAAGTAAGTTCCTGGAAGATGATATTGCAGAACTCTCTCTTTTCCTAAGCTATCTCAGCAATTTCTAGTTCTTAATAAACACATGATATTATATTCCAAGAAATATCCTAGGTTTTGCAAAAAAAAAAGCATTGTAAGAAATACAGTGCCACAAACATGAGCAATTTTCTTCAAAGCAATAAATAAAAAGACAACTGTTCCACTCTTCTGCATGAGCTGAGATTAAGGCAAAAAATAAAATAAAATAAAATAAAATAAAATAAAATAAAATAAAATAAAATAAAATAAAATAAAATAAAATAAAATAAACTCAATCTTCAGTTTTACTCTTGGACAGACAAGACTTTGAGGTTTTTTTGTTTGCTTGTCGTTTTTCTCCTAGACTATCTGCAAGATCACTCCAATATTACTTTTATGTCTCTGCTTTCCAAATGTTTCTTTGCAAGTCTGATTGGTAAAAGAGCTGCTCTGTAGAATGGTATGTCCATCCTTTACAAGAAGGTGCAACTTGCAGCACTTTTCTTTCTATCTGATATTCTCCATATTTTTGCCTTATCTTCCCATTTCTTGCTTGCTTTTTCAGTCTGTTCTTCCTTAGAATCTACTTTCTCTTCCTGTTTTCTATCACTGTTTCAAGTAGTATTTCAGATTCTGAATGAATCCAGCATCACGTTGCCACTGTACTTCTTAAAATTTTGCCTTGTCATTCAGCCCACTATTTTACAGAGAAGAAATGCTTTTAACACCTAGTCATGATATTCACAATTCTATATGATTACATTTCATGCTTGTATTCATCACTTCATATCCCATTTTAATGTGTAATGTTACACTATATTTACTAGTGTTGAATCAAGCTAGTGATGTACAGACACTGTGACCACAACACAAAGTCTTTCTGAGTTTTGTCTTTTCTTGGTCAATCTAAACAATCGACATGAAGTTGCTGTCTACTTCTCACTCTTCCAGGGAGAGATGAAGACAGGATAGATGAATAAAAGAAGAAAAACTGTCTCTAAAAGAGGTCATGTCGATACCCGTTATTGAGCTTTAACAAAGTTAAACAGAAGTCATTTGTCTTCCTGTTGTGTTTTAAGGCACTTAGTTCTGAATCTTTAAAAACATTTCGCATCTCATCTGTAACTATGCATCTTGTTAAATAGCCTCTTGTGTAGGACTTTGACAGAAGCTTTGGAAATTGCCCCCCGCAAAATGTCAGCTTGTTTTCCTTTTTCCTACTGTTGTTAATGATTGCAACTATAAAATACAAGTGAACAGCTTTTGAAGAACACACCAACCCAGGGGACTGAAAGACAGATTTTACGATGTGAGGAATCAGAATGTCATTTTCTGTAAAATGTGAAATTTAAGTCAATCAAAAAGATTTCATGAAATCCATTTCAATTTTTTTGATGGGAGACAGTACCTTGTTTTCCTACTTTTGAAGAGAGTGGACAGACACTGAATGGAGAAGGGAGAATCTGCTCTGGCTTAGAAGTGTCACCTGGGACTAAGGTTTTTGGAACTTCTGTTTGTGTTTGTTTGTTTGTTTGTTTTGTTTCTTTACTTTTATGTATACTACTCCAAAACATCTTCTTGAGACCAGTTTATTTTAGGGGAGCTGGGCAACATAAAAACTCTTCACTCATTTCAAATAATATTCAAATAATTTGAATTGTGTCTCTGGCTCACTTGATCACTCCCAAAATATTTTTTCACAAAACAAAAATAAAAACAAGACAGAACAAAAAGTTCTTTCTTTTTTTCCCATACAACTATAAAGCATACATCTATGAATTCCCACATCCTTTGTCCACAACTTGAATGTTCCTTCTCCACTTTGTTCTTTACCTTTTCATTTTATCAAGATACCAACAAAATCCTTAGCCTCTAACCCACACCTTAAATATATTTTTTCCTTGCACTATGGCAGCATTTCAACAGAGGGTTCAGAAAAATGTGTTTCAGTCGCATCTTGTAAAGAAAGAGAATTTATACCACTTTTAAGCTTTCTTCTAGTAAGAGTCATATTCATAATTCTTATCTTCACACATAGGCATCCAAAATTATATGTCTTCATTCTTGTCAAATATCTTTTTTCAATTTCCTGTTTATAATATATATCAATGAAACCTCTGCTATTTCCCTTTGAAGCACATGAATATCCAAGAGAGCACATTTATGCAAAACTGAAGAAACAGAAGAAAGCAAGCTATCTAAAGTAGTTGGAAGAGTTTTATCTGAGTAGAACCAGGATAATTAACTATTTAACTGGAGAAAATGCCAAAACCGAAAGACAGAAAAAATATATTTATACCTGACTACTTCTCTACCTACTTTGTTTCAGGCAAACAGCTGCTCCTAACCAATCCAGTCATTTTCTCAGGATAAGCCCACCCTACAAGGCATATTTCAGGCCCCCTAGAAGAAAGCATGGGCAATTAAAACTGACAGATTTGCTACATTCTGTATGGTAACATGAAGTGTTTATAATCACTTTTACTCAATTGCCTTAAATGCATCCACAATTGCACATTTTAAATACAGCACTCTCTCCCATGGCTGCTGTTTCCTCATGTTTTATATGCAAATATTTTTCTCAAAATAAAATACAAGGGGGCCTGATTCATATGTGCTATGTTATCAGCATAATTCCTTTTACATCAGTGAAGTCAAATCCTAATATGTACAATCAAACATGGATTTAAGGCAAACAAGTAAAAGTGAAGATATGCCTGTTTGACGATTATTGACACTATTGCACACTAAACAGAGTCCTCTACAAGAACCAAAGACCTTTTTTTTTTTTCTAACAATTGTGTTGTAAATCACAATGTTATTCATCTTATAGATGACAGATGGAATTACAAAAAACGCCAGCATAGCAGACCAAAAGCTCTGATCTGCAGAGAGTGCAGAAACACAGTATCAACCTGTGGAAGAACTGCTTAAAAAAGAAAAACTAGGGCCCAACAGAAGTTATGGCATTACAGAAGCTTGCTTGGGGTGTCACTGCAGTGACACTGGCTACTTTCAAGTCCTCAGACATCTCTCCTCTTCTCCATGACCTGTAAAAGATATTTGAAAATGATCGGACAATGATGTCTGCCTCTTCCTCAGCACTCGTGAGTGCATCTTGTCAGAGCCCATGGACATGTGGATGTCATGTTTTCTAAAATGACCTCTAATAACATCCTCCTCAAACAATGGAATGTCTTTTTCCAGTCTTTCTCCATGGACGCTAGGGTGTGGGACTCCTGAGGGATGGTCTTAGCAGCGCAGACTGAAGCAAAGAAGGTATGAGTACATTTGCCTTCTTTGTAACCTTCATAACAAGGGCTCCTATGCCTACACTCTTCCTATCCTTCCCATTCTTCTTTCTGATGTATTTAAAGAAGCCCTTCATTTTGCTCTTGACATCCCTTGACAGATTCTATTCCAAATAGGCTTTGGCCTTCCTGATCTCATTCCTGTATACTCGGATGATGTTCCCAAGTGGTCTGTCCCTTCTCCTCCATGTGCTTGGTCATCTTCTATGCACTTCCTTCCTCTGTTGGAATTTTGCTAGGAGCTCCTTGATCTCCTGCTCTCTTGGTTTAACTTACTGCCCATTGAAATTCATCGTACCTGAGCTTGGAGGAAGTGATGCTTGAATACAGACCAGTTCTTTTGGACTGCTCTTTCTTGCAGGGTCCTATCCCTAGTTTGCTCCTCAAATGGCTGCAAACGAGGGGAGGACATACACCCCTCTTTGCACTCTTCTGCACAATCTGCTCCTTCGGTTCATTGCTTCCTATAGCCGCAAGCAGAATCAAAATTATGCTGGAAGAAAAAGGATTTATCTGAGAACATTAAATAGAATGTGCATTTTTTATAATAAAATAGATCTTTGATTAAAAGAACATAGTAAAGCTAACTGAGATTGCTTTTTCATAAATCAAATGTATCACTGAGGCTTGACCCCATAGAAGCTGACATAGAGAAAAAAAATGAACCAAAGTTTTAGCTACTAATTAGGAAAATATCACATTATCTTGGGCAATATTGGAATGCAAGAAAGATTTAAGCCTGTAAGTAATGGCTAATTGTGGATGTTTAAAAGAGTTTAAATGCATGAGTAAGGAGACTTCTGATAATGGGAAAAGAAATAAGGATTTGCTGAATGAATGCTACAGCCACTTTCACATAAA
>JAWLRI010000564.1:4180435-4200250 GCA_034781795.1 Crypturellus tataupa | reverse complement strand
GGCCGCCCCCGGGACCCCGCGAGGGGCTGCTCATCCCGCCGTCGCCCCGCGGCCTGCCCGCCCTTAGGAGCATTTCCAGTGCAATTCTAGCTCGCAAGGTTGGTCTTTGTACCTTACCTCCCCTGGGCCTGGAAGATAAAACACGCATTTGCACTAACTGTTCGGTCAAGCTCTCGGAGACAGTGTGTGAACGGCACGATGCACGCGGCAACGCGAGACACAAACGCACAAAATACAGTACTTGGTTTTCTGCCAGAAAACGGGGGAGATTCATGCCTGTTGAAGCAAAACGGGCTCAGATTTTAGGCTCAAAATACAGTATATTGGCAAAGAGTGGATTTCATGAGAACGAGAAGAGATAAGCTACTTATACCAGGCCACTGGTTTTCATGTGGAGAGCACGTGGAGTTCAGAAGGGCTGGGATAACAGCAATGCCCATAGAAACGATCTGCAGTATATATACTATGAACCAGTGCAAATAAAAACAGTCAAAAATGCAGTTCACGAGTTTACAAAGTGCAAAACTCCCTAACCCCCTCACTGAATAAATGCTCATCTCTGACATCTTAAATATTGTTTTACCTTTAAAGTGGAATGAAAAAGTCCCATTAATTTGTTTCACATTTCAGTGATTTAACATTAACTATCCCAGCCCTCTTATTTTATTTGCAAAGTGAAATGAACTTACCAATAACTTAATTTTAAAAGGAAAGTCATATCAAAGAGGAAAATAGCTAAAAATTTTATTAATTCCAGACACTTTATTGATGTCAAGTAGATTTAACTAAGCATGTAAAAACTTAGATTCTAATAAAAAACACCCTCCATTAAAGTCAAATATCCATCACATCACAAAGCCAAAGATATGGCCGATTCCTTTGTTAAATCAAAACACTGCAGTAACAACAATAAAGCTTGAAGAATTCTAGAAGCATTTTTGCTATTTTTTTGATTTAAAAAAGGAAAATCCAAGGTTCCTTCTGACTATAAAACTTTCCTTTCAAAATTAAGGCTTTTACTTTGTCCTTTTAAAATCATGGAGGTGTCCATTCTCCCACAACTAGTGGTACAAATACTGCTTTAGTACAGCTCAATGGACACAGTTTGCCTTTAGAATGCTTATTGCACTAAAAGATAGCAAAAACAAGTTGTCAGTTTTTAAAAAATAAACATGGTTACATTTCTAAAAAATAAAAGTTGATGTTGACCATATGTTCTGTAATAATTAAATTAAAGCATTATTATTACTCTAATAAATATAAAAGAAACAAAAGGAAGCTAAACTTCAAAAACACATACATACGAAATCACATTAAGGTGTGAGAGGCAGCAAGTAAACTAGCATTTTTCTTTTTCCAAAAAGACCTTAGCTCTAAAGTTTCAGTTCTGGTGTTTACTATACGCAATCCCATAAAACTTGGGACATCTGATCTCACAAGAAGCTCCAAAATACTTTGACTTGCCAGATAGAAAATAATTGAAACTTTTGGACTAAGTAAAACAGCAGCTTTAGTAAATTCACCAGGGAGCAAGAAGAGTTTGGATCACTACTGCCTGCACATAAACACCACTAGCTTCTTTGCTTGCTTTTTAGAAGGGAACTATCGGAGCTGAGGACTCCAAAACCGTGAAGAAAGATAAAGGCAGCAGTTGGCTAAACTAGGTTCAAATTACTGGATTAGTGTGCAAAACGTCTTCCCCTCCCTCATTTTTTTCTACTTAGTGCTGTACATTCAAATGTACTTGGATATGTTCACATTCGAATGCTGATAGCAATATTGAGATAAAGATTTCTCAATGCAGTGGGGTAAAGAAAAAAGGATTTTTTTTGCACACTTCCCTCAAACAATCACTGTGATTGTTCCTATAAAGGTGGTCTGCTTTTTTAATTACAACATGGATTTTTTTCTTTTTTTTTTTCCTTTTTTGCAAAGATAGTTGTGCTGCCGAGCAACTTGAGGTAAAGGCATAAGAGGGTTAAACTACGAGAGGAGAAAAAAAAAATATATGACGGCGGTGCTTCTGACAGGAGACCGCACCAAAAAAGCAGTTGGCTGGTTTCATATTGCATAATAGTGCTGTGTTCCTCGATGAAGTAAACAATCCTCCTTGTGTCAATTTAAGGGTTAGCCTCTCGCCCCTGCCCAGTGTCAACTCCAGCATGATCGGAGGCGCCCCCCATAAACCAACCCCGCTGGAAACATACATTGTATGTGGCTTATTTTTTCAGTTCTTCCTTGCAGTGAGTATGCTCCCGTTTTATTGACTTAAGCGAAGTACATCGTGCGTAAGGTGTCTTGGTGAATCTGTACAGCCTTCGCGAGGGCCTGCGGATCTCTCCCATTGCTTTGTCCTGAAACATGGCTTCCTTCAGCACTGCAAGGAAATGGGAAAGGCTGAGGAATGCAGCGCTGCAAACTGCGTTAACTGAGATCAGGAGGTACCTCCACACCTGGTCAATGCGCAGGCCGTTAATAAAACAATATTAATAGAGCTGGACACTGAGAAAAGCCTAGCGCCTGCTCACTCAAGACTTTGGACAAAGCCTTTTACCTTAGATGCTTGGTTTGTACATCTATAAATAACCTCTTGCAAATATTTTGATGGCTTTAAGGTTTTAAAATATTTCTAACATAAAGCAGAGATATAAGTTCAAGGCGCTATTAACATTTGCTCCATTCACGAGCACTCTAACTCTAAACCCAGAAGCTCTCAGTGCATAACTTGATTCTTCAGACCATGTAAAGTACTAACACAGACCACTTAATCAAGCTAAGCTTAATTCTTTTAGTCTTTTAGTCTGACTTTAATCAGACGTTAGTCTGATTGAACAGAATCCGCCAACCCCTTCTGACCTGGTACAAGCAGCAGCCCAGAAAAGGCATTTGCAGTCTAGTCTCAGAGCGCAAGGTGAGTGCTGGTCATCTATACTAGATGGCTCTGTGACTGATAAGGGAGCAGAGACCAACAGGGACACAAGCCGAAGCCCCCGCGTTGTCACTCACCTGTCGTGTTCCTTGTCCACAAGATGGTATCGTGCTCGGAATGCTACCAGGTGGGCATAATAGGCTGGTGCGGGGATGGAGACGGAGCGCGTGCAGCGCACGTACGTGTGGCAAAGCTGGTAAGTCAGCAGCTGAAGTTCGTCTGCGGTGAAACAGTTGTCATCCCACAGCACGTGATAGTGCGAGGGACGGCTGGTACCCTGAGGAGAAGGGAACATCGGTTCACTCATCTGGCTTTTAAATACAAAAAAAAAAACTTTTTTTTTTTTTTTTTTTAGATTCAGAAAGGCCAGAATACCTAGTCTGAACAACTATTAAACAGCAGACAGAAAATTCAGTCTTATGTCAGAGTTATATTTGAAGACGAATAACAAACCTACCATTCATATCCAACATTATTACTCCAACTATCCTTCCTTGGGAAGGAAAAAAACAAAGCCATCTAGCCTAAATTTGCCTAAACCCGAGCTTCTAGATAACCCTCTGCGACACAAATCTGCTCCCAGCATGCATAAACTGTCACGACCCCCTTCTTAACCGCTCTCCACTGGGACTCTCTCATTTACACATGTTTCCCAAACAAATGACTCTGTTGCTTTCAACTCTTTCCAGTTCATTAACATCCCAAATTACAAGTATGCATACAGAAACGGTTCCAGTGTTTCAGCCGTTACCTAAAGAACACTGCACGAAGATTTACGTTTTCTGACACAATGTCGTCTTGCGTACAGGTTCAGCAGTTATAACTGCATTATGTTGGATCACATTCCTCGAAGCCACTGGTGTGCCAGGCTTTCCCCTACCCTAAGTGTTGCCAGCCCTGCCCTAACATTCCTTCCCAGAGCATTAGCAAGTGTTGAATACTGAGTATGTCTTAGGAACTCTTCTCCATTACGTGATCGACTTACAACTACTTTGGAAGTTGCTCGTTTTGGAGTAAGTGAACACCTCTCTTCCTGCATCTCTTATTACCTACACGTGTTCTAAATTTACATTTTCTTGTAAAGAAGCAATCATACCTGTATTCCAGCATGGCTACAGAGGTAAAAGTCAAACTCATACGGATGCGTGATGTCTGTATCCACAGTTGTTCCAGCTGGAATGTTGCCACTTCGTCCAACCTACAAAAGGTTTTGTTGAAAATAGCATCAGCTATTCACACATCCCAACCGTAATTAAAAACACAACTTTCTATTGAATATTATTGAACGTATGCAGCAGCAGAAGAGCTGCCTCAGAACTATGTGGATCGCAGCAGTACTGCGGCCTCGAAACAGCTCTATTGCCCCACGCAGAACACAGACCCACAGCCCATCGGCTTCTGTTCTCAGACAGCCAGAAGAGCCGCACGTAGATCTGGTTAGAACTGCACGCTCGTGCTTGTGTTCCCACTCAGAAGAGTAGAAATGTCCATGATTTCATTATACTGCAGTTTCTTCTAGTAAGATTTCTATAGGGCTGGTTCTAGATAGTAACAAGACTATCAACTATTTCACGGACAAGGACTAGTGTTCAGAATACAACATGACTAAACTAGATGGAGGGATTTTTTTTTTTAATGTATTTAAAGTCATAGAATCTTCTAGTTGGGTCCATCACTATGAATTTAATGTTTTCTATAAATGCAAAAAGGAATAAATTGGGTTGACAGAGAAATCCAAGGTTTCTATGAGATAATTCTTACCCTTTCTGTTCTGTCAGCACAAAACAGTCGTGTGTGATGTCGCTTCTGCACCACAATATAGGTTATTCCAGGCTGGTAATCCTTCTCCAGACTGATGCAGGCTTCTCTAATGGCAAGCAGTTCATAATATAAAACCTACAAACACAAGAGAAAGTTTAGATTTTCCTCCCATTCTGCATGCAATGCCTAATAAATTGTTCACAGTTAACACTACATTGAACTCTGCTATGAAATTAGTAACTTTAGGAAATCCTTAGCAATATATTTGTTTCCAAAGTTCTAAGATCTCTTCTTGCTAGAGAGGAACCCAATACCCAACCCAATAAGCTTAAGAAACTACCTCCTAAAAACATGGTAACTATTTTGTGATGACTTGACATTAATATAAGCAACTTGAGTGGAATAGTTTATTCAAATATGAGAATTGAAATTATGTTACACACAATAATTAAGAAAAAAAAGCAAAACCAAACGGAAAAAGCAAAATAAACGAACCAACCTGTCGAAACTGTCCTTCAGAGACCCCATCCCTATAGAAGATGATCCGTGTGGGCTTGAACCGTGTTGATTTATAGAACTGGATGAGCAGCTCCCTCACCATGGAGGCAAGATCCTGGATGATCTCCTGCCGAGGCCGCTGAACTCTCACCGTGGCACAGTACCGGCTTGGATGAGCATCCATACTACCTACAACCTTCAGGAGAACATCACATGACTAAAGGCTGCAAGATCAAATCTACACTAACATATTCAAACAGAAACAAAAACAAAAATACTCCAGAATAGCAATTTTCCATAGAAGATGTTTGCTTTAAAACATTTACCATAAAACTTGTAGGCAGAATTTGCAGTAGGTACAGGCTTAACAGTAATGAACACATGGAAAGAGGCATAAACTTGTCTCACGTAGCCCGATCTGCAGATTTTCTCTGCCTTGGAGCCTTCCTCTGTATTCTCAGCACAATAAGCCATGGAGTTCATATAAACCAAGTTCTCAAGCTATATGTATGTATGCATTTTCTACTCTTAACATTAAAAAAAAAAAACTACGCTGATTTAATAAAGCTTACAGCAGCTATGGAAGGCTTCTTTCCATCTCCAGCAGGAGGGTGGGTGACATCTGCTCCCAAAAAGATCACTGGCTGCTGGAACACAGAAGGTCTTTAAAAAAAGAAGAAAAAAAAAGTCACACTAGGAGATGAATAGCTACTACTATGATATAATATGAATGATACTGCTAGTCACTACTAGTAGTAGATGAAGAGCTAGTTCTTTCTCAATATGGGGTTTGGTCTGTCTTCAGCTAAGCTACAGAGAAACATCTTCTTACCAGGTACTCTGATCAGACATAAGCAAGGAAATTTGTGTGCAAGGAAAGAACTCCTACAATACTACAGCTGTCCTTTTAAAACAGACGGCTCTAATTATATCATGATTCTATGAGAAAAAAGGTTAAATATAGCATCTTAGCGTTAATTATAGATTAATGCTTTTCAAATCTCACGTACACCATACTCAGAAGGACATTTCAAACTTTAAACCTTAGCCAACTTCAAATTCTTGGTGCTAATAGCAAACTTTACCAGATCTCTTAACAAAACCTAAATCATTCTCCATAGAATTCTTACCGTTGATGAGGTACAAGGATATTGTTGATTCCTCCTAGTTTAACATTAATCTTCAGGCACAGATTTGACAGGGTCTGTGGAGATGTTTTGATGACGTTTTTGACTTGAACACACTGCGTGGCCATTCCCAAGAGCGTATCTCCAACACGCTTCACCTCCGCTGCGGAGCGAGGATTAAGGTAAAAGTTAAATTGACTTGAAATTACTGCTACATTATTATGTTTTGATTTTACTTTTAGTCAAAATGATTCAAATACAAGTCCTATTCCATTAGCTTTCAATTTAGCTGCATGCTCAGACCAGCTTCCCATTCATTGCAACTTCAGACAAAAAACAGTTTTCTAACACCTAAAGAATTCCTCTATTCTGAAGAATTTTCTAGCATATGCTAAGAAGCAAACGTCTCAAACAGCAGAGAAAAGCTGCAGCCACAGTTACTGCCTTACCGTAGACGGGCGTCTTGCCCGGCAGGATGACGATGATGAGCTGCAGCCCCGAGTAGGTGTTCTTGAGGTGCCGGAACATGGGCTCCACGCTGTCGGCGCCCTGCGCGTACTTGCAGAAGCAGGGCTGGCCCTGGATCGGCATCCCCGCGTCCTTAGAGATCTTGCGCAGCTGGTCAGTAAAACCCCTGCGGAGGAGAAGGTTAACTGTCACAGCAGCAGAAACACTCAGCGTGCCCAGAACGGGGCAGAAGAGTCTCCCGCAAATGAAGAATAGGATTCCAAACAGTTTTTAATGCAGCATTTTTAAAGCATGCATTATGTGGAGGGTATAGAGCCTTGAAACACCGTACACTAGAACTGTAAGAAATAGAGAAAAAAAAAAAAAAAAAGGCACCAGCAAGTTTAGAGGCCTTCAGGAATCCACTCAAGATGCTCGAAATAATTGCATAGAAAGCAGCAACACCACAGGGCCAAAACACCAGAGCGCATCCAAGCAGGGTTTCTGACTGCAATGCCCATCAGGAAAGCAAAGCAGCTTGGATGTTTTCCCTAGGATCGCAGGGGATTCAAGTCAGCTACAGTGTTCATCAGAAAGTCTGACATTCCAACTTTCACAGTCCAAAGCCCGAACTACGAATGCCTTACTTCAATATTTCTTCTCTGCATTGTCTCTGTGTCGCAAAGCAAGCTATGGCCCACATTTTGATCTCAACACCAGTGTGAAACTGCTTTCCTCGCATGTCCCATACTCCATGGCTTGGGGTTGCCACTGTTCGATTCTGTGGAAATAAAAGAAACATCAATTAAAATCGATGTTAAAATAATTGAGGAAGCAAACCCGATGCTATTTACAATTTCAGGAAAACACGAAAAAGCTTAATGCTCAGACTCTGTACTACGAAAGATCAGACTGGTCGAAATATTCAAGTTAGTGAGAATCACCCTTCAAAAACAAGCCAGAAACAACCCAAAAGTCACAATAAAAATACCCTTACCCGTCCTCCATACTGCAGCATCGGAGCGGGGAGCACACGGCCCGTCACGTGGGCCATCTCATCCCGCACTTTGAACTGGAACTCTTGAACAAACGGATCTGCATCGTAATTTGCACTTCTTACCTACGGAAAGATGAGTTTTTCCACATTACAAAAAATTATCTGTTTATAATCCATATATGCTTGAAAAAAAAATACTGCAGAAGTGTTCTCTAAAGAGCTCCTTTCCATTAACAGAGGCTCTGTTCAACACCATTAACATATCAGAAGTGAATAAGTCTATACCATAAGATACAGTGGATGAAAATAATCTTCTGTTCCATCAGCTCAAAAACGATTGATTTTCCTAAAGAAGTTTTTTGGTTAAAAAAGTATGCTGCCAAACAACGTTAGCATGGGCAACGACGCAGATTTGAACAAGGCGAGTCACCAAATACCCTCACTGGAGGACAGAAGAGTGATCTGTTCTCATTTCCATTCTTGATCATACTTTCAGATACAATATTTCATATATATGTTATTATATTTCAAAAAGCGTTATTAAAGAAATTGCACTGAAGTAGTTTAGCATATACATGACAAGGCTTTTTGTTGTACGCTCATTCAGGAGTGTATTTTTTTCCCCAGCGTAGATCAAAAAGCCCTCCCCCTTAGAGAGGAAGGAACCCAAATTATCCAAATTCATCTGCTTTAATTACTGTAGAATGAATATGGTACACTCGTGTTCTCTGGCTCTTACAGAACACTCAGCTATTAGTTCTGAGTAGTTCCAGAAACTTGGAAGTCATTGCAAAGATCTGAGCACGTCAGTCTCGTGCCAAGTGCTCTCTGGGTGTCTGATTAGGGGTTATCAGCTCAGGGAACCAGCAGGAGGCTTCAGCAAAGCTGTTTAGCAAGAAATAAAGCAGCAGCCAAGGTCCAGTAAAAGAATTGCCAGGCTGGGGGCAAGATGTGAATTTTATCTAGTCCAGTATCACTAGGATGATTCAGGGAGGATTCTCGCACTCGGTCTGAAATGAGAGAACTAACCAATCTGCTTATTTCCTCTTGTCTATCTGGAGCAGATCTCGCTGTTGCCTTTATCATAGTTGACGTCTGATTGTCTGTTAGCTTCTTGATGCATCGTTGGCCAGCTACAATGTTACAAACCTTGAAAGGAAAATCAGAAATGTCACATAATAGAAGTATTAAGAAATGGATCCAAATAACTGTACACATACAATATTGTGTCATCGCTTTAAACCCACCTCCAGCAGGTTTAAGCAATGGCACAATTTTCCACAAAGCTCTAAACTTTAAAGCAAATTTTAAATGCAACAAACTACCTTTAGTGGGCTAAATACATATATACATATGTAAACGTGCAAAAGCAATTGTATTGCAAGTAGTATAGCTTGTTAGCATTCCTCAAAAATACAGTCTTCCAATAACATGATGATTTATCAGAAAAAAATTAATTACTTCTAAAGGCAGGTAGGTGTGTTTCTGTTCTTGTCCCACTTGTAGGCAAGGAAGATGAGGATATTTCAGCTGGAGGTTGTATTTCTCTCTGAAATACTGTGCTACTGTTCTCTCCACAGTCTGGCCGTTTTCTAACTGTAAAGGGAAACTGAAAATACGTATATTTTAATCACACATGTCCTGAAAGCTTAGTTGGCAAGCATTAGCATCCTCAAAATGAGTAATGCATTGGGTCCTGCTACACATTCGGCACTAAGCTACGGCACAGTTTATGCTCTGACAAACAGCGTCTTACGTTTGATGACTTGCAGGCCGTCTCGTTACGTTACAAACACGGTATTTCCGTCTCATTGTTCCACAATGAGTCACTTCTACCTTTAGACCTGCATGAAAGCACCAAAAAGAAATGATGACACAGCTATACAAAGTGACTTGCACAGGAGACACAAGGCTGCTCCTAAGAGAACACACTCTAATCAAGAGGCTTTGAGAGCCGAGCTCAAAGCAGTGCTGAATTCCTGCTCTCTAAAGCTGCCGTGGTTCTGCAGACGCTCTTGCCTCCCACAGAGCTGCTCACAGACACTGCAGATTCTCTAATGCAGGATTTGTTTCACTGTACCTGATCACAGTATCCTGCATGGAATATGTGGATGCTACCATAACCCAGAAGAGGCAGCTTTTCATTTTCCATGTCTTCCAGAATAAAATCAAACACATGACAGAAAAAAAAGAAGCATGGGAAGACTATTGAAAAGTAATTGTTATTATTTTAAATGATGAGTATTCCATAAACCATTTTGTGAATACAATTCAGTGGGTTTGTGGTTTTTTTTTCCTGTCAATGGTACAGTAGACTAATTCTACATAACACAACCACCTCAGAGAAAAGCTTGGAATTCTCTTTCAAGACTTCTTTCTCTATAAACTTCTCTGGAATTAAAGGATGTGGGAAAACACAAAGCAAACCAGCATATATGGAATGAAACTACTCAAACCCAGAAGCTTATGCAATTCCTCTGGAATGGAATTTGGCCTTCAGCTGCAAGTCAGCAAGCGGTACTTGTTTTTCCATATGGCAATCAGCTACTGGAAGTCCCTGCAATAGCCCTCCTCGTTAGAGTCAACGATGCTGCTGTGAAATCAATGCTCGTTTCGCCTGAGCAGTTAGACAGCAGGAGAGCTAAAGCGCAGCGCTGCCCGGGCCGCCCCGACACCGGCTGACCAGGACAGCCACTCACCGGGGCTGCAGCCACCATGCAGGCTGCCTCCCCTCTGTCCAGGGGGAAATACCTCAGTTTTCCTTTTTAGTTTCTGTAGAGCCACATTGTTTCCTTTAATTCCAGAACTACAAACAGCAAATACTGCAATTCTCTTGGCAGCGCTCTGGCCCTTAGTGCAACCTAACTGGGAGGTTTCCAGTTAAAACACTGCAAGTCCCTCAGAACCGGCTCGGATGTGTTGCCGGGGACAAGAGACCTGCTGCTACTCACCCTTTATCTCTTTGGTGAATTTTACCCGATGAGAATCAGTCAGAGGTCTTGGTTGTTCATCAATATTATGAATGTCAAGAACTTCACACATAAATTGAATTACAGGTTGTGCTTTGTAGAAGGCAGTGGCAGAAACTAAAAGAAAAACAATTTGAGTAAAATCATCTGAATCAACATATTTGGTGATACAATCTTATCAACTGAAAAAAAAAATGTTTTCAAACAGGACAGTTGATTAATTCCACTAAATTAAGACCATGAACAGTTGCTTGGCAAAGTTATAGTCAACTGAAACAACATTTTTTAGCATGAAATGTGAGGAGGCACAAACCACAGCTCAAACATAAGCAAACAGCTCCACACACATAAACTTTAAATAGCAACAAAATGATTATGAAATCCTTGACAAGCGTTTTATTAGTTTTCCAGGTCTCGCACGCCCAGCCCGCCACCTCCCCGCGCTGGGACAATCCAACATTCCTCAGACTCGTGTCCCTCGCGCTGGGCTGCTCCGTGACACGGCTTGGACCCGGAGCGTCACCCCGGCAACGCGGCCGGAGAGCCGCGCAGAACCCAAGTGACGCGACCTCGACGTCATCTCTACATTCCCGGGTAAAGGAGCATCCTTTAAACCGCAGCGTGAAGGCAAGCAAACCCCCATTTCACATCCACGGCAGGAACGGGGCTGTTTATCAACACCGCTGTGGATGTATCAGTACAGAAACGTGGTATGTAATTAAGCTGTGCTTTCCTTTACGCTTCCTTCATAAAGGACGTGACGGAGCACGTGATAACAGACGGACTGAACGGCAAAGTCGACTTCATTCTTGCAGGCATCTCCCTGCCCAGCCCTGAACCCGACTCACCATCAATGTTGAGCATCATCTTCCACATGGCGGGTCGAACGGACTGGTGGAAGCCGAACCAGACCTCCCTGCCGCCGCCCAGCGGGTGGTCGTAGCCTTCCGGGGCCGAGAAAAAGGAGCGGCCCACGGGGGTGTACCTGGGGGAAGGGGCGAGCGCACGGTTACGGCACCGACTTCCAAACGCAAGTTAAAATAACACTCTCTAGCGCGGATTACAGCACAGATTCTCACAATTGTGTTTCAGAAACCTGTGCATCGAGAAATAAGCTTAAACAACACATTCCAAATGCTGTTTCCACCACAATGTTTTTAAATATAGACAAAACATTTACCAGATTTTGCAATTCACAACTGCTTTCAGTTTTTATAACAAATAACAACAACAAATAACACCCTTTCTTATCTTTCACCTCAGTAACTGCTATTGCAGCACAGATTCTGTACCAGTGTTGTATATTATTGGACACTGACCCACAAATATCATTTTGCTTGTTCTAGTAGGGGACATTTGATTATTTCTAATAGCCTACAGTGTATTAATTGTGGCAGAAGCAAAGAGCGAGACCAACTCCTGTTTGTCTCCAAGCTCAGAAAGGGCTGCTCACAGACCTCCACGCTTGCTTCCTTTTAGAATGGACAAGTATCATACAGATTATCAGGTTTGTGTTTCTCTGAAACCTGGGCTAATTGGGGAATTCTGGTTACCATAAAATCACAAGTCATTTTTTGGGAGTCAGTTACACTCAATGAAAAAAAAAAGTGGGGAAAAACGTGGTTAAAACATGTATTCAGTGCTTGATTAAACCAGGAGAGGCAATCACTATGATATCCCAGTGAGTTAGAAACAGATACTTTTAGGTATCATCACTAAATGCATGAGACTTGGCTCAACTCAAGCAGGAAACATCAAGCAGTGCTACAGCATCCTGCCATCCTTCAGTATTTCAAGACATGTACTTTAAAGCCTCCTGTTTCTTGATCTTTTCCAAAAAAATAAATCACCTGGAGCTCAAAAGCCTACAAAAATACACATTTCTATGGAATTAGCTAAATTCTGCCCAGTTTGGCTACTCAGATGTGCTATATAAAGGAATATTCAATTCACTTTCTTTTCAGTTGTGAACAAAGAGGAATCAAAGACTCCCAACGGGGACGTTTCAGGTAGAGAAAGGCTGCAGGAAGACAGTGAACCTACTTCATGGAGGGGAGGTGTCGGAGCACCACATCGACAGCATGGACAGGGTTAGTGCTGATGGGTTTGTCTAGCTCCAGAGGCTCAGGCAAGGTTCTTCCCGTCAACACTTCATGCAGCAAGTGCCAGCTCACCCGAGAAACAAACTTGATGGACACTTTGAAGGGACGATCTTTTCCTCCTTCTCCTGGCAACGTCACATCCAAATCCACCTAATGGAGGTGGGAAAGAGAAAAAGGAAAAGGCTGTATCCCAGGCTTGTCCTGCTTGGTATCCTGCTTGGATACCAGCATCTGGTATCCAAGGGCTACTGAAGAATCACCACTTCTTGCATTTTTTGAACCGGAAAGCTCAAAAAGAAGCCTGTATAATGTGAAAATGACATCAATACTTTGGTTCAGCCCCATAACAGGGACTGAGGTTCCTGCCTTCTGCACCATTTTTATGGTCCACTTTGTCAGCACTGCTATTAGTAACAATAAAGCACAATTTTCTGCCCTGAACAAGAGTGAAGGAGGGCACAGAATGCGCTTCCAAGCCACTGTATTTCTGGAAGTCTATTTTGAAGCTGTAACCATGCTTAGCCCACCGCAGCCCTCCCACTCCAGAAGTCTACACCATTTACAGAAAGATGTCTATTTAACAAACCCTTGGCAAAACAGCACTTTGGAATCAGGCTTTCAGGAGATTTTTTGGCTTTAACTTAAAAGAGTAAGTACAGGAAATAGGAAACAACACACCCCAATACTTTAAAATTCATAATTCATCTCTTAGATACCTATACAAATATACTACAGATAATTTCTGGACAAACTTGTAGCCCTTGCTCTTAAATCTGACTGTTCACATGCTGTTACTACTAACAGTATGGACTACATATCCTTGACGAAAACAAATTCTGCAGCTCAGGTGCTAACATGCAGAATTCTTGACCACACATACAAAAAATAAAGTTTTAGAGACACTGTTCTTTAATTTCTTAATGGTATTTCAAAGTGAGATAATGTGTTACAGTCTGTAACATTGACCATTTAATAGATCAATTTAATAGATGAGGAAAGTGTCTACTAACACTTCCAGGGGAGGTTCTAAATGCAAGTCTTACATGGACATATACATACAGCAAAATTAACAAAAAATATATTAGTGACTTT
Source organism: Crypturellus tataupa (assembly GCA_034781795.1). Lineage (NCBI taxonomy): Eukaryota > Metazoa > Chordata > Aves > Tinamiformes > Tinamidae > Crypturellus > Crypturellus tataupa. The sequence goes on along the minus strand of JAWLRI010000564.1, from coordinate 4,186,328 downwards.
ATTTCAGTACAGATAATTTCATTCTTCTGAATTCTACAATATCAGACGTTTTGCTCGTTTCCGTTTCATTCTAGGAAGTTGTCAAATACACCAGTATTTTTGCAATTCTCTTACCCCAGTAGTGGCCACAGGAAGCGGATTGGCTGTATAAAGGCTTCTTTTCCCATCATAAACTGGTCTACGGTCCCCAAATATTGTCACTTTAAAATGCTGCACCATGGAGTCCACCACCTCCCTGGAAAAGTTGATATTTACAAGGAGAATGTTTGAAAACAAGGACCATACTGGAACCGGTTCCCACAAGCGCTGTGTTTTGCTGAGGAGCTTCCGCACACACATTACTCAAGGGGATTACAGAGCCACCCACTGATACTCCACAAAGGTGCTTCACATACAACTACAATATCAGAAAAGCACCAAAGAATAAAATCATAATCAATGCAAATATTGAAGTACCAGAAAATATTTTAACTGAAAATTGCACACAATCATATATTATTCTTTCTTTAATGAGTTTGTGGCAATAAAGAGAATACAGAGCAACACAAGCAATGAAATTGAACTTAAAATGGAACAGTGTTTTCATCTCATATTAAAAGTTTTCTAGATGCAAGCAGGTACATTAGGGTCCAAGGAGACTCTCAGCGCCTCTGATGGAAACATGCCTCAGGGTTCTGAACTCCGTGCAGCAACACTCCTTTTTTCAATGGCACTACAACTGTTTTACCTGCTGCATCAAGATTTTCTTACTCTATAGAAACCACGAGTTTTTGCTCTTAGGCCAGGCCTAACGGGCATTCCTCTGCGCAGAGCAGCAACTCACTAATAAAGCATTTCCTGGGCACACAACATTAGCCCCAGTGCTACAGTGGGACGGCAAACATCGAGTTCCTCTTGGGGCAGCAGCGACCTTCCCGTCCCGGCCGGCTCCCCGCGCGGAGCTGCTCTCAGCTCCCCAGCTGCTCACAAAGCCCCTGATCTCCACGTGCCAACCCGTCACTCAAAACCTCAACACAGAAACGTCCCTTTAAGGTGCTTTGCGGAGCCCTAAGATTATGGTTTCTACAGTACTTTAGTAAATTAACCATTCATAACAGTAAGATTATATTAAATATTGATTCACATTGAAGTAATATATCCCAATGTGGGCAATTTATTAGCTTCCTTTTAATTCACACTTAATGTAGACATTTATACTGCCTTCGCTCCTGTGTTTACATAAATTCAATAAGATTTAGAAGACGAATTTCCCCATCTTACCTGTTCACCCTCCGAGGACACTTATCTGGTTTGATGTCCACCTCATAGAGGTAGACATCAATCTTTGGGATTTCGACTTGGAAGCAGTTGGCCAGCAGTTTAATGGGTTTGCCCATGGTGCCATAGCCGGGACGTCTGGGCACCATGAGGAGGGGCTGGGCCCCGACGGGTCCTGCAAAACAAACCCAGACTCATCAGAACCGCAGAGCGGCGCGACCAGGCCGGCAGGCAGGGCTGCTATTCCAGCCCTTAACCGCACAGGAGGGTCCCGGCGGCGCGGGTGCAACACCGGGGACACGGAACTGCATCCCGTCCCCCCGCAGAGGGTCAGGAATCCAACTCCTCCGTTTTGGACAAGACCCCTCGCAGACGTGGGGCACTCCCACCTCCCCGGGCAGCAAACGCACCGTAACAAACACGATCCATTTTCAGTTTCTGCTAGGATCTGCGCTTCAAACTGCCTCACTCCAGACGAGCAACAAAAAACAAGCTCCGTCGGAGTTTCAGAAAAATTACTCATCACACAAATGTCATGATTTACAGAGCATTTGATTAAGTTAGTTAAAAATTCTCCCCTCTCCTCCTACTCAGTGACGCAGATAGCAAATCCTGCCCACTCATTTTCATAGAAGAGTTAAAATGTCAAGTGCTGGTAGAACGCGTCTTGTTTGCCTTTTGATTAATCCCCATCTTGCCTGGAAAATTTTATTTCTTGAGGGAAACCACGTACTGGGAGCAGGTGAACATACAGTCTAAGTTCTCTTGTAACACTTGCCCGGCTCCCCTGAGAAACAGCGAAAAATTCTGATTCGAGTTGGCTTCAAGTCGAAAGATAAAACAAAACCATAAAACAAGCAGCATCCTTTCAACCCCCCTCACAGACCAAGCTTATGCAAAACTCAGTGCAAGCATCTGCTCCCTTCAACTTCTTCTTCGTTTTAATACTATGGCATGAGTAAAAGCAGCTCTGTGATTTACTCCAGATATATTTTAGGAATATAAGCGTATGCAAAAAGTTACTACCAAACACTCAAGTGGCACAAATGACTCAACGGCGGAGCGCACACGCCACGGTTTTTATATAGTTCGTAGCTGTGGGGAACGCGAACAAACCCGGCGATACCGGGACGAGAGCAAGAAGGGGCCGCGGCCCAGGCGGCTCCCCGGGAGCTTCTTCCACGTCCGGGCGCCGCCGGTCACCCCGTGCGTGAGGCCGCGCGGGAGCGGAGCCCTGCGGCCAGGGAGCGGCGTCCAGCAGCACCAGGCACCTCCAGCACCAGCGGGAGGCTCTGCCCGAGGCCGAGCGGGGAGCGGACGGCGCTGCGGCCCCTCGCAAGGCTGAGCAGGAAACCAAGCGGCCAATGAGCTGCATAAAGAGCCCAAGTCTACACGCTAGGCATGAATCATGTAGTTAGAGCTCGCTGCATTTGGCCGGCACGGTGCGCTATGCACAGGTTCGCTAAGCACAAGTCGGCTGAAAGCAGCAGCATCGCGGCCGTGTGCACCGGGAGCCGCTTCCCGACGCCCGGGCACGGGGAGCCGCTTCCCGACGCCCGGGCCCGGCGCTGTCCCGCGTGCACCGGCACCAGCTCGGCGGAAACAGCCCCAGCCCGAGCCGGGGGCGGCTGCGCTCCGTGCCCTCTAGTCGCGGAAAACCCCACGGCATCGTCGGGAGCTTCACAAACCCCCACGGAGCCGTCACCGCTCCGTGCCCTGGCCCGGCCGCGCAGAGGAGGCCTCAGAGGAGGAAGAGGCTTGCGCATTACTTAGTTGAGCAAAACAGGAGTTTTAAAGGAGCACAGAAGTGGGGCTATTTTCCATCAAAACAGAAGGATTCCTAAGGACTTCAGTGGGCCTTGAATCTGAGGTTTTTCTTCTGTGATATTCTAGGCGCTACAAAAAAAAGGAATTAAAAAAATTGTCGGGAATTTCTGTGTAGCTAGAAACACAGCACCCGCCTGGCGCACGTCCAGCACAGGCTGGAATCTACCTAGCAACCGAACGAGGCCTAGCAGGAAAGGCTGAGGAGAAAGAACGCAAGCTCAGACCCTGGCAAACACTTTCAAACATTTGAAGGAAGGAAACTCATGCTTTTGGCATACAATTTTGCTGCAAGAGACAAAACACTTGCTAGTAAGATCCTAGAAGAAAATACAAAATTCCTGTCACGATGCTTTCTCTGCAGAAAGGAGCATCAGTAACAAGCTTCCTGCAAAAAATAATCTATTTTCCTATTACATGCTCCAATATTATGAAATTTAAAAACAATGGCAGGTGACTACTTCAGGCTTGCAGCTCTAAACCCCTGCTTGGAGAGGTGGCTGAACAGTCTTTAAAACACCCGACAAAACAAAAAATATGCCTTTTGCCAGGGCCCCTGGCCTCTGCTTGGGCTCGGAGGTCCAGTCCACATTGCTCAAAGAAAAACCCATCACTACCAAAGATTATGAGTTATTTCCAGATTAAAAAATAGATGGGGAAGATGTTTAAGTGCTGCTTTCAATATTTAAGCTGCTTACTTATGCCAGAAGTCATGAATCGCCTTATTTCTGTAGCAGCAACCTCGCTGTGTGGCGTTATGCGAGCATCGCAATCCCTGGTTCTGGACATTCAACTCTCAGTTTAGGCTTTGTCTTTTCCTCTCCTTTTCCCTGTTTTCAGATAACGAGCCCTGTTCAGGCTCTGAACAGCCGACGCGCCGATGCCGTTCTCCACGAGACACGACTGCCTCCCCGAGCAAGTACCTACGTGCCCACCGGTTCCATAACCGAGTTACAGAAACGCTTACAAAACAAGGCAACGAATCGAAAACAACGTTAAAAAACAGGCGGCAACTAATCTAAACTCAAAACCTAGTTGCTAGGTTTGCTTTGTAGAGTTCATCCCCGAGCACATAAGGAGGAACCACGGACCCAGACACAGGACAACGATCTGCCCCCGCAAAGCCAAGGGAATAACCAGCCACGATGCGGCCGGGACGCGCAGCTCTACCACGTCTGGCTCCTGAAACTGCTCTGCCGTGTAGATGCCTGTACTGTAGAGGGCCGCCGGTTTGCAGGAAAACACGCAGCTCTTGGCTCACTCGTTCTCCAGTCCCAGTTTCCTATTTGAAACGCCGTCATTCCTGCCCTCCGTTCCCTACCTTGGGGTCACCGCTGCAGCGGGAGGCGCTGCCCGCCGCTGCTCCGCACGTCCCAGCTCGGGGGCAGGCGGGTCCCGTTCCCTCTCCAGCTGCAGAGGTGCCAGCTGAGCTCGGATACACCGTCCCGCTGCCGACCCCAGCAGGGCTGCCAGGAATCCCCCCCCAGCACAAAACCCAATTCCAACTGGTTCTAGACGCTAAAACGCACGCCGGATCCATAACAAGTTTTGCATGTGAACAAAATTAAAAGCAGCAATAAACTCATGACTCATCTCACCGGTTTCAGGAAAACACAGCATACCAGGAATCAGAGATGAGAAACCACGAGCAAAGAGTAAAACCGAATTTTGCCCATCCTTCCCCTTAACCCACAGCTAAATGCTGACACTCCGTTAGAGTCAGCTACTCTGAGGCAGTTCGACTGACGACTGGGGTTACAGAGGGGGCTCTGTGCCCTCGGCCCGTGCCCGGGTGCTCTGGTTCTCAGCAGCGCCAGGACCACGGGTGGAATCTCCGGGCCGTGCAGGGCCGCTCCGGGCCGCGGTCGTGACGGCTCCCAGCAGCCCAAGCCACAGCAGCCTCACGCGCCTGGGATGCTCCGAGCTCAGGCTGGAAGTTACCCCAAGGAATACACTACCTGCTACACACGGCGCCAGCGAAGGAGCGACGAGGGTCACACGAGCATCTAGATCCGAACCGCTCGTGGAACGGCTCTCCCGTAACTCCCTCCACGGGCATTCCCGAGCAACACGGCTTGGAGGGCACTTGTGATTCACTCTCCTTCTCCCTTCTACCCCACCCACAGACCGTAGCTCTTAGTGGTCCACCCAAATCTTTAGGCTTAATATGGAGAGAGAAAAGCAGGGACTTTGCAGGACTCATGTCTTTCCCAAGGCTTATATAGAAACCTTTTTTTTTTTAATCTTCTGCTCAGTTCAGAGCAGCTGCCCCTGCTCCACTAAACGCAGCCCATCCCGCACCCAACACAGACCCTCACATCTCCAGGAGACAAAGCACTGGGTGCTCTGCCCCACGCTCCCCCTCGCGCCCACGCGGCTCCCACGGCCGGCTCCCGCAGGGCAAAGTTCCCTGAACTCCCGCGTGTCCCGGGGCTCCGCGTCCTCCTGCTCTGCGAGGGGCACCTGATGCAAACGAGGGCAACAACACGGAGCAAACAGAAATAACAAATTAACAAACAAATTATTTGCTACTCCCGCAAACCTGTGTCCAACCTGCGGAGCACAGCGATACCAGGATGTCGTTCAAGGTTATTTAACACCTTCCAGTTACGAATTCCGCCAAACTGCTGGAATTCAGCATCCCCCCAAGCCGCCTGGAATACCCCGGTACCCCGAGGCCAGGACGCGGCCGGGTTACCAAGCGCGCCCGGTCGCCTCCCCGTTAACCGGGATCACCGCGTGAACGACAACGGGGAGGGAGGACGAGCCGAGGATCCCGCCCGCTCCGCCCGGCGCCCCCAGCCCCGGTTCC
>JAWLRI010000564.1:4165590-4178243 GCA_034781795.1 Crypturellus tataupa | reverse complement strand
GGGCGCCCGGCCTGCGCCCCGCTGAATTACCTGTTTTTTTTTCTTTGTTTTCCCTTTTTTTTCTTTAATCTGCACCAAACGCTCGGCCAAACGTGGCGCTGCCCTTAACTCTTCCTCTCCCCCCCCATTTTTTATTTATTTGTTCATTTTGAGAGCGGGGCAGAGCGGCAGGTCGGTTCCTCCCCCGGGTTTCCAAGACCCTCCCGGGCGGCTCCCGTTCGCGCTTCCAAACTAATTTATTGGGGAAATTAGTAGCAGAGATCCTAAAATCACGGATATTGAAGCAGGCCGCAGCAGGGACGCGCACGCCGGTACCGGCGCCTCCCTACGACGCTCCGCGCTGTTCAAACCCTGCGGCCGTGGCCGGACCAGGGAATTCCGCCCTTAAGGACAGGGCAGCGCGAGTGCGCGAAGGAAAGCGGGAGCGGATCCGGAGGAGGCGGCAAGGAACCTCCATTCTGGGGCCTCAAACCATAGGGATCTGCATGGGAACAAGAGGACGAGGAGGCCTGCGGGGTGTTCCGGAGCTGGGGAATGCGGATTATTAGGCACAAAGGACATGTAGGGGGTCAGTTCAACCCCAAAGGGATCTGGAACGTGTCCTTAAAGAGCCTGGAAGTGAAGGACCCTTTGTGACCCACGCGCCGCCGCAGCGCTGGAACCGCCTCCGCGCGGGCCGGGGCGAACGGAACGGCTGGAATCGTCCCGCGGGGCTGCCCGGCGCCCGGCGGCTCTTGGGTCCTGCAGAGGGGCCGGTCGGACGTGCAGACACATCTCAACACTCGCGTTTACTGCGCAGGGACAATAAAGACACCGGCAAGAAGTAAATAACAACTTTTAATTGGACTTTGAGTTTGAACCGTGCCCGACCCAGAGAGCGTTTCTGCCTTTGCGTCACCTGTCTCAAACCCCCTGAAGCCGCTGAGACCGGAGCCCCGCGGGAGCAGCGGCCGTGGCCATCCGATACGAGCGGTGCGGCTGCCGGCGCTGCTCCGAGTCGGTGTTTTAGTGAAAACGGAAGCGGCCGTCGCGTTCCAGAGCGTTAGGTGCCAACGCGTTCACTGCCGCGTTTCTCGTTAAACCGGCGGACGCGGAGGAGCCGGGATCCCCCGCGGCGCTCGATGCGACGCAGCCGCCGCCAGCGCTCCGCTCTTCCCAGCTCTTCCCGCGGAACCTGCCAGGCCTGGGAGCGCCTTGTCCTGCCCAGGGAGTCCCACTCGGGAGCGGCACCCAGCTTGTCCCCATTGCTTTTAGTAGCTCTTCCGCCAACGGGTACAGGGGGACAGACACTTGGGGCTGCAAAGTCAAGTTGCAAGCAAAAATCCGGAGCAAAACAAACAAACAAGCAAAAAAACCCCAAGGCAATCAAATCAAATATAAATACAATGTTCTGGAGCTCTTTAATCATGCCATTTTCTTTAAAAAAGAGGTGGTTACGATCTTACAGCATTTTCTTTTGGCCTAATCCAAGGATTTTGTTACTGTTACCAGTCTTAATTCCACCCATACAAAAAAAAAGAAAAAAAGATACTCAACCTTTAAAATATAAGCCATATTTTCTTAATAAAATAAGTTTTGTGCTGCTGCTTGTTTAGTAAGTACTGTACAACAACTGTTCACGTCTGTTCAACAAAATGGACCGTACAGAGTTCAAGCTGAAGCAAAAAAAAAAAGAACAGGAAAAATAACAACCCAAAGAGAGTCCTGCGAACACTCCGAGGACAGTCCAACACCTGCTCGTGTAAAGGAGGTACGAGAGGGGATAGAGGTGGACCACAAAAGCACTGGAATCCCCGTCAGTTTTCTTTCACAACTACTGAAGTGCAAATCACTCAGGCAGGATATGGATTTCACTTGTTTATTGCTGTCCTGCCGGCCGGCTTCCCTTCCCGGACGAATCTCGTTCTTGGATCTCACGCTCATTTTCCAAGAGGAAAAACCTTCCGAGAGGCAACGTGGAACGCTCGGGCTTCTCAGCACGGGATATCAGGCCAGAACACCCCGAGCGGCCCCGCTACGCGCTGCCGAGGGCTGCTCTGCCCTCGCGTTACGGGCAGGTAGGAAAGAAGGGGAAGGAGCAGCGTTCACCGCCTGGCGGATAGGGGCAGCTCCTCCTGCTCCCCGGCCGCGGGGCACGCGGGCGCACGGGGGAGGCGGCGGTGGCACCGCCGGGGCGACGCGGGGTCTGCGGCAGCTGCAGCTCGCGATCGTGCACGGGGCAACAGCTCTGTGCTGGGGGCAGCGAAACGCACAGCACCTCAACATGCAGCTGCCCACGGGCACCTGGACGGGGCGGGAACACTGAGCGCGGGAGCCGCGCGGAAGCTCTAGTGCATAGGCCGTTATACAAAACATGCGGGGAGCTCAAACCCCTTGCAGACCTCTGCAGAATGGAAATACGGCTTCAAAGGGCACAGCAGCTGAGTTTGGCTTTATTTATTTATTTGTTTAAAACCACGAAAACCCAACGCAGAGGGTGAAATTAGGGCAGAACACGATCTGCAAGTCAACAGCTGAGGGTTTCAGAAGCCGTGAAGCTTTTGTGTAGTTAAAATTGCTGTTAAAAGTAGGTGCTACATCAGCAAGTCTTCATTCATAGTTTTCTATGAACAGCCACCTTACAAATGAGTGCAAATCTTAAAGGTCCATTTTACAATTCAAGTCTCAAGGTTAAAAAAAAATTGTTATAGAGCAAAAAGCTGTTTCTGTAAATGCCCACGCTATCTCTTTTCAAATGGTTAAAAATGGCACGTGCTCTGCCACAGCTACTAAAAGACATTTCAGGATTCTAGACCCAACTAAAACGTTAAAACAAAAAGGAGAAACCAAAATACCTTTGCCCTTGGCCGCTGACGGGCGGCAAGGCGCGTTCAGTCGGGTGCTGGTGAACAAACCGGTCTGCAGAGAGAGCCTGGAGCGCAAGCCCCGGGTTTGCTCGGACCCCTCTGAGATCCCTCTGCTTCCACTAACACAAGCCGGAGGTGGGAGGATGGGATGGGAGAGGAGCTGGGTTTGTGTCACCGTGCAGGCACTTGTGTAGAGGGATGTCGGCTCTCACGCTGCCACCGAGCGCCCCGCGCTCCCCGAGCCCCTGCCCCGCGCGCGGGCGCAGCGGGAGCAGACGCAGGGCGCGCGGCAGAGCGAGCCGAGCGCTGCAGTCCTGAACCCCCCAACCGCGCTCGCCGCCAGACCGGCAGCGGGCTCGGCTCTGCGTTTGCATAGCATAGTGATGTCTGCATCTTCTCACAAACACGTTGCCCGAAAAGAAACCGAGTACAGTGAATTCTTGCTATTGGGACGGAGCAATGGGTCAGCATGGTTAATGTTTTTGTGAACAACGAGCAAGGCAAGTTTGAACGTCCGTAGGTAGGAAATGAAGAGGCGTGCTGCTCCCAGCAGTGTGCAGCGGCCCAGGGCAGCGCTCGCGAGAGGCTCTGAAAGGAGCTGGCCCGCGCAGAGCCCAGCCGCGGGGCACACGCAGCTCCGTCCTCTGGGGAGGCTTCGTGCACATTTTCATACCGAGAGAGCAGGTAATCTGCCCGCGTGCGACTGGGTACGGAGCTGCTACCGCTGCCCTGCTGTGCAGAACGGTCACTGTACAGCAAAAAGAGCCTGAAAAGCAGCCACTGCCTTACTGCTGGGGGAAAAGAAAAAAAAAGGGAAAAAAAAACAGGCTTTCTTGTCGTGGTGAACACAAACCAGGAGGAGGTTCCCCCACAACTTTGTGACTCTGCGGAACAACCTGGCTGCGTTCAGAACAAAAACCCTGCGTGTGAGATCAGTGAGACCACGAAAGCAGAGAGCAGTGCAGCCGGCAGCAGACGGGACGGCCCGGCCGCGCTGCGGCCGACGGGACACGGGAGCCGAGGAGAGCCCGGAGCTGCGCATGGAGCCACATGTGGCCATGTAAACTCGGAGACGTTCGTGACTTGTGTATTTTGGCAACAGACTCAGTATCATACAAAAATAATGTTTAGTAAAAAAATCCCGGTTTCCATCATAGAAAGTCAGAAAAAAAAAAAGAAAAAAAGAGAAAATAATCGATAGCAATTTCTGTCCTCATGGGGTGAAGATGCCCCCATTGTCAGAAACAGTTTTAAATAACAAAGTAGTACATCGGAAACAAAACTGGGTCAGCAGCCATTAAACTTGTCCTACGTGAAAGTGCATGTCTTTCAATGGAGTCAACCACCGTGAGGTCGTGATCTAACACAAACTGCAACTTAGGACCATAAAAATTAACTCCTTCCGATGGAAATATGGACCACCATCAAGACGAGATTACTGTTTTCCTTACAAGATTAAAAACATGGAAATTTTGCAGCATCATAGTAAGGCACTCACCCATGGAAAGTCTGCGACTGTTGCTTCGAATGGCAGCAGCTAACTAGCTTTTAACGCGAGGAAGACAGTTTCAGTTCTGAGCTAAGTGCTAGGGTGCCTTACGTTAAATGGGGGGAATAGTTTGGGGGGGAACTGTTAGTGTTAGAATTCTCCTATAAACTAGTTGTTTTTCCCCTTAACCCGTTAAAGCATCTCATATTCTAAAATATTAGTTTTATAAATCTAGTCTTCTGTTTTAAGGCTCTAAAAATCCCCTCCCCCCAACCCCACAAAAATACCTACCAGCGCCTGGTGGGCAACGGAGGACCAAATCCGCCAGCTCACAGTCAGCAGTCTAGAGTATTGCATCTTAAAAGTGAAAACCTGCTTCTGCCTCCTGGGAGCGTTATCCCTTCCTCGAATGCCTTCGCGTGTTTGGTCAGGTCAAAATTTAGCAAAGCCAGAAAAAATTAAAAAAATAATCATCAGTCTCTTGCAATCCTATGAAGCGTTGGATCTTTCTGTGCCGTGGTGCTGGTCTCCTGCCTCGGTCGACGCTGCCTGCCCTGCAGTGATTTCTCATTGGAAAAAAACCAAGGTGTCCCGATGCTTCCTTTTTGTATGGCTCCTACAAATCTGAAAGCTTTCTTGAGTGAGGTAACAAAAGGTAGGCTTTCAAGCAAAGTACATGGTACGTAAAGTGTCCTGATGAACCTGCACGGCCTTGGCCAGGGCCTGGGGGTCTCTGCCGTTGCTCTGTCCGGATATATGGCTGCCCTCGCCGCTGAAAGAGCAAGAAAGTCGCCGTGTCGTTATCCAAGCTTTGCCGGGTAGGAACGTGGGGACGGGGACACCGTCCAGCCCTCCCTCCCACGCGCGTGGGTCAAGGCGAGCCCCACGGTCCCACCACGGCAGCTCCCCATGGGGAACAGCCCCCCAACTGAGCCCTAAGAGACCCCAGCCCATGCGAGCGCCCCGGCAAAGGCTGCTCCGCAGAGCTGCTCCCCTTGGCAAGGCTGCTCCATAGGGCTGCTCCCCTCCGTAGGGATTCTCCCCTCCACAGGGATTCTCCCCAGGCTCTCACCTGTCGTGCTCCTTGTCCACGAGGTGGTAGCGCGCCCGGAACGCCACGAGCCGCGCGTAGTAGGCCGGGGCGGGGATGGAGACGGAGCGGGTGCAGCGCACGTACGTGTGGCACAGCTGGTACGTGAGGATCTGCAGCTCGTCCGCCGTGAAGCGGTTGTCGTCCCACAGGACGTAGTAGTGGGACGGCCGGCTGGTGCCCTGCGCCAGGGAGAGGGGCAGCGTGGAGGTGCTGCCCGCGGGACACGCTGCCCCGTCCCTCCACTCCGTTACCCCGTGCTGCCCCCCGCTTCCCTGCGCTCCCTATGCCGAGCGGGGAGCCACGAGCCTCCCCGGTGCTCCAGGAGGGACAGCGACCACGTGCTGCGTAACGCGGTGCCCGCTCCGCAGCCAGCGCTGCGCCCGCCCGGACGGAGCTGCCCGAGTGTCCGGGATCGGTCTGTTCCTTCCCCCGGACAGCGGGAAGGGCCTGGTCACGCGCGCGAGGACCCGGTTCACAACACAACGGCAGCTCGGAGGCCCGGGCGTACCTGAATGCCCGCGTGGCTGCACAGGTAGAAGTCGAACTCAAAGGGGTGGGTGATGTTTGTATCCACTGTCGTTCCCGCCGGGATGTTCCCGCTCTTGCCGATCTGCAGGGAACGGAGAGCGCCAAGCAGGCGGCGTGCGGTTACGCGCAGGCTGGGAGCAGGGCGCAGGGCTCGTGTGCCAGGCGCGGAGCAGCGCCCGTCCTGCCTGCGCTCGGCCCGGACAGGCACCTCCGCAAGCACCGACCCCGGCAGGACGCAGACAGCGGAGCAGACACGCAGGGAAGGGGGCAACGGCTGCAGCTCCCAGCGAACAACAGGGGTTCCCGGGCTGACAGGGGCTATTTCGAGAGTCACCAGGATCTCCCGCACCCACTAACTCACAACGGCCGCAAACAGCTGCCTGATGCCTGGAAGCAGCCGAAGGGGCGGATAGGAGTGAGCTCCGGGTGCTCCCTGCCCCGCACACTCACCCGCTCGTTCTTGTCGGCGCAGAAGAGGCGGGTGTGATGCCGTTTCTGCACGACGATGTACGTGATGCCGGGCTGGTAATCCTTTTCCAGTTTGATGCAGGCGTCTCGGATCGCCAGCAGCTCGTAGTGAAGGATCTGCAGACACAAGCGCGCGGTGAGCCTGGGCACGGGGCAGCTCCCCCAGCCCAGCGGCTCCCCTGCGGGCAATCCGGGAAAGGCTGCCCCAGCGGCACAGGATCCCCCGACACGCGGGACAGCAAAGCTCCCTGGGGGGCACAGGCACATCCTGAGCTGCCTCCCAGCGCCCGCACCACCGGCTCCCAAACCTCCGGGCCACCTCCTGCCACCAGAGTTAGCCCCAGGCCTCCAGCACGCAAAAACCTTCTGGCAAAGCCAGGCACCTCGAGCAGCACAAAGCAGAGGTGCAAAGCAAAGGGCCCCCGGCCGCGGGTGGCTTTGCCAGCCGAGCGCGGCGCCGGGGGCGCCTCACCTGCGGGAGCTGCCCCTCGGGAACGCCGTCGCGGTAGAAGATGATCCTGGTGGGTTTGAAGCGGGTCGACTTGTAGAACTGGATGAGCAGCTCGCGCACCATGTAGGACAGGTCCTCGATGATCTCCTGGCGGGGCCGCTGCACGCGCACCGTGGCGCAGTAGCGGCTGGGGTGGGCGTCCATGCTGCCCACGACCTGCGGGACAGGCGCGTCAGCACGCGGCGCCCGCGGGACGGCCCCGCTCCTCCGGCGCCCGCGAGCTCCCACCTCCCGGTGCCCGCTGGAGGCCGGGACAGGCCGGCAGCGCCGAGCCGACCCCACCAGCTGCTCCGCTGCCCCGTGCTGGCTTCGCTGCCCCAAAGCTGCGGGAAACAGGGCTGCCCTTCCCGCCTGCCCATGCTCCTCTCCCGGGAGCTTCCATAGGGAACTACATTATCCTGAACCTTCCTACACTTCCAGCACGGCTACGGACATCCCTGCTACAAAACCCTGCCAGTAGGAAAGCGGCTCAGACGGTGCCCGAGGAGGCACCGGGGCCAAGCAAGCTCCGGGGCCGGGAGTTCCCGGCAGGGAAGGTGACCGCGAGGACGCCGGCGCGGAGGGCGGCCGGGCCCGGCGGTGACGCAGGCCCCGCGGGAGGCAGAGCCACGAGGCCGGCGGGGATGTCGCTCCACAGAGCCCTGCGGCCGCCCGTCCCGCTGCCCCGCGGCCGCCTTCGCTCAGCGAGCGGCTGCATCACCCAGCCAATGCGCTCAGCAAAACCGCATCCTCCGGCACCGCTCGTCCCGTTAACGGCCTACAGAGAGGGCCAAGGCCATGTGAAGGCTTTTCCATGTTCCCCACTTGCAGTTTTAAATATTTTTTTGTAAAAATTGGGTTAAAAAAAAAAAAAGGCGAGCTGCTGTGGTCCTGCACAAAAAAGCAATTTGAAAAGGTTCTCGGAGGGGAAGCGCCGCCGCCAGGAAACAGACTGCTCCGTCCCACCCACACCTCTGAGCAAGCAGCCAGCAGCATTTCCCAAGCTCTTAATTAAGAAAAAAACACTCCTCCGAAGCCGCATTTGCATGCCAAGGAAAACCTGCGCTATGGCGCCTGGGAAGCCGGGAGCTCGACAGGAAAACGCTGACGTGCCCCATGAGAACAGGCGCAGCGAGATCCCCGCTCGCCCCAGGAGGCCGCGCGTGCCGTGCCGGGGCTGCACCGCCGTGGGGAGGTCCAGGCCAACGGGCGCTCCAAGCCCCCGCGAGCCCCATCTGCTGGCGGCTGCCGCCTCCCTGCCGCGCTCCCGCCGGGATGTCCGGGATGCCCGGGAGGCCGGAGCGCGGCCCTGGTGCTCCCGCCCTGCCCACCGCCCCTTCAAGCTTCAGGTTCCAGCTCCGGCTCCCAACGGGAGGGCCGAGGCCAGCGCGGACAGGGCAACTTACGGCCGTTATGGAGGGTTTCTTCCCGTCCCCGGCCGGCGGGTGGGTGACATCGGCCCCGAGGAAGATCACGGGCTGCTGAAAGACGGCGGAGCTGCGGGCAGAGCAGAGAGCAGCCGTCAGCCTCTTGGGGCCATCCCAGGGGGGTGTGGATCCTGGGGCGACGCGCAGCCCGCCGGGAGGAGCGGATCGTCCAGGGGCATATTCCAGGCTCCCGAAGGAGCAGATCACGCAGGGGCATATTCCAGGCTCCCAGAGGAGTGGATCACCCAGGAATGTGTCCCAGGCTCCCGGAGGAGTGGATCACCCAGGGATGTGTCCCAGGCCCTGGGCGGAGGCGCTGCGAGGTGAGCGCGCTGGACCCCACGTTGCAGCTGCATCCCGCAGCAGCGCCCATGCCCTTTCCTCCCCCAGGGCCGGCAGTGCCACGAGTGCTCCCCAAAACCCAGGCCAAGGGACGGGAGGCCACGGGGGACTTGTGCCAAGCAGCCCTCGCGCCGCAGCAGCCGCACAAACCGCTGGTGAGGCACGAGGATGTTGTTGATCCCGCCCAGCTTGACGTTGATCTTGAGGCAGAGGTTGGAGAGGGTCTGCGGGGAAGTCTTCACCACGTTCTTGACCTGGACGCACTGCGTGGCCATTCCCAAGAGGGTGTCTCCAACGCGCTTCACCTCGGCTGCGGGCAGAGCAGCAACGGCACCGTGAGAAGGGCCACGGCCACGCGCAGCTTTCGGGGTTTGCCCCCCAAAACAGGCAGAGGAAGCAACATGGGAGGGGGAAACCAGCCCTGCTGCCAGAGCAAACCCTTCCCTCGTCCCGCGCCCGGACGCACCGTAGACAGGCGTCTTGCCCGGCAGGATGACGATGATGAGCTGCAGCCCCGAGTAGGTGTTCTTGAGGTGCCGGAACATGGGCTCCACGCTGTCGGCGCCCTGCGCGTACTTGCAGAAGCAGGGCTGGCCCTGGATCGGCATCCCCGCGTCCTTAGAGATCTTGCGCAGCTGGTCCGTGAAGTTCCTGCGCCCGGGACGAGGGAGGGTCGGTGCTTCTGCACCGCAACCCCGGCCCCACGCGAGGCCAGCAGCTACGGTGCAGAATGGATGGGGAGGCCGCGCGTCGCGGGGCCGCAATCGCCAAGAGAGGCAGCGAGGAGGCAGCCCGCTCCTTACTTGAGCACCTCCTCGCGGCACTGCTTCTGCGGGGCGAAGCAGGCGATCGCCCACACTTTGATCTCGATGCCGTTGTAGAACTGCTTCCCCCGCATGTCCCACACGCCCTGGTTGGGGGTGGCAATGGCCCGGTTCTGCAAGGCAAGCGGACGGTCAGAGCGCGGCTGCGGCCCCACGCTGCGCGCACAGCACCCACACTCTCATCCCGCCGCTGAAGGCAGCACAAGTCCTGGCAAATCTTGTATGTTCCAGCCTGAAAAACATCTTTGCAAACACGCAGTCCTGCTTACCCTGCCTCCATACTGCAGGATGGGAGCTGGCAGGACCCTCCCCGTCACCTCCGTCATGTCGTCCTTCACCTTGATGCCGAACTCCTGGATGTACGGATCCAGGTTGTAGCTGGCGTTCTTCATCTGGAGAGGGAGAGAGGGGTCAGCGGGAGGGAACGAGAGCAGCCGCTGCCCCCATGCAGCGCCCAGGGACAGACCGTGTTCTCCCCGCTGACCCGTGGGACAGCGGATCTTCGAACTGAGCAGTGCAGCCCAGAGCAGAGCCTTAAGAATTCACTGGACAGGCTCAGAGCAGCACGAGATTGTTAGCAAGATTCCCACAAGGAATATCAAGTGTCCCCGGCCTCCAAGCCCAGGACGAGCTGGAGAGCAAGCAGAGCGTTGAGCTGCTCCCGGCAGAGCCCTGGCCAGTGCCCCACAGCACCGCTCCCGCCACGGGGCCAGGGCCACGTACCAGGCGGCTGATCTCCTCCTGCCTGTCCGGCGCGGACCTGGCCGTTGCTTTTATCATGGTCGACGTCTGATTGTCCGTGAGCTTCTTGATGCACCGCTGCCCCGCCACGATGTTGCACACCTGCGCGGCGGGACAGAGCAAGGGGCAGCGCGTCGGGAAGGCGCCGGGACGCAGCGGCGCAGCCCCGGTGCAGCCGGGCTCGTGAGCTCAGCGCTCGGGCCGCACACCCCAGGTTTCACGTTCGCGTCTGCTTTTCATCACAAGCTCCTCCAGTAGGAGCTGCAAAGGGCTCATCCCCTGCTCCCGGGGGAGCGCCGAGGCCGTCGGTGCCGCGACGGCAGCGGGACGTGTCGGGAGCTGCCCGCAAGGGCCAGGGAGCAGCGGGGCCGGCACTCACCTCCAAGGGCAGGTACGTGTGCTTCTGCTCCTGGCCCACCTGCAGGCAGGGCAGGTGCGGGTACTTGAGCTGCAGGTTGTATTTCTGCTTGAAGTACTGCGCCACCGTGCACTCCACCGTCTGGCCGCTCTCCAGCTGCAGCGGGAACCTGCGGGCAGGACGGGGGCTGCAGTGCGCGCCCGCAGGCGCCGGGCAGGGAACAGCAGAACAGGGGCATTTCCAGAAATCCAGACAGAAGCACCGAGCCCTGTGTGGGCCTGGGGTGCCTAAATAAAGCTCTCCCTCAGTAATCCAGCTAATCGGGGCAAGTGTTTATCACAGGACATGCCACACATGCCACCGCCAGGCACACGGGCACAGCTGAGCCAGGGCAGCGGCCAGGGAACATTTATAAGCCCAGGGCGGGCGGTGCATCCCACACCCCAGATCATTGGGAAAATCAACTTCCCAGGACGGAGCGGGGCCACCCAGGCAGCTGCGGGAACGTGCGATGCCCAAGCTCAGGCGGCACCAGCTGTTCACGGCTCCATAAAGAGCGCTGTGGAAACCAAGAATTGCCCCGATATTCTTTGTGGAGCCAAAATTAGCAAGGGAGGCACTGCCCAACGCCCTGCGAGGCGGCACATTCCTCCCGCGCTTCCCAGGCACTGGGGGGCTGGAATAACAGATGCTAAAGTGAGGCGGGAGCGAGGCCAGGCACAAGTGACAGGGATGGGACATACACCTGAGCACGGCGCAGGGACACAGGGACGGCTCCGTATTCCCAAGGTCAATGGGGGAAGCGAGTGGGAAATGCCCTGGAGTGGCTGCCAGGGAGGAGATGGGAGGCAGGATGTGCAGCATCCCCGGGGATCTGTGTCCTCGCAGCTCCTGTCCCCAAGGCACCGAGGGGCTGTCCTGACCCTGCCCTAACCCACGGAGCAGGAGCTCTGCGAGCTCTTCCAGGCACCGGCTCTTTGCAGGGCACCTGCGAGCGCAGGGGAGCGCAGCGGGCTGGGAGCGCTCCGAGCTGCTCGCAGGCACGAGCGAATAATTTAAGGCAAGGGGATTACTTTATCTCCTGACAAAGCTTCCGCGTTGGCAGCATCTATTTTAAGCGAGAAGAAAACCAAACTTGGAGGTAAAAACTAGGACAATCCTGGCGTGCCGGCTCGGCCGTGCGCGGCGCTGGCTGCCAGACCAGCGCGTCCCCGCGGCGCTCGCGGGCCGGCGCTGCCCTCCCGGCAGCAGCTGCTAAAGGGGGAACAGCTCCCACTTTTCCGAGCGCATCTTCCCACCCGCCTTACGTCTGGTGACTGGCCGGGCGCCTGGTCACATTGCACACGCGGTATTTCCTCTTCATCTGCCCACAGTGGGTAACCTCCACTTTCAAACCTAGCGCAAGAGACAGAGGCAGCAAATCACAGCTGAGCGCAGGGCTGCCCGGAGCGATCTCTTTCCGTCCCCTTTTCCCCGCAGCCCCTTCCTGAGCTAATTGAGCCCCTGGGAGCAGGCAGGTTTCAGCCTCTACCTTTGATCTCCTTGGTGAAACGCACTCGCTGCGAGTCCGTCAGGGGCTTGGGCTGCTCGTCGATGTTCCGGATATCCAGCACCTCGCACATGAACTCGATGACGGGCTGCGCTTTGTAGAAGGCCGTGGCCGACACTGCAGGACAGACGGCACGATGGGACCTGCTCTCGGGCGGGCAGGAGACCCGTTCCCCGGGCCAGGGCGCGGGCAGCTCGCGAGCCGCCGCGGGCACGGAGAGCCGCAGCCAGCCCAGCCGGCAGCCTCGGCACCTCCTGCACAGCCCTGGCTTTGCTCAAACCAGTAAAAAACCATCCCTTAATTTAGCAGCAAGATCTACGACACCTGAAAGCCCCCACTGAGGGCCAAGCCCCCCATCACCATCATGGACCCACCGCCCCGTCCCATGCACGGCCCTGCGAGCGCGAGCAGCAGATCACCGTCAATGTTGAGCATCATCTTCCACATGGCGGGTCGAACGGACTGGTGGAAGCCGAACCAGACCTCCCTGCCGCCGCC
>JAWLRI010000564.1:4142409-4157602 GCA_034781795.1 Crypturellus tataupa | reverse complement strand
GCGCGCGGCCCCTGGCGGCGGCGCGGGGAGCGGGCGGCGGCGGCGCCAGCTTGGGCCCCCGGGCTCGTCGGCCGCTTGGCGCAGGTCGCGGTTCCACCAGGATCTGTGGAAAACATCCCCGATCCAGCCCTTATACCGCGGTCCTGGCCCCTGTTTTGGCGAGCGCGGAGCCCCCGGGAGCTTCACGCTGCTCCCGGGGCACAGCGGCAGCCGCAGGGGAGCGCGGTGCCACCGAGGGCCTTCAGTCACGGAGCCTCCCGTTAACAAAACGAGCGTTGATAACTGCTGTCCGCAGTGGTGAGCACATGGGAAGCGAGATTGCCCCAGCTTCCTTGGCGGCTTACGATAAGATGCCGTTTGCTGCTTTATTTTATTTCCCTCTTTCTTGCCAGACTGGGAAGTAAACAGCCGCCGGGGTGCCCGGCTTTTGTCACTCGGGTGCTGCGGGCTGAGCCTCGCCGCTCGGCGCCCGGTTCCCCCGCTGCCGGCCCGGCCCCGTGTCCCGTTAGCAGCCCCGTGTCCTGGTCCCGCGGCACCCGCAGGCGGGCGGAACAGCTGGGAAAACCGGGACGTTTTTAACCATCTATTTGAATACTTGATGTTTATTCCCACCCAACGGATCCCGTGGCGGAGCAGAGGGCAACGTGAGCCCTCGAGCCGCCTCTCCGGAGCCCGGGCCCCGCGCCTGCTCCGCGTTACGGCCCGTACTGACTGCACCGCTTTGGCACCGGCCGCGCGGGCCGCCCAGGGCCCCTCGCGTTGCTCCCGGCGCTCCTTCCCTGTGATCACCCTGGCGAGGCGCCGGCATCGCGGTGAGCGCTTGCTGCTGGACCAGGTAAGCTCGCCCGGAGCTGAGCGATCGCAGCGCCCAAACCCACAGGATTTCCACCGCAAAAACAACGCGAAGGCTCGGAAGGATGGGCTTGTTAAGGATGCCGGTTATTTTAAGCAGTCATGTGTCCTAGTGCAGTTACAGCTTGCATGTTTTGTCCTCGTCCAAAGGCAGTTTTTGTCCTTACCCTTTATTTTTAGTGATAGCCCAAAGAGAGAATAAACCCTCACCTGGAATGCAGAGCATGAATAAACAAATGCCCTATTCACTTACTAACTTCTGATTCTCTCTTATAGAATCACTGCTCCAGCAAGATACAACCTATTGCCACCTTATTTTTTCCAGACATTCCTATGTAACAACCTTTATTAATTTATTTTTTAAGGGCATTCTGAATACCTCTCTGTGTGGTTAATACAAGCTCTGAAAAGAGGCAGTTCTACGTCCTTTCTTTGAGTATCACTAAAGATATTATCCAGGCAGATTTCTATTGCTTTCTAAGTCCTACTGCTCCAGAAGTGAGTAGCTTGTGGCAATCAATGAGTTCCACAAGTTACACATTGTATACAAGTTCTAAGTGAAAGTTAAATAATTTAAGACGTTTGTTAACAGGCAACAGTATTAGCTGCTCACTGTGTACATTGCATTTATTGGACATCAACAAGGAAGAACAGAACATTTGGCACAAGAATGCCTTTTTTATTATTTATTTATTTTTGGACACATGAACACAAA
Organism: Crypturellus tataupa; assembly: GCA_034781795.1. Lineage (NCBI taxonomy): Eukaryota > Metazoa > Chordata > Aves > Tinamiformes > Tinamidae > Crypturellus > Crypturellus tataupa. Next base: position 4,156,035 of record JAWLRI010000564.1, on the reverse strand, counting down.
ATATCCCTGCAGGCTAAAAAAAAAAAAATACATTGCAAATTGTACACGACCAGCATCTTATCGCAACATGGGGCTGCTAACCCACCCATAACAGTTTAGAAAGAGTACCTCGTATTGCTATAGACATACATCCAGTCCAAATTTAATAAAATACAATTTTAAACATTACAAGTCTAACAATATAGAAACAAAAATTACATCATAAGTCAAAATGAACAAATGCAAACATTTTACATTGAAGTTTCAGCCTCTAGACATAGAAATATGAAAATGTCAATAGCAAGGTATAAGAAAATCTATGATATTACAAGATCTTTCCTCAAATTCACAAGGAAAAAACCTTGTAGTTGAAACAGTATTGATACAATGCCCTCCAAACTCTGCTTTCTTAAAATGAAAGCAGAGTTACTCCCTTGCTATTGAGCAAGAAAAACCCTACAGCACATCCACGAGGGTAGTTTGGGGGGTGGATTGTGTTGAACACTGTATCTGAACAGAAGCTGCCTTGACCCATTTGAAGAGCAAAGCTTTGATATAGGTAAATAAGCTCTGACGCTCGTGTCTGGAACGAGATAACGTACGGCGTGAAGCGTCTTTGCCTGTGTATCACTGCTTCTGCATCACAACCTGTTATGCCCTTCGGATGCTGCTCCAGGCATGACACTAAATTGTGGTACTTACAGTAAGAATAAATAACTGTCCGCACATTGGAGACAGGCTAACTCGTGATTTCCAGAGCTTGTTCAGAACTCAGCTGATGACAAAGCAAGCAGAACTGGTTTGAAAATGGTGTTTCTGCTGTTTTTTGTTGTTGTCGTTTTGGAAACGTCAACCACACCCTCCCCAACTCTTTAAACTTTGCTACATTTAAAAATCTTTCACACCACATAGCTAAACAGTGGCCAACAGGCTTTATTTATATTTAAAAAAAGGAAAAAAAAAAGGCAAAACAAAACCAAAACCAAAACAAAACCCAAAACACCCTAAGAGCTACATCTACAGAATGCACATCTTCCCATTGATTGACACATGCATAACGGTTCAGTCAGTCCCAAGGGGTTAATTCAGACGGTGCAGCTCAACCTCCAGACTCGGCTTTCCGACCTGCGCACAATGGTATTGCTGAAACTGCTCTCGGGCACCACCAGGCAACGTCCTGACCTGAACGCTCGTCTCCTCTCCAGGTGCCAGCCCTGCGCGTGCCAGGATTCACACAGCGATTTCAACGCACAACCGAGCGCAGCTTCGCGCTGCGCCTCCCGCGGCAGCTGAGCTCCAACAGTCCCTCTAGTCCCGGGCTAAATATTTAGCCCGGCCGCAGGCAAACGAGGGAGAGGCTCTCACCTCACTCAGTCTGAACTAGGAGTGCTTGGCACTGGACAACTAACTGGTCATAAAATAAAGTATTTCTTATGCACCCTTGATTAAACCAGTTACATTCTTGCCTAGTGCACAAACCCAAACAATGATCTTTGATCCTATAATCTAAAGGGTGCTCAGTTTATCTTAAAGGTGCCAAAGTTCTCCATATACGTTGGGTCAGTCAGGGTTAATTCTAAAAAAGGGCTTTTTTTTTTTTCTGTATTCTCCCTGAATGAGTACTGAGAAAAGCAGCCATCTAGCTGAAGCAGCGGTCAGTCTCCCACCCACGTCCTGATTTTATTACACAAGTGAGGTATTCTTTAAAAGAAAACAAAAAGAAATAAAAAGATTTTTTTTTTTTTTAAATCTAAACCTGCCCACAATATGTGCCAGGAGCAAAGCTTGCTTCAGTCCTATTTTTAACAGAGAAAAAAAAAAGTTTAATCTTGAGATATATTCCTTGAAAGAAGGTTATAAAACTGTTTGAAGACTTAAGTTCAGTGTACTCTGGTACAACTGAAAAACAGCATTTAGAAATGTAAACTTTAATTTATTTACAAGATTCAAGACTGAAGGAAACAGCATTTCCTATTGCTGAAATTTCGAGGGGGCTGGTTCCTAAGCTTTGGAACAGCAGACAACTTAGCAGCAAACCCCATACTAGTACTGGAGACCACAGTGCAATCGTTGGACCTCTCAAACTCTCGCTATCAAAGGGATGGTGTCAGCTCTACTCAGTTTAGGAATAAGCTTCTCATCGGTGCTAACTCACGCCAACACTGACAGGAACCTCGCGGTCACGTACTGTGTTGGTGGATTCAGTGAAACCAAGCCCCTCCATCACACATTGCAGCTGAAAAAAAAGCCAAGCTGATTGAAAAACAAAACAAAAAACCCACTAATTTCTAGGCTGGGACAGAATCAGTATATTAGACTTACACTGATTAAACATGCTGTTGAATGCAGTTGTGTGTGCAACCTAGATTCCCAGGGAAAAATAGTTTAAAATGCTGGTACAAGTCTTTAGGTTGCCTGTCACACAATACACTTAGACTGTACAGATTGGCAAGCCTTTCCTACATATAACACCCAGTTTCCAAGCTTATAAAAAAAGTTGTAGACAGGACACCAACAGTGAATATAAAACAGTTAAAAATAATTCTTTAAAAAAAGCATGGAAGTGCGTCTTTTCTAATTAGTTTCAGAAACTGCCAAATTGTGTGTTCAGAAAACGACACGAGAATGTTGGTTAAACTCATGCACAATCCTCAGCTAGAAAATTACACTGTTGGGGGAGCGGGGGGGCTTAAAAAACAAATATTTATTGCCAAAGTTAAACCTTCTATGAGAAAAAAGTTTTAAAATCACTTCGATTTATCAAACCACACAGCAGCATAAAGTGGGCACTTTTTGTAAAAGTTTGCAAAATATCTAAAGGCTAATTTTTTTTTTATTATTTTATCATTTTTAGAGGGGGAAATGATGGTTCAGTACTTGTTACGATACCATGGCAGTATTATTTATAACCATTATAATTAAAACTTACTGACAGGCATCACTATCTGGTTATGTTACACATTCACAGAACAAGAACCACCTAGTTGAACTCGCAGTATAGTGCAATTGCTTTGCAGCCGAAGTCTGCAGAGATTAAAAAGATAATTAGTAAAACCGACAAAAAACTGCAATACCTGTGAAAATTATGTTTGTTAAAAGGCATTTACAGTAGTGAAGTCTAAAATCTCCATTAAAAAAATCTATGGCCCCACACAATAGAACAATTACATTTAACTGGAGTAAAACATTTTGCCATAATATGCATACTCACGAAGCAGTGCATGAAGACAGGGAATCGGTCGTCATGATAAACTAATGGGATGAAAAGATAACTTAAAAACCATAGCTAGCAAAATATTCAATAGAAACCTTTCGTGCCAAGTCCTTTAAAAATTTCAGGATGATCGGCCTTTTGCGCTTTGAGGTAAAAATTCAGTCCAATGCATCAGAAAAGACAGTCTATGAATTTCTGTTACATAAAATAATGAAACAAATGGCTCAATTGTGTTGGTGCATCAGACGTTGCTGTGAAGTACAGATTCAGTGCGACTGTTCAGAGCTGCTGGTAGGGGCAGTCTGAAATAGAGCGGGCCCCAGCTATCGCAGTAGGCGTACGTTACATTTCAGGACTGCACGGATTAGCGGTTTTGCCTCGTCTTCCCAGATGCTCTCAAGCAAAATACATCGTATGCTGAGTATCGTGGTGGATCTGCACTGCCTTAGCCAGGGCCTGGGGATCACGGCCGTTGCTCTGTCCTGACACGTGGCTGCCTTCAGCACTGCAAAAAGGAAGAGAACCATCAACAACGGCGCCAAGCAGCACTTCATGGAATGCTGTCCCGCTACCAAGACTACAGCAAGCTGCAGTTCCTCACCTGTCATGATCCTTGTCCACGAGATGGTATCTGGCCCTAAAAGCCACCAGCCGGGCATAGTATGCGGGAGCTGGAATAGAGACTGACCGTGTGCACCGCACATACGTGTGGCACAGCTGATACGTCAGGAGCTGCAGCTCATCCGCAGTAAAACAGTTGTCGTCCCACAAGACCTGGTAGTGGGAGGGTCGGCTGGTTCCCTGCGGAAGAGAGGAGCGTTCAGCTGGATCACGTCACCTAAAGGTTAGTTCTACCGGTGCGTTGAAGAGCACGGTGCCAAACCAGCACTGAACTGAGGCAATTTTTAGTCTGCCAAACTATAAATAGAGGCAGCATTACTCATAAGGACAACCATAAGGATTCACTCTCGAGCCTGAGCACAGCAGAGCTGAAACGTTACCTGAATTCCTGCGTGACTACAGAGGTAAAAGTCAAATTCAGAAGGATGTGTTATCGTGCTGTCCACAGTAGTGCCCGCTGGTACATTGCCACTTTTACCCACCTATTTGAGACAAGTTTATGATTAATCAACATACGTTTTTGAAGTGATCCCAGATACCTCCTAAGCTAGGCTTTTACTTTAAGCTTTTGGAGGACATACTGTTCAAAAAGTGGAAAAATATTAATGTCCTTTACACAGGAGGGATGAAAATGTTCTCCAAGAGTTCGTTTTCAGAAACCTCAGCAAATCTAGCTGGTGCATAATTAAATGGGAAATAAAATTCTTGCCAACCCCACTAAGATTGCAGAGTGGAATAGAGTCTATGCTAGTAACTCAGGAACAGAAAGCACTACTTGCCCTTTCTGTTTTGTCAGCACAGAACAGTCTGGTGTGATGTCTTTTCTGCACAACAATGTAAGTTATTCCTGGTCTATAATCTTCTTCCAAACTTATACAGGCCTTCCGGATTGCTATAAGTTCTGGCCAAGCCACCTAGAAGTCAAAGATTAGGAAGTATTAGGTGCTGTATTTGGTGTATACAATACCAGTCCCTCTCTTTCTCTCTCTTTCATGAACAACTGCTCCTTCATAAAGAACACAATCAGAAACACTATAACTGTACCCTGTGTTTCCTCAGGAAAACTATGAAAATGCAAGTTGTCTTATTAATGAAACATAATCCACATGTAGATTCTGAAGGGCTGACCCCTACTCCCAAGCAAAGAGAAATCCTCAGACAATACCTGTTTCATCTGCCCTTCCGATACTCCCCCTCGGTAGTAAATGATTCTTGTAGGTTTGAAGCGAGTGGATTTGTAGAACTGTATGAGCAGCTCCCGCACCATGTTCGTCAGGTCCTGTATGACCTCCTGGCTGTAGAGCAGCTCCTGGGAGGTCTCCTGGCGCGAGGTCTGCACGCGCACCGTGGCGCAGTAGCGGCTCGGGTGGCCGTCCATGCTGCCCACCACGGCAGCGATGGAGGGCTTCTTGCCATCCCCGGCGGGAGGGTGGGTCACGTCTGCTCCCAGGAAGATCACGGGCTGCTGGAACACCGAGGGCCTGTGTAATGAGAGTAGGGTTCATTAAAATGCAATAATAAATACCAAAAAAAGAGGGGAGGAATAGCAGGGAGAGGTGAGGAAGGGATAAAGTTGCAAAGATGGTACATCCAAACCATTCTACAGAATTGCAACTGTGCCAGAATCTTTAAGGAACAAGGTTTGCACTTCCAATCTTATAATCCAGAGAGAATACAGAAAACAAAAAGGAAAGGACCAAAGGCAGCAAAGTTACAAGCATACACCACTACTTCTGTTTCATCTGGAGGAAAAATAAAAAACTAGGGTTAAGGAGATGGTAGACAGGCTGGGTTACAAGTATGGAAAGGATAATAAAAAGACATGGGGAAAAAAAAGCCTTTGCTGGTTTGTTTTCACACACACTGCTGGACTGCTTTAGCATTACAGAACCCTGCTTACTGGGCAGACTATGAAGGAAGAAGCATCTGGCCACTTTGGGCTGGGGCTATGTGTCCAGGTACTAATGGTAATGTAGATTTAGTCTCACCTTTGATGAGGTACAAGCACATTGTTGATTCCTCCAAGCTTTGCATTTATCTTCAGACAGAGGTTGGACAGTGTTTGGGGTGAGGTTTTCACCACATTCTTTACCTGAACACACTGGGTGGCCATTCCGAGAAGGGTGTCACCAACCCGCTTTACTTCAGCTGTAACAGAAGAACGAGACAGTGGTTCAATTACCTGAACAGTCAGTGGTTCCCTCTGCTGCCTCTTACTTTTTCTACATGGTGCACTACTGTCCTTAAAGTTCTAGTGACAAAAAGCCTGTCCTTTGGCCACATACAAGTGTATTAAACGAGTACAACAAAGCAATCTCCTGAAACCCCTTTAAACTGCCGATAGCGCCTGCTCTGTCTCGTGAAGCTCATAACGAGGTGTCCACTTGCTGCCTCCATTCCATACCGTACACAGGGGTCTTTCCAGGCAGAATCACCACAATGAGCTGCAGCCCAACGTAAGTCAGCTTCAAGTGCTTGAACATGGGCTCCACGCTGTCGGCGCCCTGCGCGTACTTGCAGAAGCAGGGCTGCCCTTGGATCGGCATCCCCGCGTCCTTGGAGATCTTGCGCAGCTGGTCAGTGAAACTCCTGGAAATTAAATACACAGGATTTGGCAAACAAGGCTGCACCTGGTCTGTCTGCTGGTGTTTCACTTTCCATACATTTGGATGGGAAGTTGAGGTAGGTTCCCAAGCAATACTGATGTTCTCATAAATTTCACTTATCTGACCAGTAATACAACTAGGATTTGTGCTGCACGTTTCAGTGATTGAAATTTCAAGGAATTTGAAGGATGTGAAAGACATGGTGTATATTGTCTGGGAGGCAGTTAAGGCTAAGATGACAGGCAAATAATTTGTGATTTAGAACAAAAGACTAGTCAGTTACTTGCAAAACCAGCAGAATAGAAGCAGAATGCCATCTCCAGAGCAGGAAACAGCCTCCGGGATAAAGAAATCAATCCTTGTCCTAACTTGTCCATTAGGTTATGAACTTCGGGATAGTCTCCTCCCAACTGTAGATACTTATGACACTGCGGAACTATTGTTTCTTCTTCTTAGTGATGGATGGATTAAAGTTTATACAAATATACTGCACAATAACTTTCAGAAATATGGGGGAAAGTAAACCCTGAACTGGGTATCTCAAATAAAGAGGAAAATACTTACTTTAGTAAGTCTTCCCTGCATTGTTTTTGAGGAGCAAAACAGGCAACAGCCCAAACTTTAATCTCAATGCCAGCATAGAACTGTTTCCCCCTCATGTCCCACACGCCTTGGTTTGGTGTAGCCACAGTCTTGTTCTAGGTAAAAAAAAAAATCAAAAGCAAATTAAAAATATAAGGCTGCTTCATGCTGACCGCAGCAGAGCAGCACTCTTAGGAATGCAAGCCTTATAGGAAGCTTTAAGGAGCACTTAGATTTAACTCCTATCCTTACAGGACATCAGGAACTCACCCTGCCTCCGTATTGCAGCATCGGCGCGGGTAAAACTCTGCCCGTTAATTCCGTCATCTCATTATGGACAACAATACCAAACTCCTTCAGGTATGGATCAGGTCCACCAACCATGCTGTTGCTTTTCACCTGGTGACAAGAAAGTCCTTATGCAACTAAATAATGTTTCATGGGGCTCTACAATTCATGTAGCAAATAGACTTCCTATTTTAACAAAGTCAGATTATGTAACTTCTGCTATTCTTGTGTGTGGGTTTTTTTTTTTCTCTTATCATTGCATGTGCTACAATGCTTCTGGAAGAGCCACATGAACTGGCAAACGCAGACCGTTCAGTGGGGAGAAACACAAAACTTAGATTTTCTGCAAAAGCACAGCTGAATCAGTTTCAACTATTTTCCACACATCCAACCCCAAACTTACTAGTCTGCTGATTTCTTCCTGCCGGTCTGGGGCAGATCTTGCAGTTGCTTTTATCATAGTCGACGTCTGATTGTCTGTTAGCTTCTTAATACATCTCTGGCCTGCCACAATGTTACAAACCTACCAAAAAACAGAGTTAAAGGTGGCAAGAAATCCTGTAAGAGCAGGCACACCACAACCCAAGAGCAGCAGTTACAGTCTCACCTCAAGCGGTAAGTACGTGTGTTTCTGTTCCTGTCCCACTTGCAGACAGGGAAGGTGCGGATACTTTAGCTGCAGACTGTACTTCTGCTTAAAATACTGAGCTACTGTGCACTCCATAGCCTGCCCGTTTTCCAGCTGCAGGGGAAACCTATAAAGGACATTTGTTCTGGTTAAGGGCAAAAGGGAGGAAACTCTATTCCAGAGTAGAAATGCATAAAACATTTGTTTTCCTAAGTTATTGTACCTCCTATTTATGAAGAAATTCTATAGACAATAGACTGAATATAAATCAGGGACAGCATAAATATTATAGCCCAGGATAACTAAGTTTAAAAGCCAGGACACAAGCTTTAATTTTCCTACACTGAAGGAAATAAAACAGTTCTCTAACTACACTCTATTCCTCTGCTTGACTAAAACGAAGCATTCTCTTGAGGTCAGAAGGCTGCTTCACCTCTAGATTAAACTGTTCTCCATAAATAACATACCAAAAAGTTTCTAACCTCACAATCTTAAAAATCGTTTAAAAAGGGCTGTAACATACGTCTGGTGGCTAGCTGGTCGCCGAGTAACATTGCAAACTCGGTATTTTCTCTTCATCTGGCCACAGTGGGTAACCTCTACTTTTAGACCTGAAAACCCAAGACAAGAGTCACCTAAATAAAACGAGACATGAGAGTCACCTTCGAGAAACATGAGAACAAAAGGGAACAGGCCAGCTTCCAGAACGCCTGTGAATTTTCATTACAGCGCTGCACTGACAGCTTCCCAGTGTTTTGGGGCAGGCCTGGAAAATAGGCCTTTACCTCTGATTTCTTTGGTAAACTTGACGCGCTGGGAGTCTGTAAGAGGTTTGGTTTGTTCATTGATGTTCTGAATGTCCAAGACCTCGCACATGAACTCGATGATAGGCTGGGCACGATAGAAAGCAGTTGCTGACACTAAGATTTAAATAAACAAATAAATAAATAAAAGGAGAAAAAAAAAAGGAGGACATTTAATCTAGAAGCAGCAAGAACCCTGTTACATAACCGAGAGGGAGCTTCCTACGTACCGTCGATGTTGAGCATCATGTTCCACATGGCAGGCCTGACGGACTGGTGGAAACCAAACCAGACCTCCCTGCCGCCTCCCAGAGGGTGGTAATAACCTTCAGGAGGGGAGAAGAAGGAGCGGCCCACCGGGGTGTACCTGAGCGAATGAAAAATTAACGCTCTCATCAGTCCTTTCTGGCGCCCTTTGCTTCACTCATCCCTACAGTGTTTTAAACACCACATTTCTGCAGCGTCCTAGCACTGATAGGGCCAGCTCGTGGCGAACATACAGAAAACAACTTTGCAGACAGAGCGGTTTGAAAGGCCAGAGTAAATGACTGTTAGAAACATGACCAGCACATCCAAGTCCTGAGCCGAGATCAGATTTCCTTACTCTACTGCAAATTTGTAAGGCAGGCATTGGGTTACACAACAGCATCCCTCAGCTCTTCTACAGAAGAAGCAGGAGAACAGCAGCAAGTCATAACTAATGAAAATGCAAGACACATACAAGACTAAACCAAGAAAGAAGATACCGAAATAACGCACCTCATGGAGGGGAGGTGCCGCGTGATTACGTCGAGTGCCTGCACTGAATCCTCAGGAACTTCGTTCAAATGCCCTGCCAGAGCCTCGAGCAGCAGCTGAAGGCTGACGACCGACACCCACTGAATGGAGACCTTGAACGTCTGGTCCTTCCCCTCTCCCGGCAGCGTCACCTCCATGTCCACCTGGCACGGGCGGAAAAAATCAGGGACAAAACTCGGTGACGGAGTGCGGGCTACCCCGAGGCCAAGGAGCACTGTGGGTTTCTCCTGGATATCCTCTGAATCTACATTCATGATGATTCGCTTGCATAATTCTCTTAAAATATTGCCATCAGTTTCCTTGGGATTTTGAAAGCTTGTAATTTGTTCATCTGAGGAAACTGCACTGAGGTACCTTTACGTGCAAATTTGTAGCAGTAATTAGTATGGTAACATCCGAGTGCTGGAGGACTGTTAGTCATTTTTTAATGTTAGCCAGTTAATAACAAGTTGATGTTCTGTATCCGTAACATGGGGGCAAGAAACTCCTTTTGGTCAAAGGAAAAATCATTGGGAAATGAAAATTTCAGATTTTTTTTAGCACAGTACTTGAAATTATTCTCACACACCATTAACCCAAAGGGTAAATGTGAACTCATCCTATGTATTCCTCGTGGCACCGTACCAGCAATAACCAGATCCCTGGGGAGAAGAGTAAATGGGGATTATTTACATTTCGTATCAGGATCCTCTAGCATGTATTTCAGTGTGTCAGAACACGGGCAGAACAGGTCACGCCGACAAAGAGCTGGGAACTGCACACCTGAGGATGACAAACGTCAGCGAGGGCCTGGTGCCCTAGTGAACCCCGACGGACGCTGCCTGTCATTTCCAAAGCTGCACTAATACGTGTAACCACAGCTTGGGTTTATGTCAATGAAAGAACACTTTTCAAACTACACCCTTTTTTTTTCCATAAAAAGTTAGAATTGCTCTTAGCAGCACTTACTCTATCCCGGCCAATAGGTAAGGGGTGTGCGGTGTACATATTCCTTTTCCCGTCGTATCCGGGCTGCCGATCACCAAATATCTGCATCTTGAAGTGCCTCACCATAGTATCCACCACTTCTCTAGAGAGGGATTTATTGAGTTAGGATGGAGCACAGGAAAATTCAGCAATGATCTTACACAATTTAAAATTCTGCATTCACACTTTCTTAAAGGAACTGGGTCTCGGTAACTACAACACACTAGGCTACATCTGAGTTTTTAGCAGACACCAAGAGTAAAAGTCCCCCCCAGATTAAGGCACCAAACGTTCAGCACATGCAGGTGTCTCAGCTCCCACCAGTGTCAGCAGAGACACAGTCAGCGCAGGCAGCAGGACGAGGAGAGCTGCACAGATACTGGGGCAAATACAAGCGCTTATCCTAGGGATGGTTGGGCTGTTCTATAGATTGAACTGACTCTACTGGAGGAATACCCAGGCACGGACACCTGGAAATGCTGGTGTCAGTCTCTATACTGAATTCCTTCCCCTCAGACACCTCTGCATAAACAGACTGTGGAACAATTATCGGGACTATTCACTTGTGGACTAGAGAATAAAAACAGCTTTCATTTAGGGCAAGAGTCTTCTTTATATTTGTTAGTGTCTTCTACACGGCACTCTGATTGCAAAAATATTAATAAGGGGGGGAGGGATAATATTATATCTCACTGAAAGATTAGGCAACTCCTGAGCACAGAACATATATAAACTGTCCTAGATGAAAAAAAATCGAGGAGGTACAGTTGCCTTAAACCAAGACATCTAAACACTTTTCTATTAAACGATTCATACCTGTTCACTCTTCGGGGACGCTTTTCTGGTTTGATATCTACATCATAGTGATAAACATCAATCTTGGGGATCTGAACCTGAAAATGATTGGCCAGGAGGCGAATGGGCTTCCCAACAGTTCCCAGGCCAGGGCGGCGGGGCGGCTGGAAAAGGCTTGCTGGAGGCCCTATAAAAGTCAAGGAAATTCATATAGGACAATTTATCATTCAGTGCAGCATCTTTTCAGCTCTGCTTTAGTTGAAAGGGCTTCCTGGCAGGGCAGGAAAATCTCCCGTAGCTTCCTGAGGCTGCAAGCAAAGTGCTCCGAGCAGCTCCCGGCCTCCGGGTGCTAACAACAGCGCGTTCCCTAAAGCACATAGATGTACTAATGTTAAACGGCACGTATATGGTAAACACCACTGGTGTTTATGCATGACTGTAGCTCACGAACGAGGCGGAATCCTAAGATGGAATACAGCCCTTTGCATATTCTTTTTTTTCTTATATATAAAATATGGCAGCAAGAATATAAATGCTTAGGTACAGATTCCTATTACTAGTCATTGTAGGAATAGCCGCACTTTTTCATTACAGACTTAAAAGTTCAGAAGTTAATGAGAGTCTCCCTTGGCAAACTCAGGAAATAACCCCCCAATTTTATCTGAAAATTGATATAATCTGGAAATGGAGGAAAGGATACATTTATTCTGAACTAAATTAAAAACACATTTCCATATAGATAAAAACTATTTTGCCATTTCCCTCACATCATGAACACATCACTGCTGCTAACACTGCAATACTTTTCAGCTGGAACACACTTTTGACAAATTTCAGATTCTAATATAAACGAATGAAAAAAGCTTAGGTTTGCTTCTAAAAAGACTCGTAAGGGTACAAGAACGAAGACATGTTTAGTCTCTTAACAAAGGCGGGGAAGGTAACGTAACTGGGCAAAAACAACAGCTTCACATGAAGAGTTATAAAGGAGAAGCTACTAAAGGCTTAAGAAAACACTCAGATGCAAGTCACTAATTTCCTCGAAGCGCACAGATCTGGGATGCCTCGTTAAGGAGATTAACGAGACCTGCAACAACAGCAGCATAAAAAGCTGCCCCAGCCCCAGCCCTGTGTGGAGTGGCTGGACCAGCGTGGTCTGTGGGTGCCAACGCCGCTGCCCTCCGCCCCGCCGGCAGCTCCGGCTGCCAGCGACACTCATGGGAGCAGCAAAGAGAAGGAAGTGGGAAAAACCCACCGGAATGTAAGGATGCGCTAATAAAGCACCAGTAAGGGGTGAGGCTGTGGAACCCGGCAGCGTCCTTTAAGTCAAGGGAGAAGAGAGGAGGCAGCAGGAGCAGGAATACGTTCGTGTGTGCAGAACGTCAGGGTGCAGCAACAAACCGAACTAAAGCCAGGACTAGGAATCCGGGGAGGTTTTCTCCATCCGCCGGCTACAGGTTCTATCAGTTAGAACGACGGGTTGGAGGACACCGACCCCGGAGCGTTTCCAAGGGCTGCCAGCGGACGCAGCCCGTTTGGCACCAGTTTTCTGGTCGCAGGGAGCACGGCGGCTCCAGGGCCTCCGGCACCTAACGGGACACAGGCCCCGGCCCCGCTCCCTGGGAATAACGGTCCCGATCCAGGGAGAAGCCGGCCAAGCAGCAGCTGATCCGGCAGCGCTTGCACAAGCTCCGAGCTCAGACGGGCGTGAATCATCAAGGGCAACCAAAGTTTGCCGTGCGTATTTGGATAGCGGGGGGATGATCCATTAATCCCACGCTAATTAGTCTGAAGTTGTGCAGGCACTGACCTCCTGCGAGAGATTACATGACAACTATATTTACCCATTTTCCTTCTCCGGTATTGATAATTTTTGCGGCAGCACCGACCTAGGCCAGCCTGGCCAGAAGGGACAGAAGTGACAGCACCTTCCCCGAAGCCTCCTAATAAAGAGCTCCCAGCAGGATGCACCGAGGGCCGTTTTCCCATTTGGAAAATCACTCCGATCCCGCGGCCTGCGCAGGGCCGACCCCGCCGCTGCCACCACCAACCCCGCGAGCTGCCTCGGGCAGGAAGCAGCGAAAAGCGGATCTGGCGCCGAGGCCGCGGATCTGCCCTGCGAGCGGCACCGGGAGCGGCACCGGCTGCCTTGGCCCTCCTGGGAGCCCATCCCGACCGCCTCCTGTTGCGCCCCGACACCGAGGAGCACCCGGGCCAGCCCTGCCCTTGCCGGCAGCGCCAACCCCGCCGTTATCCAACACCCCCACGAGCGACCGGACAAGCAGCCGCTCGGGGACGCGGCCCGCGGGGCGGCTGACGGAACAGCCCCCGCTGCCGGCAGCGCGG
>JAWLRI010000564.1:4117865-4141778 GCA_034781795.1 Crypturellus tataupa | reverse complement strand
GGACACGCCCCCCCGCGGGACACGCCCCCGGACACGCCCCCTCGGGCGCATCGGGGGGACGAGGGCGGGGCTACGCGCACAGGCCACGCCCACTTGACCCGCCCCTCACCGCACACTGGATGGGATGGGCGGGGCTCGCCGCCACTGACCCCGCCCATCTGGTCAGAGACCACGCCCCCGCCGCCTGCAGGCCACGCCCCCTTGGCGCCACCGCCCCGCGGCCCCGACGGAGCCCCCGGCCCCGGCGCGCCCCATGGAGCCCCCGCGATCCCCGGGGCCGCCCCCCAGCGCCGCTCCGGCCTCGCAGCCGGTCCCGCTCGCCGGCAGCCCCGGTGCCAGCCACGCCACGGATTGGTACCGATTTATTGTGGGTTCTTTACAGGAGGGGAAGGGCACAGGGGCCAGACCGTCACCGGGAGGGGGATCAGATCCAGACATTAAATTACCAGGAATTAAATTAGCGAGAAAAAGAAACGGCTTCACGGCAGGAGAAAGTGCCCAAGTGCTGCGGGGGGCGCGGGACCCCGCGCGTCACCGCTTGGTCCTGGATGGGGCCGGGAGCGGAGAGGAGGCTCTGGTGCCGCCCCGGGCAGAGAGACCCTGGAGCGCCCGGCCCACGGCCGCGCCGTCCGCACGGGAGCGACGGGGAGCGCGGGGCCCGACAGCTCCATCTGCACGGGAGTAACGGGGAGTGTGGGGGCCCGGCTGTTCCATCTGTATTGGAGTGATGGGGAACGCGGGGGCCGACAGCTCCGTCCACACGGGAGCGATGGGGAGCGCGGGGACCGGCTGCTCCATCCGTGTGGGAGTGACGGGGAGCGCGGGGGCCGACAACTCCGTCCGCATGGGAGTGACGGGGAGCGCAGGGGCCGGCTGCTCCATCCACACGGGAGCGATGGGGAGCAGGGGCCCGGCCGCTCCATCCGCACAGGAACACAGAACAGGGGGCCCAGCTGTGTGGGTCGCACCGGAGCGATGCGGAACGCAGGGCCCGGCTGCCCGGGAGTGATGTGGAACGCAGGGCCCGGCCGCGGCGCTCAGGCAGGGAGTGTGACGGGCGCGCGGGAGCACCGGGGCGCTCCGGCGGCGCCTCCGACACCATGACGTGGTTGGACGTCTCGTTGGGGACGGTGGCCGGCCGCTTGCCGACAGCTTTGCCGGACATGTCCAAGGGAGGTCTGCGGCGCAAGGGAAAAGCAGCATCAGCCTCGCGAGCATCAGCCCCTCGTCGCGTCAGACCCCCTGCCCGCCCCATTGCGACCCGCTCCCCAGCCCTGAATCGGAGGGAGCCCGAAGCCGACCTACTTTTGCAAGGCAAATCTTGCGTTTTCCTCCGGGATCTGTCCCGTCACGGGGTGCAGGAACGTGTTCCGCCTCTCATTGTGGCTGCAAGACACAGGGGCGGTTCGGTTGCACCGGGGACGGCGGAGGGGTTCGGCGCCCCTCGGCTGCTGCCCGGCACTCGCGGGGGTGACAGGGTGTGACAACCTGGTGCCACCCCCGCGCCGCCGGCTGCCGACCTGGATCCAGCGCCTGCTGGTGCCTCCGTCACCCATCCCAGCTCCCTGCATCTCCGCGGTTTGCACGAGCTTTGGGAATCATCTCCATGGTGCAAAGCTGCTCCGGCCTGGAGCGTCGCTCCGGAGTTGCCATGGGCCATTCCAGGCCCATGGACACTGCAACGGGGCAACCCCAGCAAGGAAAATGGGATTTACCGGGCTCCCCGGGGGAAGCTGCGCGTAGAGGGGGCTCCCGAAAGCACCTTGTCGCTGCTGCGGATTTGCAGCACTTAGAAGCGCCAACCTTGCCTAACGCTAATCCGTATGATGCTTGTCCATGTAATCCACGTGGCAAATTTCATCTGCATTTCCGCAAAAACACTCGCCAAGTGCTACTGGTCCCTGCCCCATCCCGCAGAGCCGGTATTCCCGGACCAGCCTCCACGCCGGAGCCTCGCTTAGCCCGGCACGAGCCGGCTGGGGCAGGAAACGCATCCAGGAACTGCTCTCCTCCAGCCCGTGACGTTGAGGTTTAAGGTCCTTAAGGACCTCCAGCAAAACCTGAAGGTTTTGTCGGCTGGAGAGGACGAAGGGCACCTGCAGCAGCGCCGTTGCGAGTGCCCCGCAGGGGACACGAGCCGGTGGCAATCGCCGCGGGCGCACAGGGCTCCGCGGCACAATCCGAGCCTGGCCCACGGCCACTCGGCTGCAGGTTGGAGGCAGCGCTCGCATGGAAAACCTTGAGCTCTCCTTGCTCCGAGGAAGCAGGGGAAGGAGGGGATCTGTGCTCAGAGCTCCGTTGCTCCAAGCCCGCATTGCCCCAGCGGGAGCGCAGGCATCTTCGCGCGTCTTCCCTTTGCAAAATCCTCCTTCTTGCAGCCACCGAGATGGAACCGCACACGGGACCCCGGTCCCGCTGCACCCCCACGAAGCCAGCATGCCGCAGGAGCACCGAGCAGCAGCAAAACGGGGAAAGTTGGAGCAAGAAGCTGCGGCCGCCGAGGCCCGCGCTCCGCCTGGGCTGCAGCCAGTCTCCGGAGACTCCGGGGTTTCTGCCAATAAAGCCCCGCTGAGCGGCATCCCCATCCAGGTCCCGTCCTGGCCGCTGGTCCCTCCTCCCCGCATTGCCGCCTTCTTGCTGTGGGGCAGCTCAGAAGCCTTTGCGAGGTGCATGTGCCCCACAAGTGAGGGGCAGAGCCCCAGCAGCTCCACCTCTGCTGCCCCCCAATGAGGGGTCTGGGGCAGGGGGTCTGCACGGGGACAGGCTGCTCGCCCCATGCGCCCCGCTCGGGCTCCGGGGGGGCATCCGCCAGCCCTGCCCGCAGCCGCTTCCCGAGCGTTTGCCCCGCGGCCGGTGACGTTTTTGGAGCAGCGACAGCGTGACGGTGACAGCGGCCGGTGACAGGCGGCAACGGGGACAGCGCCGGCCCCGTCCTCCGCAGCCCCCGCGGCCCCGGGACCCTCCGGCCGCCCCGCTCCGCCCTCAGCCCCGGCCCGCGCCTGTTCCCAGAGGCGCCTCCCGGTGCCCGCCCCCGCTCCGTGCAGTTCCACGTCCCTCCTAAGTCCCTCGGCGCCGGGGCAGGCCCTGCCGTACGCCCCGCGCCGGTGTCGCTCTCAGGCTGCCGTACAGGGCCGTGTGGCCCAGTCTCCCCTCGTGTAAACACAAACGGGCCCGCGTTCCCGGGAACACGTTAACCGAGGCCTTAGCGGTGTCGTAAACCACGAGTCTGCTGCACGGGCAGCGCCGTAACGGGACAATTTTCCTTTGCTTTGCAGCTCCACCTGGAAGAGCCGAAGTCGGACTCGCAGCCCTGCCCCGACAACGACTCGGACAGCGGCCAGGGCAGCTGCGAGACGGGCTCCCCCGGCCGCCTCCCCGCGGGGACCGCGGCCCCGGACGACCGAGGTCTGTGGCGTCCTGGAACCCGGGTCCGGAGGCGACGGCTCCAGGAGCTTATTTTTCATTTCACAAATCGCATTTTGTAGCGCTACGTTTATATAATCTTTGGTGTTGTGAAAGTCGCACAGTTTTGTTAACCTCTGTGAATCCAGACTGCCCGTTTGGTTGCTCACAATGTAGGCAGAGAGAGGTCTGCAGGCATCAAAAAGCAAATCCTGAGGTTCAAAAAGATAAATAGCTTGTGAATATCTTAATTGCTTATTTTTCTCTCATGATTTGTTCAATCTACTTACTGTGGGCTTTTTTTTTTTTTTAGTAATAGTCCCTAAAATAGTAATAATGGATTTTAGCTTTTACTTATGTCTGAAAACCCATAGCATCAGCTTGGGTTGAATGTCTATTGCATGGTGGAAAGAAACTGGATTTTGAAAACTCAAACTGAAGTTATTTTGCTATAGTTGTTGAAATCCTTGAAATTTAAGAGGTTTTTACATGTAGGTTTGTATTTAAGTGATTGCTTATAAATGGAGTTTACCTTTCTATAATATGTATCTCTTTTTTTATCTATATATATTGTCAGATTCAGAGGAAGAGATTTTTGTAAGTAAAAAAGCAAAGAGTAAAAGGTTGCTTCAAGACAGTGAAAGCGAAGGTGAAGAAGAGAGCAGCTCTTCCAGAAAGGATGACACTCCGGGTGAAGTCTGGGAAAACGGAGAAGAAAAGGAGAATACTCCAGCGTGGGGGAACCAGAAATCCCATCGAGTTCGCCAAGGGCTGCTGGATAGTGATGACAGTGACACTGGGGACTGCTTGCATACCGAGAACCTTGAAAAAAGCAAGAAGTCTGGATTATCTGAGAATGAGCCAGGAGAGGAGAAACCCCTAAAATCTGTGAAAAAACGCAGAAAAAAAACCCATGATCTTGGAGAGGAGACAGCCAAAAAATCTGTAGGAAAATCCAGGAGAAAGGAGAAGGAAAGAACGGCTGAATCCATTAAGCAGCTGAAAAAAGGAAAGAAGCGTAGAGCAGAGGTACATATTTTTAACAGAAAATCCCAAGTGTTTCCCTAATTAAGTTACACTTTCTATTTCTGCATTTGGCTATTGTGTTTCAGTGCTTCAGCATCTCTTTTGTCTGCATTATTATAGCAGATCCGATGTCCACAGAGATCTATAGTTCTGCTACAGGAAGGAGCTATTTGTGTTTATAGGGAAAGTACCGATCCTAACGCTTGGGAAGTCAGGCAGGGATGATGGTAACCAGTGTCTTGAGAAAGAAAAGGTTAAAGAGGAAAACTGGAAGGGGTCTGTGTTAGTCTGGTAATTCTGTGGTCTTAAAAACAATGTGTTATACTTTAGATTTTTCCTCTCATTCAGCTCATCAGCATTAGTTAAATGACATCAAGATTTCTTTTTATTCTAGTGCAGTTATCAGGCTGCATCACAAGCTGGAAGCAGATCCCTAGTCTTTGCCTGCAGTCTTAATCCATTTTAATGACTGAAGAGGAACTTCTGAACTGAACTCTGCAAATTCCTTTATTCCTTAGGACAAGCAGGTAGATGGTGGGGAGACATATCCTTTCAATGACAGCGGATGTCTTCTTGATGACAAAGAACTTTTCGATAATGGCTTAGAAGAGGAAGGGGAAAATGATTCCCTCCCAGAAGATGAGGAGTCACTAGAAGCAATACGAGCAGCAGTGAAAGACAAAATTAAAAAGAAAAAGGTAACGTTGGACATTAATGTTATTGATAGGAAGTATTTTACCTGAGTAGGTACCAGTTGTTTGTTTAGTTTGTTTGTTTGCTGCACTTCTGCTGTAACCAAGAGGAGAAAGTAGTTGTCTGCTTTTTGTTCTTGGGGAAAGACAGATGTTTTCCTGGAAAGATAACACTGCAGTAAAAATTGTGGAAATCTACCAGGAAAATTATGCAGCATTCCTGTTTTAACGTTTATGTTGAGCCCTGACAATACAGTGCAAAGATTTGGGGATGGTGACTTTTTGTCCTTGGTAGTGCCTGTGTATCTATTGAAACAAATAAATCTCCTCTTATGCCCTGTAGAACAAAGAGCTGTTTTCTGAGAGCGAAGGTTGCAAACGTGTGTTTGATGATGAGAATGAAGAACCCGTATTAACAGAACCAAAAAGAAAGGTAAAGTATTCCTTTTTTAAAAATAAAACCCCTCACTGTTAAATCAACTCTCCTTAGCTGTTTATTGTGTGCTGTCCTTTTAAAACTTATTTTTGGCTGGTTTGGTGTTATTTTCCTTTTTAACTGGCTGTGTTAGTCTGACTTCTTGAAAGAAGGCCGGGGGAAAGGTATTTAGAAAGTATAGGTGGAGACCTGTGTTTTGCTCTGTGACTTCAGAGGCCTTTTTTTTTCTTTCCTCAAGGAGCGGAAAGCAGCAAGGTTAAGTAAAGAAGCTATTAAACAACTACACAGTGAGAGCCAACGACTCATTCGAGGTAAAAATTAAATTCTTTGTAAGTAGAGAGATCCTATTAGATATTCAAGGGAGAAATTGAAAGAAAGTATCTGAGAAGTGAGAGCTTGCTTTCACATAGCATGAATTATTCAGGGTTAAATGCTGCAAGACCATTTTTTAATCAAGGACCTGTTTAAAAGTAACCTTGTAATTAAGGAAAAAATCCTGCTGCAAACATAGTATCTCATTTGTGCCTATAAATTTGTCTTTAACTAGTGATGTAAAGTTAGTTAATATTTAGTAAGTTAGATGTAATAAAGTCCTGCCATTCTAATACTAACACACAGTTCTTTTCCTAATGAATTTGAGGCATGTTGCAAATTTGTTCTTCAAGACTGTAGCTGTTGGAACTCTCCCCAACAGCTCTATTCCAAATTAAAGTTTACTATTTGTGCCTTTGCTGGAAAATACTTCTCAAGCTCCTTTGAACTTTGCAGTTACCAAATCAATGTGTAGTATAATGGCTTTGATTACATTTTTATTTTCTTTCACCTCCTTTCTCTGGCAGAGTCATCTCTGTCTCTCCCATATCATGTGCCTGAAACCAAAAGCGTTCATGATTTCTTCAAGCGCCGACCTCGGCCAGTGTGCCAAGGAAATGCCATGTTGTTGCTGAAGTAAGGACTTGAGACTTTCTCTTTTTTTTTTTTTTTTTTTTTTTTTTTTTTTTTTAATTTTAACTTTTTTTTCTTTTAAGAAAGAGGTTTCTTTCCATCTCTTTTTGTTTGTTTTGTTGTTTGTTTTGTCTAGACCTCTCCTCCCCTTTGACAGTAGCCATGCTAACGAATGATCTATTTTCTTCTGCATTTATTAGGTCCACAAAGTATCAGGCCTCCCTAGATGAAGAAGCTGCAGGGACAAAGAACGTGAGCTTGGAGCACAAAGATGGGCAGGCAGGAGGGGATCAGCCAGCGGCGAGGGAGGCGGAAACAGACCTGGGCAGAGATGTTAATACCACCATGGACAAACCTCCTGCTGACCAGGGGGAGAACATGACAGAAGATGGTGCTGAAAAGCTCAGTCAAGGTGGTGATGATGGTGATGTTGCTCAGGCAGTTAGGACTGTAACGGCTGCTAATAATTCAGAAGAGCAACATTCTCCTGTCCTAAGCACTGACTGTAGCGAACAAAAAGAGAATGAAGTTCCCCTGGCAGTTGGAGAAAATGTTCTTGAGCAAAGAGACAAAGTAGCACCAGAAGCAGCTGGTGAAGAGCGTGATCAGCAAATGGCACCGAGATTGGTGGCGGAGCCTGAAAAAGTGAGGAAGTCCAAGCTGGATAAACTTCGAGAACTGGGGATAGACCTGTCCATCAAGCCGAGGATCTGCGCTGACAACGAATCCTTCATAAACCTTGATGAATCTGGTTCAAATGAAGGTATGGTGGTGGTTGTAACCAACTCGGATCTGTCCAACTCCATGGTAATTTAGTATTGCCTAATATCAATTAAACTCAAGTTACAGTAAAATATAGTGCAGTAACTTGTTGTGTTATTAAGCAAATAGTGTTTCTTTTACAACACTAAAATGTTTAAAGTTTTTAATTAACTTCCTGTCATATACTCGCATTCTACTCTTGTTACAACTTTAATGCATGATATTGCTTTTTTTTTTTTTCTCTTGTAAATGCTATTAAATTGAAAGTTTATTAATGTGTATTTAAAGAATTGGAAGCCTTGAAAGCACGTTTCTTGAAACATACTCTTCAAACATCAAAACCTAAAGTTGAACGGACCATAAACATGAACATTATTCGTAAGGAGACGACGGCTGAAGGAAAAGAGGAACTGAGAGCAGATGTGGTGCCAGCAGTATTAGTTGCAGAAAGCAGAGATGAAACAGTCCACACCAAGCCAGGTAGGTCTGGGAAGAGAAGTGGTGAACTTTAAAACACTGTATTTTTTGTTTTTCTTTCCCCTCCCTCGTCTCACCAACTCCCCAGTCTGCCTCATGAAACACAGATGAAATAATTTTTATCTCTAGAGTTAGTATGCATTTGTTTCTGGAGAGAGGCCTCTTGAGTAGTATTGGTCATTGAAGAGCAGGTTGCCCTAAGGCAGATTTTTGCAGCTAGTTCTCTGAATTCTTTTCCTTCTGTCTCAATATTTTATAAAAACATTTACAAATAGGTTCTCTTCCATCAATGCTCTGAAAATAACTCATTCTCTCTTAATAGAAGTTTTTATATTTATATATCTGCAAACACACCATGTACGATGTGACTGTCACATTAAAAGAAACATTATTTGGCTGGTACTATAGGCATGTATTATTTTTAGCTGCTAATTATCTCATGTGCTGTAGCACATCTGCCCGTGGCAATTGGAAGCTGTTGTTCCCCAAAGACACAGTGGAAAGACAGACCCTGCTCGTTCAGAGGACTGTGCCAGCGGCGTTTATGGATAATGAGGAACTTGGTTGTGTTGCCTCTCTAAAGGGACCCCACTGAAGGAAGTTAGGTGCTCTAGTTCTTCAAACTGCCAGATCAATTCATAAAAAGACCCTTTAAAATAAGCTATTTTTTAATTCTCCTTTTTGTGCTCATATTTTTATTAAATTGGATACTTGAAGGCAATAAAGTTTAAGGATTCATTGTAGTACCTCTAATGCTCGTTCACATCTTTTTAGGTGAAAAGCTGCAAGTGTTGAAGGCTAAACTCCAAGAGGCCATGAAACTCCGCAGGATTGAGGAACGCCAAAAGCGGCAAGCCCTGTTTAAACTAGATAATGAAGACGTGTTGGAGGAGGAAGAGGAGGAGGAAGAGATGACAGATGAGTCTGAGGAGGAGGAGGAGGAAGAAGGCAATCATGAGGTCTATCGGCAGCAATTTCGCATAACTCGGTCAACTCTTTAGTTTGACTGATCCTTTATAATTAAGATTTCTATGCTATTGATATTGGGGGAATTGCTGAATAGCTCTGTGGAGTATGAAGAATTGTTACGATTAGAACAGTCAGGATTTTGTTTCCCTGTGTTAAAACTTTTCTTGTGCAAGCGTGCATGGAAGTAGACACATCAAAGCAGGGAACGCTATGTAACTGATTTTTTTTTTTTTTTTTTTTTTCCTAAAGACTGCAGAATTTCTCCTTGGAGAGGCAGAGGAAGATGATGAAGATTTAGAAGACAAACACATTGAGGATGGTGATAAAGAAACTGATAAAGAATCAGTTGATGGAGAAAAGGTGGATAAAACTGTGCACTGTGATTCTGTTCCCAAGCTACCTTCAACAGAGTCTACACTGCTGCTATTTAAGGACAGCTCCTCCAAAATGGGGTAAATGAATCCACCCTTAGAAATGGTGGTTAAGCAATTTTAAATCTAATGTACATGGTAGATAGTCTGGTTTTAGTGCAAGCATTAACATGCTTTACTATAAGCATATTTTTTTCAAAGTGCCTCATATCCACTTATACTTATTTTCTATCCAGTTCCAATAGTCACATGTGCATTCATATGTATTTTGCTAGAAAACCAAATGACTGTTGCTATTGTCAGAATTTGCTATTTACTGTGTGCAATCTTATGTGTTACTGTGTTTTTTTGCAGTTAGGTTTGATTAAGCAATAGACCTTTGTCTTGTATATATTAGGAAATAAGTTTTATTTATTAAACTGCAGATACTCTCTTCCTGATGAGAAGCTTGAAATAGAAGAAGCTGCAGACAAAGGACCTACCAAACTGGGTAAAGCAGATCTGCTATCATAGCTATTATTTGTTTTGAAAGGGGCAAATGCAGAAGTTTCTAATTGGGTTTGCAGAAGAATATCTGAGTGTTTTACTGGGCCACAGATGACTTTGGGTAACGAATACGACACTTCTGCAAAAAGGCAGATATTTGGAGTTGCATTAGTACAAGTTTCAAACTAGAATGCTCTGATACAGTGCTAGAGGTCTCAGTAGAAATGTTGCCTTCAGTTTTGGCGTTGCATTTTGATAAGATGTAAACACCCTGCACAGGAGATGAGCAGCATATAACTTTGAAAGGAATTAATTCATTTTGTCTAGAAAGGAGACCGGGGAAAATATTAGATGATGTCATGAAGAAATAGGAAGTAGCTGTTTCTCATCCTACCTGCATATATTACAGGAAGAATTTAATTCATTTATGGTTTGCCTAGAAACTGGGAAATCTTTCTATTAACATAAGCATTATGTTAAAATACTTGCTTTGTTTTCAGAAGATGATGATTCGTTTTCTCTGCCAACACCGGCCAAAGATAACAGCCATAACAGCAGCTTCGAGCTGATCGGCTCCATGATCCCGTCGTATCAGCCCTGCAACAAACAGATGTCACGCGGAGGGAGTGTTTTATCTGCAGCAGGAGGTTTCAGGTCGCCCTCCCCAGGTTTTTTCAAAACGAGCTTCATCAGCTCTGCTTCCAAGGTAAGATTCTCAGTCCTACTAATGCCTTATGCTAACACAAAGGAAAATGAATAGGTATATTTAATTTTGCCATGTATGTTCTCAAGTCTGTTGTCTGTATACTTAAAAATATACACATGACCTACACAATAGCTGAAATGTTTTATCTAATTCTTGCTTTTGATTTCTAGGGTTGCAAAGCAAATAATTTCTTTGTTTTTCACATTCCCTTGTACAGAGCTCAGGAAAGATGTCTGAGCCCTCTCTTCCCATAGAAGATTCCCAGGACCTGTATAATGCCTCTCCTGAGCCCAAGAGTTTATTTCCAGGACCTGGAGAGTCACAGTTTCAGTTTTCTCTGGAAGACGACACTCAGAGCCAGCTGCTTGATGCAGACGGGTAGGTTAAGGTGTAAAGGACGGCATTTTATGTTTCTTAACTGAAATAGCACACAAATTAGCACTTGAGATCTAGAGGAATTCTTCTAGGTTATGTAGAGCAGTCATAGAGTAAAAAGCTCATGTTCTTTTGTGCTTCAGTAACATTTTCAAGATGTGTTAATTAAAGAAACATATCAGAGGCAGTTATTCAAAACGTGAATCTGAAATGAGATTTGAGTGTGGAACCCCATAATATTGCTTGTACAATAATCATATAATGGGAATTTTTCTGGAGAAAAGCCCTGTTAATGGTCAAAAAATATTCCTGTATGGTTTTTCTAATCAAAGTGTTTTTTTTTTTTCCAGTTTTTTAAATGTTGGACAACATAGGAATAAATATCAGTCATCAAAACATCAGCTGACTCTAGCTAGTATGGATGAGAATGCAATGGATGCCAACATGGAGGAGTTATTGGATTTGTGTTCCGGTCAGTTTAGCAGTCAGACTGAACACGTGCCAGATACAACCAGCGACAAAAAGCAGGACATGGAAGAACTGCTCAATCTTTGCTCAGGAAAATTTGTATCTCAGGGTACGTCCTGAAATGCTCTTCCTAACTTTGCTGATCACCTGTTCTTTGAGCTTTACACTAACATATACTTTTAGTTCTGGGCACTAATGCAGAACTTGGAACTTTTGAGAGTTCTGAGTGCTTTTAACAATTTGTCACCTTCGTAAGTGCATATTAACCTGTCATTTCTAAGATGCTTTCAGATGTTGTAGGAACTCAAACACCTCTGTCTGAAAAGTTGCCCTCGTTCCTTTCTTGTAGCAGGTTCTCCAACATGGGCATCTTCAGTATCTTCTAAGGCTGGAAAAGACAGTGACGTGGAAGATCCGATGACGGAAGCTCTAGCACTTTGCTCGGGCTCCTTCCCAACAGACAGGTTGGTTTCCACTGGTGAAACTGCAAAGCCATAAGGGTGTTTGACAAAGGGATAGAGAGGTTTAACAAATGGGGAATGTTAAAGGAGCCCAAGAGGAGTCATGGGGAGCAGTAAATGCAGAAATTGGTATTTATCCCATGGTTTCTGCAAGGCGGGACGTGAGGACTTGAAACCTAGATTCTTGAAATCCCCATGAGTGTTAAAGCTATAAAAGTGCTGGGGCTGCAAGAGCGTTGCTCTTCAGACCATTTCTTAGACAGCAACCAGAGACCAACTGACGTGACAGCCGCGGTCTTGCTCTGAATCCCTGCAGAACCGTTGGCATTGCTCAGATGAAAGCAGGAATTTCTTTCGTTGTTTTTCCCATAGGGAAGAAGATGAGGGAGAGCAAGAAGAACTTGGTGAATTTCAGCTAGTGACGGATGACAATGCCTTTGATAGCGAAGAGGTAGGACTGATGGAACACAGTGGTTGCTGCAGAATTCCCACTGTGTTAAACGTGCAGATCACTTGAAATATCTGCTTAATGTTCCGACATACTGGATGAAATGTCTTTGCTTAGCAAGTCCTTTGCAGAGCCTGTCATGTTTTAGTCCCTGTTTATTGACTGAAGGGCAAAGGAGGCTGATATTTCAAAGCAATCTCATTGCAGAAGTTCCTATGTTTCTGAAAACACTTGTTTTTAATAGGATGAAGCAAATGAGGATGGTGATGCTGAAGAGGCAGAAATTAGTGATGAAGATGCTGAAGAGGCAGAAATTAGTGATGAAGATGCTGAAGAGGCAGAAATTAGTGATGAAGAAGAACAACTATTGAGACGTAGACAGGGCTTGAAGAAAAAACTGTAAGTCTTTTATCTTGAAAAGAATATTAATAGCACAAGAATTTTAATCTGTAATTCTTCTTAGTGACTTAAGCACAGGTGCTGCTTATGTGACCGGTTTTTAGTTTTATGCTTCAGTGCTGTTGGGTTTTACAAGCTTAACCATGTTACTAGTGGGCTACAGAGGAGCTAGTAACATTTAAAATGGAAAGGAAATGACTGGGATGGAAGCAATGCAATGCCTTTGGATTGGAAGGGAGGAGAGTTGCTCTCATTCCTCATACTTTATTTATTTATTTATTTATTATAAGTGCTAGTTGGCAGCTGTCATCTTCACGTAAGTAGGCAACTGGCAAGAAAATTGGGGGATGGAAATAATCTAGATTATTGCACTTTGGCAGGTTGTGCTTGTGAGTGTGCAAGAGCTTTAGTGTTAGTCCTTTCACTGCAGGTGAGTCTTAGTTTCTCTTCTATGATACATGCTCATATTTATCTCTTGCTTTCAGAAGATTTGTGTGGTGATTACAGGTCTGCCAAAGTAAACTCTTTTAACCCTCTTTTATAGAAAACTACAGGATTTCATGGAAGATGAGGCAGAGTTGTCAGGAAGTGATGTGGGAAGTGAGGATGAGTATGATGGCGAAGAACTGAATGAATATGAAGAAGACGTTATTGATGAGGAACTTCCTACCGATGCGGAATTAGAAAATCAAGTCCAGAAATTACACATGTCAGTGACAATATTAATATGCATTTATGTGTGTGAAGGGGCTCTCGGGTATAATTTGGACTAACCGCCCATTTTTTTCCTGTGTTTTAATAGGAAGGCAATGCTTGATGATGACAAGCGTCAGCTGCGTTTCTACCAAGAGAAGTATCTCCTCGATGGGGACCTGCACAGCGATGGCCCTGGCAGAATGAGGAGATTCAGATGGAAGAACATAGGTGCGTTTCTGCTCTGTAGTCAGTAAACGGGGGTGGGAGTTTGCAGAGGGCCATGGCACACCAGGTGGAAACCTGCATAGCAGGGAATGAATGTTTCCTTTGGAAATAAGCATTACTGCGTCTTTCCATAGTAAGAAGGGTACTTACCTGTGTTTAAATCATGGCAAATGGTTCTAATCTTGTCGTATGGTGCTCCCCAGTGCTTTCTGTAGGTGCATTTCCACTGGTCTTTTGTCTCTTATTTTGCTAAATGTTCTGGTTCCGTATGTCGTCAGCATTCTGTGTGTAATCCCCTTTTGCGACACGTTTCAAAATAGTTTAGAAAAGATAATTACTTTCTCTTCTTGTCTAGATGATGCTTTACAGATGGACTTGCTTCAGAGAGATTCAGATAACGATGAGGAAAATGAAGAGCTTGATGAGACAGAGGCAAAGTGGAGGAAAGAGCGATTTGAGCGAGAACAGTGGCTTCGTGAGCAGGTATTGGCTCATTTCTAGCAAGGCATCTTGCTTCTCCCTTCTCAATACCATTATCAGATGTGCTCTTATTAGTGCATCGAGTTAAAATCTGGGAAAAAACACTCTTCATAAGTTTATGTTGAAAACATGAACAAAGATACATTTAGTACTTTTAAAGTCGCTATCAAAGTTAGAATGCACGTCTTGTACTGGGAGCATAACTCCGTGTTTTAGAAGTTCAACGTTAGGTCAGCTCTCTAGGATGAATGTGGTGGTGGTGTTCACTGATGCATAGAATGAAGATGATAAAGTCTAATAAATTGCAATAAGCTTTTTCAATAGAAAATAAAAATGAATATTATATATAAATATATAGAGAATGTTATGAAAGGGCATGGTGTAACCTTTTCAGTTTAACAAAGTACCTTCTCTGCTACAGAAGGAAAAAAATAAAGAGGAGGAAGAGGAGGAGGAAGTTGGTGAAGATAGCCAATTTATGAAACTAGCAAAAAAAGTAACTGCTAAGTCCCTACAGAAGAAAGGTAAGTTCATTTTCTATTGAAGTGGCACACAAATGAGAGTGAGTAACTTCTAGTTTTTGCTACCTACTCTCCAGCATCTGTCAGTAGTATAATTTGATGTGGATTGTTTTTATCTGTAGTATTTATAATTGCTTGTCAGTTCTGAGATCTTTAGTTTGATATAACTTTCTATCAAAGTAAATTTTATGTCTTTTCACATGAAGTTCAAAAATTGACGTTCTCCTCTCTATCTCTACTAGCAAGCCCCGTAGTAGTAGTGCAAGAAACAAAATTGTTGCCCACAAACCCATTTGAAGCATTCAGACCTGCCAGTGACGTCCAGGTTGGTAATGGTTTTGAAGAACACTATTTCCATGCTGCATCTAAAGAATTTGTCTAAGTCGGCTAATTCTGGATTCTGACCATCAGTGCTTTGTATGGTAGTGATAAAATACCCAGTAAAATGTTGCTAGGAGGAAGTCTCTTCTATAAAGTATCCTGCTAAAAGAGTTGTCATGGCTGGTTGTGTGGCCTAATGCAGCATTTCTTTGTTCTTCAGCTGAAAAATGGATCTCTCTTGAACAGACCTAAAGCTGTTCTTCAGAAACTAGCAGCAATGTCAGAACTTAATCCAAATGCTCCTCGAAATTCAAGGAATTTTGTTTTTCACACACTTTCTCCAGAGAAGAGTGAAGAGGGAAAGGAGAAATCAAAACTTCAGGTAAAGGTTTTTATGGGCATGTATTGTCAGTTGTGCAACGTTTTGCTATGTTCTATTACCAAGTTATTTAAGTATATTGATGTTAGACATTACCAAGCAGTTAGCAGCATTGGTGTCTTAAATATTTTTGGTTATCTTCAGTTGTGCAAGTATGTGTTCTCATATCAAATATGTGCATTCATAACTCAGAATTTAAACTGTTTGGAGATTTTGTATTTACTAATGCATCCTTCTCTTTTATAGGTGAAGAAGAGAGGTTCTACTACGGTAATAACATCCCAGACCAAGCGGCCCAGGATTGACAGCACAGCACAAACGAGTAAAAGTCGGAGCATATTCCAGTACTTGGAGAGCTGAATAGCTTTGTTTAGGGTCAGAAGTTATATTTTGTCTCTGCCCGGTGCAGTTTGGTTTGCAGATCTCTACCAACAATCATCTGGGGGGAAAGCTAGTGCTACACATTCTTCCCTCTGTTTCCACTTAGCAAGTTCCAGTAATTTCCAGGCAATGGTCCCGATTACTCCCTTTAGTCTTTCTCAGTGTTCCGTGGCGAACAGGAGAGCGTGAGACCCGTGCTTGGATTGGAATGAAATGCTAACCTGATCTGAGCCCGAGCATTAAGGAAATTTACACTACTGCATACCGTCCTCACTACCTCAAACGCTGAAAAATACCCCTTTGTTACTAAAAATACCATTCCTGTGATAGGGATGATGCAGAGATGCTGCAGTTAGTTTAAAGCACAGATGGAGGAGGTAGTCCTGCAGTTCTGAATAAGAAAGAAGTAGTGCTAAATACAGCAGGATGTATCTGTAGTCCCTTCGGTCTTATTTTCTCTATCATTGAGTATTTACTAGTTTGGTGTCTTGAGACATTCTAGTATGCATTTAAAATACATAGTTAAAGGGGGGGGGGGGAAAAAGCCCTGGTCTTTTATGAGGCAGTATGATAGGATTTTTTCCAAGTTTGTATTACTGTCTATTTGGGCACACGTGTGAACGTGTGTGGAGAGGGAAGAATGTGAATAGCAGATGTAGGAGAGGAAACGGAGACGTGCAGGATTTTTTTGTTTACTTTTGGTTTTGGAGTTGCTCTGAACCACTGAAGATCCTGACATTATCTGTCTCCTTGTTTTCTTTTAAGCTGTAGTTCTCCGTGACAAATGATCCATTTCTGCACAGCTAGAAATGAAAGGCCTTGCCTAGAATGAGGAAATGAGATAATAAGGAACCATTATTCACAGTTACTCTAGATTGTGTGAAAGAAACTTAGGGTGCAATTAGAATATACAGCATCTCTGATCATACGCTGAATGTATAAAAGTAGAGACTCTTCTGTGGGACTAAACATCTCCTAAGACTTTATTTGAAATACTTGTGCTGCTGACACTGGCAGAGAAGAATCTTGAATTGTAAATTTTGTAACATCATAAGCATACGCCTGGTGTGCTACATGTAAAATATTTTATTGTATATTATGTTTATAAAGAAATATGGTACTAACTGGAGTGCAATTTTACAATAAAACCTGTTTTTAATTTTGGGGACAGTTGGAATTAATTTACAGGATTTTACTTGTGTTGTGTAGATGTGGTTTTTCAAAATGTTCATCTATCTGTTTGTTTTTTTTTTCCTGTGGCTTTTTTGCTTTTTGTTACCAACAACAGGATCCTTTGGTAGGAGCAGCTCCAATAATATTGGAATAAAGCACAACACAAACAACCTCCCCATGTTTATTGGAGGGTAAATTCTCAAGTTCTCAAGTCTTCTACTTGGGTTGAGTTTGCATAAAATTACTGGTCCTAAGACTACATTTCATTTTACTGCTTCTGTAGTTCTGTTTTTGCTAGTTCCTACGCAAAGCATCCTTTAGCATTGACTTGAGGTCTGCTTGCTGCTCTTGCACCTGACCCCGTAGCCTAGATGTGGCATCTCAGTCCAGGCCTTGAGCTTATTGTTTTTCAGGTAGCTGGAAATCCTTATTTTCCTTTGCACGTAGAGTCCCCTTGGCCTCGCTGCCCCTGGCTGTGCCCGCAGGCCCCGCTGCATGAGCAGAGGGAACGGGCACTTAAGCCTCGGTGGCTGCTTTAGATTTACGAGTGCCTCTGGGCTTTATTCCAGCTGTGGCCGTAGCACTGCGCTTGCTGCGAGCTCTGTCCTGCTGCACTGAGCTGTGACCGCGCTAATGAGCAGGTAAATACTGGTACAGGGGCCTGAGCTCTGAAATCCCGCAGATTAGAAGCTTGAGGGCAAGGGCTGAAGTGTCTTAACGTCTTGGGGATTTCAATGTAAAACAATCTAAGCTTCTATTTTATTTGTATCACTGTAGAGCAGAATAGATGAAATTTGTCAAAGGCATTTTGTGCTTTTTCACTTCTGAACGTGTCTCTCTTTAGAGGTGCAGTAGATTTTGCAAGACCACAAGTCTCATCCTAGGACAGCATGGTTGGGAAAGTGGGAACCCGCGAGCGGGGTTGGAGCAGCCATGGAGGCGCCTTGCTGCGAAGCCGCAGCACCTGCGACGTGGCTCTCAACCCGGTAAGTGCTACAAAACACAGTGCTTGGACCATCCAAACCTACTCTTAATTCCTTCTAGTAATTCTAATAATTACCATATCTGGATTTGAGGTATTTGCAAAATTGTCTGCTTGTTTTTTTTTTTTTTCTTCTTTTTTTTTTCTTTTAGGAAAGTAAATGAAAGAGGAAAGGCCTTTTATCAGCAATCTCTTAAAAGGCAACTTAATTGAAAATAAATTACTGAATATCCAGTTAATTCTGTATCTAAACAAACGTTTGTACAGATTTGTAAATTATACTAATTCAGCACAGATTTACAAGAAAAGAAATCAAAAGCTGCAACATTCAGTTTCTCAATTTTGCTGTGAACTCTTGCCACTAGAGAGCAGTATTAGAATGTCCTTCCCCTAGGAAAAGGGTAAGGATGTATAATTAAAGCTTGAAATTCCCTCTGACTCACAGAGATGGTTATAGTTTTCTATGCTCTGCAGAACTGCGAAGGATTAGATGCAGAATAGCTTCTTCTTTAATTAGACACATATTTTTTGCCTATAAAGGTAGTGATGTTAAGAGGTGTCCCGCAGAGAACAGGCTGTAGAGGTCTGTCTGCCTTTGGTTTCCGTGAGCTGGGTGCAGGATGTAGCTGGTACGAGGATGGCATTTGTTCTGCCTTCCCACAGAAGGGAGCTTCTACCCAGGAAAAACATGGCTCGCTTGTTCCAGAGCGAATTACCTTAAGCAGAAAAATAGTATCAGGCCTGAAGAGCTTGGAATTTGGAATAAAGAGAATGGGAGGATTTCTGGATATTATTGTTCCCCTTAACCACCCACCCCCACTTTAAAAAAGAAACAAAACAGAAAACCCTCCTGGAGCTTGGAGCCTGCCCAGTCCTGCTGTTCACCCCTCCGTTACCCGTTACTCCTCACACAGAGAAGTGTCTTCCATGCAGCACCTTGGGTCTCCTACAGAGCCTGAAATCTCACTTTGAGGAGGGGCTCTGCCATCCTCTGAGATGCTGCTGCTCCTCGTGCCAGCTGCCGCAGTGCCAGCAGGGACAAAGGGTTGTAGTTTTGGCCCTGCTCCTTCGTTCTCCCTGCGCCCGGGCAGCTGCCCCGCGTGCCGCCTCGCGTGGGCCGGGCTCCGGCCGCCGCCGTCTAGCACATTAACTCCGCTTTGACTTCTCATTCTCGGGTATCGATTCGGGTCGCCCCTCCCGGCGCTCGGATGAAGCAGGTGTACTAAAAGGGGGAGAAATCCCTCGCCCTTCTGCTGCAGCGAGTGCCAGAGCTGTCTCGGACCGGCCGATCCGGCCCCGCGGCGGGAGCAGAGGTGCCTCCAGCCGCTGCCAGAACGGGCTCCGCTGGGCAGAGCTGCCCCTTGCAGGAGAGCTCCTGCCGCCCCTGCTGGGAGAGCCCCGACTCCCTCTTTGGGATGTTTCTTCTAGCTTTGCGTGAGGCTCAAAGCCAGCGTTTTAATGCTGGTTCTGCGGCTCTCACAGTCTAAACGCTGCGGGTCCCCGTGGAAGGTCTCCCCTTCGGAAGGGACAGGGGCTGGTGCTTCCTGGGCTGCTTGGAGCCTGCACCGCACGAGCCGTGGTGCAGGGAGTGCTGTTAAGCACAGACTATTCCCTTGCTGGCGGAATCAGCTCTTAGGAACATAAATTGTAGGGGAGAAATCTAAAAAGAACTCATAAGCAAAGCGAAGGGATGGTCTTTGGTCGATGTTAAAGGTTAACATTGCAGACACGTTTATAATCATAGCTTTCTCAACCACACAGCTCCTCGGGGGTTCAAGGCAGCCACTGAATTATGTTTTCTTTTCCTTTTTTTTTTCCCATTTTGCCAAGAGACTGAAAGGGGGAGAGAAAAAAAACTATTTGTTTGTCTTGTCTAATTTAATTTATGTTATTTATCAAACAGACAGGTTATTTGGGAAACCAGATGGACCCAGGCTAAAATCATCTGTATTTCCAACATGTGAAAAATTATGTCAGAGTGGACACATGAAAAGGAGGGTGCGGTATGTTTTGTGTGTGTTTATCACATGCGCTTCTGAACCTCATCTGTCCTGGATCTTTAATCAGTTGTCCCAGCCCCAAGATGAGGGTTAAAGGACAAGAAGAGCCCCAGGGCATCCAGGCAAGTGCGATTGGGGACAGTATCTTCTAAAACAGCCATGTCACAATTATTTAGCCTCTCTGGCTTTCAGCCCTCCCATTAGCTGGTGCATCCTTTCTCTGGGAGTGATGAATGGGGCATATTTTTGGACCCATGAAATATGTCTTTAGCATGGGTTTGTTTCTGGGGCTGAGCTGGTGACATTATCAGCATCTGTCTTTCTTCCTTCGGGTTCTTTATTATCAGAAAATAAAACATGAAAAATAGAAAGCTGAAGGAATAGGGGGGAAAATGGCTACAGTTGAATTGAGCAAAATAATGCTCTGAAACTTGCAGCAGGGCTGGGCTTATTAGATGACCTGTGAAGCAAAAGTTTCATTCTTTATTAACTATTAATCATAAATATTAATTATAACATTATACGTGCTCTTTGTGGACAGATGTTCAGACCTTGGGGTTTATTATTTTCTCCTGTATCATGCAGAAGCCCAATTTATTGGAAACTCCAGCTATGCTTCTCCAAACTGCAGCAATCTAAACCAGCTCTAATTAAAGAAAATAATGTGAAAGATTGCGGTGCAAAGAGGAGGGATGAACAGCAAATCCCACAGCTTTGCAAGGGATTCATTTTATTTTTAGCTAGTATATTTTTTTCTCTGCTCCTTAGGGCTGTATTTATGCAACATGCTCTGTGCTGCTTCCCTTCCAGGGTCCCATTGATTTTCAGTATTTCACGATGCCCGTGAACGCGGTGGTGGAGGGTCCGCGGCAGGAAGGCCGTCCGCTCCGGAGGACGTCGCGCCGGCTCCGCGTGTCCTCGCGCTCTGGGGCCGCGGAGCAGCCCTCGAACCCGAGGAGACGGCAGGTAAAGGCGCCGGGCTCTGCACCGGAGCTCCCCTGGGGCCCGGCTTCCTCCCTGTGCTCCCTGGGGCTCCGTGTTTTGCCTCACTGCGTCACTCTGCACTGCGTGTGCTGTGCCCTGCCCTGGGCAGCACGTGCCCTCGCAGCCCCTTGGCCAGGCTGGCACTGCCTGCTCCCACCAGCCCGGGGCCGGGTCCGCGGTGCCGGGCTGGGAGCCCCGGCCGTGCTCAGCCACGAGGTCCTGTCCGCAAGACAGCGGCGTCGGTGTGTGCCGGTGCCCTCCTGCGTCACCTCATTTTCCCTGGACCCGGATCAGGGAGACTCGTTTCTGCGAAGGGTTCGTCATTAATCGCCACGCGCTAACGCCACGTCCCTTTGCTTAGGATACTAATAGGTGGGATTTCCACACTCCTATTTTACATTAAGCCCAAAAGGGGGCTCTGAAAAACCCCAACCTTTCATAATTAAATACCAGATCAGAAAAATATTTCTTCCTTCCTTCCTTCTCCTTCCCAGCCCAGGGAGGCGGTTGGGGATGCCAGGCTTGGTGCGTGTGTCCGGGCACGAAGCCGCAGGCCCTGGTGCGGACGGACCGATCCCGGGAATCGGCTTCCCGCAGCAGCACGGGGTCGTTGCGGGCAGGAGCGCCTCGGCTGCGCTTCCCGGGCCAGGAAAGGCGACCTCGGCTTTGCCCACTCCCCGTGGCCCTGGGTGCCGCTCGGCACCGCGGCCCCTCCGCGAGCACCATGAATAAATCATGGCTGCATTAAGGAGAAGCAGCTGCTTTCTGCCGGCTGCGGGGAGGCGGCCGCGGCGCGCGGCCCCCCTGGCACATGCTCGAACGCCGGGGCCCCCGCGGAGACGCTCTGGAGCGTAGCAATTGATACACAGAGAGCCCCAAATCCTATTGAGCGCCCGCTTTGCTGCACGAGCAGCCTCTGAACAGCTCATTCACTGCTCTTTTTGTGGCCGGGGTTAAGTGGTTAAGTGTGTGGGGACGCCGTGAAAGGCCCTTACTCCATGAAAAGCTATATTTACATTGTAATCACCAAAGAACTCTTTAGGCAGTCAATAGGGGCTATAGAATCCGCGGCCGGCGGAGCCCGGCGCCCGGATTAGTCCCACCAAGCCAGCTGCCGCGGGGGGGCCGGCAGCCCCTCGCCCGCCCGGCGCTGGGTGCCGTTCTGCCCCGTCAATGCGGTTCCCCGGGTGGGTTATCGTGTGGGGTGACGGCGCGGGCTGCCCTTGCCACCCAGAGCCCTTTCCCAGGAATCCATCCTGCTCTGGTGCCGCCACGATCCCACCACGGGGAGCGAGCTGCCCCC
The DNA here is from genome assembly GCA_034781795.1 of Crypturellus tataupa. Taxonomy (NCBI): domain Eukaryota; kingdom Metazoa; phylum Chordata; class Aves; order Tinamiformes; family Tinamidae; genus Crypturellus; species Crypturellus tataupa. Next base: position 4,119,910 of record JAWLRI010000564.1, on the reverse strand, counting down.
CGCCTCACACGGAGCATTCAGTCAAAGTGAACGAAGCGGCAATTCCCTCCGCGTCCCGTCTCCGCCGAGGAGCTCGGGGATGGCCCGGCAGGGACCTGCAGCAGAGGCTGCCCCGCTGCCGGCAGCAGTGGGACGGGGCTAATCCCATGGCCCTGGTCCGTGCTGGGTGACCACAGGATGCCCTGGAGCCAGGGTCCCACGGGCACTCGCTGCTGCTCTAGGACAGAGCGAATCCTGGGAATGCTGCGCGGTGCCCTCGACCGCGGGAACGGCAGCTCTGGGGCTGCTGCTCCGTTAGGGAGCAGCGGGGCCTTCCCCCCGGGTGCTGCTTCTCCCTCCCGCTGGGCTCTGGCCTGGCCTTTCCCGAGGCTCCGCGGCGCTCCCGGCCCGCGCACATTGTTCACATTTGCGGTAAATGAAAGGATATTGCTGCTTCCTGCGCAGGGATCAGCAGCGCTGGAGCACAGGGAAGTGCAGCCGTGCCCGGAGCCCTTGCTGCACGGCTCCTGCTGGGGGAGCCGAGGCTCTGTCGGGCTCTCGCTGGGATCCGCTTTCCCGGGACACAAACAAGTTGGTGGAAACGCGCCCGCCAGGAAGCGGGAGTTTGTCTAGGAATGCCGCTGTCATTGCTAAAAGGCCACGATTCCCGCTCGCTGCCGCTCCCAGAGCTCTGCGCCAGCGTCCCCCCCGCTCCAGCATGGACACACTCCAGGGCTGCCCTTGGCCTGCGGATCCCAGGGTCTTCCAGGACCCTCCCAGCATTTCTCCAGGCTGCACAAACCTGTCCTGTTGGGCTGCCGTGCACCTCGCCTTTCCATTTCACCCTGGAAATTCTGATTTTCTCAGTCCATTTTTCTCTGCTTGGATTTCAGTAGGTGTTTTGACTTGTTGTAGGTGAAGGGGAGGCTGTGAAAGCAACCCCAAGCAGCGACTGTTCGTTAGGGCCAGGCCGAGGCTCTCTGCGGAGCAGCTCCCGGCTCAGCAGGGCCTGGCTGCGGCCAGGACGGTTCGGCCCCGCGTGCGAGCCGCCCTGCTCGGGACCCGCTGCAGCTACTGAAGCCGCGCAGCTCCGAGCAGGCAGCCAGTTAAAGTTGCAATAATGGGGTGAATTAAAGCGCGTAGGGCAGGTATTCGGGCAGGTTTGTTCCCAAGAGCGGAGCGGTGGTTCCCGGCCCCGTGCTGCAGTTTGCTGCCTGGTGACACCTCCTGCGCGCGGCAGAGCTGTGGCGACTGCAGGGTTTGCACGGCGGGAGCCCACGGAGCTCCCGGATAAGGCACTGGGCACCTCATGGGGCAGCCCCGCCACTTTTGGGCAGTTGCTGGAGGTTTTTAGCACTGTTTTTTAGCACGGTTTCTGCTCCCAAGTGGAGCAGAGCCCTGGTGCGCCCTGCGGAGCCCCGTGCGCACGGAGGACACGGAGGTCCTAGCGGCACCAGGAACCCTGTGCTCCCGTTGGAGCAGCTGGAGCAGGATCTCCGTGCGCGCTTGCCCTCCTCCTGCCCGCGCAGGCCGTGCCGGCCGGGCGCCGCTCCTCCGGCTCCTTGCAATTTCCCAAACAATTTCCTAATCAGCCCTTGCTGTGTGGATTTTATTAGTGATTCACAGGCCAAGAGGAAATGGAGATTTCTGGGTCCTGGTCTAATGGAAGGGGTGGAGCCGGTATCAATATTCTCCTTTTGTAGCTAAGCAGCAGATAAACCGCAGAGGAAGCGTCTAAAGGACACCAGCTTTGCGCTCTTGGCACCGAGCGTCTCCTTGAGCCGAGATAAATCCCTTTTTTGTGAGTTATGAAAGCAGAGAGCGGCTGGGAGCGAGATGAAGGCGGCTCGTCTCCCCGGATAAGTCATCCAGGAAGGGGGGTCCCTGCCGGCGCCGGGAGCTGCTTCCCGGCCGTCGTGCGCACGGGACGGGGACAGACCCAGGGCCGCGTCCTCCTGCGCCCCCGTCGCACCCCTGTGCCCTGCGGGGAGTTCCTGTTGTCCCTGCAATCCGAGCCGGCCGCGGCTTCCCGGCATTTTCCCTGGAACGCCGCGTGCGCCGCGGCG
>JAWLRI010000564.1:4061977-4095492 GCA_034781795.1 Crypturellus tataupa | reverse complement strand
CGCTGTGTCACGGCGGCGCGGCGCGGCCCGCCATGGAGTACCTCATCGGCATCCAGGGCCCCGACTACGTCCTGGTGGCGGCCGACACGGTGGCGGCCACCAGCATCCTGCAGATGAAGCACGGTGAGGGCCGCGGCGGGCGCGGGGGGACGGGCAGGAGCCCGGGGCGCGCTCGCCGCTCCGCGGGGCGCCGCGGTGCCCGCCCGGGCCTTAACGTCTTTTAGCTCCTTTTCGTGAGGTAAAAGGGGCTTCTCCTACCATCACATTAATCAGAAATCAGGTATTTCTACTTGCTGTGGCAATAATATGGGGTAGAAGCTTTGTATATACAAGATATAACATTATGCAAGGCGAAATGGCCTTCTAAATTTACACACAATGTATTTATGTGCTCTTTTTTTTTCTTAAATACACTACACCGTTGATAAACCTACAAAGCCATTAATGTTATAGCCAGCAGTGCTGCTACCCGAGCAATGCATTTTTTTCAAGTCTACCCTGATCACCTGGAGCAGTGTTAGAAGGATGACTGAAGCACTTCAGCACATCTGAAATGCATATGACCTCTCGAGGCAAAATATTTCGTGAAATAACGGGATTGCTGCAAAACGCTGTGTTGATTATCTTTTGGGGAAATATATCTAGCTTATTTGTCTTTATTTTGAAAAATAAACAAGGAAAATCCTTTAGGTATTTGAAGAGAATTTGGGTATTTACTGATATTTGCTTCAAATTCTAAGTAGTTTGCAAAAAAAAATGGATCAGTCTCAAAAGAGATGCCGATCTCTCCAGACACTGGATTTCTGTGCACTTTTTAGGTGCTTTAACTCTTTGAATCCTGTCGAGGGATTGTGACGTGCCAAACAGCTTGCAAGGGAGGTTATTCAGCAGTATTTAGTAAATGGAAGTGAGATTCAGGTGCGGAGATTTAGCAGTTGACCTGGAGACCTGGCTTCAGTTTTGAGAAGCAGCCTTCCTTGTCACCAGCCCAGTTTGAGTTCTCATTTATGTGTCTCACCTGACAGTTGTTGGCTTTAACTGGTCTAGGTTGGTGTCTCAGAATGATCACAGAATGGTCATCTCTGAAATGTTTGTCATCATTTCAGTGTAAACAAAATCCTGTGTTCCTGGAATTCTTCTCTTCCCGAGAAAAACCCTCAACACATTCCATCTTTGTTTCTCTTGGAAAAGAGAAGCTGTGGAAGATGTTTTGGGTGTCATTCCAGGATGCAACACAGTTATCAAAGTATTTTAAATTAATGTTTCCACCAGAAGTTGTCATGTGTTAATGGTACTGGTGAAATAATTTATTCTTTTCATGACTATAGCTTTTGATGCTATTTTTTTTCATTGCCTAGACCATGACAAGATGTTTAAAATGAGTGAAAAAATCCTACTCCTGTGTGTTGGGGAGGCTGGAGACACTGTACAGTTTGCAGAATACATCCAGAAAAATGTTCAACTCTACAAAATGAGAAATGGTGAGTGAAAGACGAGAAGTGCGAATGATGTTTTGGAGATGCAGAATTCATGTAGTTTGCAGTTGCATGTTAGCAGGAAGTGCTATTTTTTTTTTCCAAAGCGTATCTAGTTTTAAGAATTTCTGCGTTTTAGATTGCTAGGAAAGGTGCTAACGAAGGTGGAATAACCTTGTTGTAATATGAATGAACAGTGTGGTAATAGGTAATATGTCCATTGCATAACAACTGTTGCCAGTTTTTCTTGTGCACTTACATGAAAAATTCAGGCTACAGGTATAATATTTTGCTGTTATTGTCCATTTTAATGGTCTGTATAGACATGAGCTACCTGATCTTTGAGTGCTATTTTTGTGTGCGTTAGTATAACTAGTTTTTAGAATAAATGTGAATTAGACAAATACCATGTTGTCATTAGTATATTGGTATTTCAAAACAGGAATGGCAAGTCAGTGGAAAGTTTCTTTATAGACTTGCACTCTTACCAAATACATATGCATTTCTTCACCAGGTTATGAATTATCTCCTACTGCTGCTGCAAACTTTACACGCAGAAACCTAGCTGATTATCTACGGAGTCGAGTGAGTAACATCTGAAAGAATGACAGCTTAAGCATCTGCCTTTCCAGTTTTTATCAGTTCTTAGAAGTTAGTAGTATGTTTTTTTATAAATAAGAGCAGTTAGCCTAAAAGCTCTCTGCAGTTTCATCTATAAAAATCTGTAGTAAAACATGACTTGTCCCATTTTTTTTTCCTTATTTACTTTACTTGATCTGCTCTACTAAGGTCAGACTAGTTTCTTCAAGTGGCTACTTTGGTGCTCGAAGTGTTGCTTATATTTCTCTCTACTTCAAACAAAGCAGGCGCCCTGCAAAGGGAGAGGAGAGCAAAGCTCTTGGCTGGAGGAGCAGTCGTGCTGGTGCCCGTGTGGTGCCTAGGTGGCCCTGAGCTGCCTGGCAGCGACGTCTTCTCCCATGACCCGCACACATGCCGTGGGTGAAGCTGGCTCTGAACGCTCTGCCCACTTACATGCAGGCAGTCATTGTGTAAGACTAAAAATATCACTAATGAGAGTCGTAATCAAGCTTTTTTGCAAACCTGGCTAGCAGGATATGGCACGATGCAGCGCTGTTGTTCTCCTCTATGTGCCGTGTCCCTTGAGCCCTGATCTTCTCTGCGCCTCCGCTCCTTCCTGAGCCCCTGCTTGTCTTCCAGCTCACCTGCTCCAGATGGGCAGCACAGTGGGGAGGACACTGGCAAAGGCAGATGTGTTTATTTACCGGAGACAAAATGTTGTGCTGTTGCAGATGGCAATGCCTAGAGCAAATGGTGCACTTTGACACTACTGTCACACTACAGCGATCTCTGCACTGCAGGGAGGAGTCTTTTTTTTCTTCCTCTCTCTCCATTCTTTAAAAATAGACTTCATGATTTGCTTGCAGGATTTTGAATTTGATGCTGTAAACTAGCTTTCTTTATCTATTTAAATTGCATATCGGATTCCAGGAGCCTCTTAATTATGTGCATGATTATAAAAAAACAAGGTGATAACCTCTGCTAGGAGGAAGAAATAGTTTAGAATTAGAGAATTTGGTGGGGAAAAGATGCTTAGCTTGCTGGTGTGTTGACGTTTCACTACGTAAAATTCTTACTCTGTTATGGAGGGCTAGGAATATCTGGGAGAGTGGCTGATACTGAAATAAGCTGGTTTGGGGCACTAAACAGCTGTCACAGCACAGCCCAGAACAGAGCTTATTCTTCACTACTAACCACTGTCTGGGTTCTGGGTTGAATTCCTCATGACATCTATGGTTTTTGATAGGACTACATAAAAATTTGTTTTGGAAGAATGCTATCATGATCTGGAGTATAGGAAAGGGGGTTGAAACTATCCTGGGGGGCATGTAAGTTGTAATAGTTAAATGATTAGGTTAAACATGCAAGATCAGGAAGGAGCAACTGTCCTGTAAGAAGTGAATTAAATGGTGCTGTGTTACTTAGGGGTGACTTGGTGGGCTTCTTTTAAGTGTATGCGTTAGTTTCTTGTGGTGGAAACTATGAAGTGTAGTGACCTTGGGCTTGTAACTTTGAACTCGTTGCGTTATTGTACTCTCTTCTGATGACTAGGCTGTGTGTGTTTTAAAAAATTCCGTTCTTTTTTTTCCCCTGAAACACAGATCTTGCACTTCTATGCAGTGTTTAAAAAAAGTCTGTATTGGTTTCCATTTTTGTTGCAATTGAGGCTAACCTGGAAACTACTGAAGTGCCAACTGGCTTCTGCACGAGGCAGTGATGCTGCTCTTTGGCTGCCTTCTGCAGCCTCCTTGCCAGTCATGCAAGCGCTGGGCTCGGTGACCTAGTGCGTTAAGTTGCAGCACATTGTTGGGGTGCTTGGGGGAAACCAAAATAACTGTTCCTGCTCCCAAACCTGCTGTAGTGCAGCTTCTTGTTGTGATGCTATGTTTAATTATAGGTGACGGGCTCTGGCCCGAATCCAAGGGGTGTCAGCGCTCTCGCTGTCCACGCTTGGCAGGATGCTTCCTCACGCCCACATCTCCCCCTTGCTGTGACTTTGGCTTCCGCCAGATGTCACACCGCTGCTCATCACCGCCCAGCCTGCCGTTGCTGAGCTGGGTGTTTTACTGTATTTATCACAACTGTTCTCCTCAGCTGTAAATTCTGAAGAATTTCACACATCTCTTAATCACTGTAGTTATTTTAAATCAAACAGCATGAAGTGTAAAGCTACTTTGGATGGAAAATATTGCCTTCAACACCAAGATTAAATTAGCAAAGAAGTGCTGTTTTGAATTTCTCCTGAAGTGTTAGCCAGCCAACTGCTTTGGTAGACCTTTGCAATCATAGCAGGCTTTAAATGAGCTTTAAAATCTTGGCCTGCATTTACTTAAAACCCAAGGCTGCATCTGAAGTGGAGGACTGTGCAATTATTAATTATAGATAATACTAAGGTAGCATTTGTATCCTGATCGACTCTGGCAGTGTGTGACAATTTGAGTCATGTTGAGTAAACGAGACTGAAAGGATTGAAGTGTAAAGAAGATCCCAGTCCCAACACAGAGGTGTTAGTCCTGTGTTAAGTTGCACTGAAAATTTTTGAAAAACATTGCCATATCTTACTAGTTGTCTATTTTGAATGGAAATAAACAGATTTCCTAACTTTTCCTTACTCATATGATCCTGTTAGCCTAATATTAAAAACTAAAGGTGATTCATGCAATAAGAATCTAACTGCCAATTAAAAAGACAGCATAATGCTGTTCACACTTTTCAGATTTGCTAAAATGGTCTATGGTTGCCTATAGTGCAACTGAGGAAGCAGCAAAGTTAAAGAAGTTTTCTGTAAAATGTTTGTATTGTACTGTCATGTTGACAGCAAAAAATCCGTGGGCCTTATGTTGAGATGAAAAACTCTAGTGTGCAAGTATTTTAATTCAAGTTTTTTTCTTTAATTTGAATGTGCTATAACTACTGGCTTTTTGTTTGTGTGTTTTAAATCTGTTACAGGAGAATCATTGCCAGTTTAGTTTTGCTTCTGGTGGTCCATTATCCATTTATTGCTAGTCCAGTCTGGCAATAAAGGCCTAATCTGGTTTTCAGTTCATATCAAACTCTCTAATATCTAGTATTGGTATAGTTATAGTAGCATTTTATGGCAAAATTTTAAAATCAGCTCTGTTGATATCGTGCAAAACAGGGAATTAAGCTTGCAGGGCGTGGGCGCGGCTGCCCTAACGAGCGCGGTTCTGTTTGCAGACCCCCTACCACGTCAACCTGCTCCTGGCTGGCTACGATGAGCACGAGGGCCCTGCCCTTTACTACATGGATTATCTTGCAGCGCTGGCGAAAGCTCCTTTCGCAGCACATGGGTATGGGGCATTCCTTACCCTCAGCATCCTTGACCGCTATTACAAGCCAGGTAAGTGAAGCCTGTGGAGAGGAACCAATTTTCCTCCTCTTCCTGATTAGTAAATTAGAAGTTTAAAATTGAGTTTGACATGTGAGTCAGGTGCTCCAGTACAGTTCCTTCAGTATTACAGACTTGAACTTTTTGCTGAACTAAAAATGTAACATTAAAGATTGCCTTCTGTTTTTCCTGTAATGGTAATGTGAAACTAGAAAACCCTTTAAAGTATTTTCTCGTTTAAAGTATAACAAACTAAAGTTTCATTTATTCTAAAACATGACTAGGCTTACTTGGGCGATTAGCTGCTATTTTGTGTTTAATAGATAGCAGTTTGATATCTTTATGTTCCCTCTTTGCTTATCTATTGGTTATGAAACATACATTTTCCCAAAGTATCAATCTTCAGTGTAGTCTCAGGTCTTGGACTGACTTTTTTGTCATACTAGAAACATACAAGTGAAAATACATTCTTTCCTAGCAGAATTACCTCAGTCCTCTGAAGTGTGACCAAGATGAGTTGAATTGTTCTAGCTTTATGTACATGGTAACTGTTGATCATAATTCTCCTATGTGTCAATAGCTGTCTAAAGTCTTATCTTTTGAATCATAATTCAGTTCTTATATTGTCAAAGAACAATATCCACATATACAGATGAGAACATGTACAAAGATGGGGATCCTGCTCATCTGTCATCTTTGCATTTAGCTATAAAACTAGCTCACTCCTTGTGTGTGGAGCTGGTAGCATAGCTATTCAGTTAGTAATACTTTTATCTTTCCTGCGACAAATCCTGGCAGTAAGCTGGCAGTTTTATTCTAATGGGAGTTCTGACTAAACAATGAGTGCAGGTGTAGAACAAAAAACCCAAAACAAAACCTCTAGAAACAACTTGCATCTGATCCACAGAGCTCTGTTTTTTCTCCGATTTCTCATGTCCTTTGAAAATGATACTGCTCTGTTTTCCTTATTCTTTGTGAAAGGAGAAAATTAATGAATTACAATATGTTGTCATGGCTTGCCATCTCTTTAGAGCTCTGGGTTTTATCCTAATGTGTGAGAATAGCAGGGGCATCACACACGTGCCTTTCCCATTATTAAAGCTAATACCCAGCAGGGAATGTAGCACTAAAACCAATCTCCGCCTCCTCTCGCTGACTTGCAGCCGGCTGTGGCCAGATGGAACTGATTTAAAACTGTAATAAACTGGAGGAGAGAGAGACGGCTGGACTTCTCCGGAGCCCACTCCCTGGCCATGGGAGGCAAAATTCCGTCATGCTTCCCATTCAGTGTAACAAATCGATTCTCAATGGCTTGTTGCAGTGTGAGCGCTTCAGCGCGGGGCATCCTCAGTACATCTGGAAAGTGTTTGCTGTGAGCTGAGAAGGAGAGGGCTTGGTGCTCAGCTGAAGAGTTGTTTAAATTTAATAAAGTTTCTGTTGGGAGAGATGGCCTGTAATTAAAGCAATCTGTGGATGTTTTCTCTTCCAGGTATGACACGTGAGGAAGCTATAGAGCTCCTAAAGAAATGTCTAGAGGAGGTGAGTTGCCAAACTTAAGCCCGTGTGATCTTGAGAAAGGAATGTTTGTTTGCATTCATTTGCTGATATTTTTCCTGTTCCTCCTGTTGCATTTTTTTCTTGCTTTTGCCAGAAGGGGTAATAAATACACATTGGCCAGATGTGGAATAGCTACTGAGGAAAAGGATTTGTGGGCACTTGCATTGTCTTAGCATGGTTCATGTCCTCCAGAATGTAAACTTTAAGCTTAATTGCTTTTCTTTACTTCTGCTTCTTCCATGCTTAGCATAATATTGATACAGACAGCCTTTGACTTTTCCTTTTATGTTGTTTCTGAACATAATGCAAGCATCCTTCTCTTGTTTGGATTACATGAATATAACCAGTACATACTTTTAAGCACATTTCTCTTCCAGCTTATGAAGGAATATCTAAGATAAAGATTTGATCTTAGGAAGCTGATCCACTTTAGCATAAATATATCCTCTCAGACTGCAAGTCTTTTATTGCAGGAAAAAAGAATCTATCCGTCTGCAAGAGACAGAATTGAATCAAGAATAGTAGGAAACAACTAGGGAAATCTTGGGAAGAGGTATTATATGAGAAATTCTATTTGCCATCTCTTTGAAATATGCACTTTGTGACCGAAATTGTAGCCCACTCTAACCTTCCTGATCTTTAAATGCCTTCCTTCCATGTTAACAGGCATGGTGTATTTGCATCTCTAGCCTAGTCAGGCTGGTCTAACAAGGACAATCTTATAACAGGAAAAAAAACAAACAAAAAAACTTCTTGTACTCATAGATTTCTAAGCAGTAAAAAGCACTTTTGTGACCTGAGATACTAGGAACAGCCAGAATGAAAGGTTAGAAGGGAGAACTTGACATGCACCAGCATATCTCTTAAACTGTGCTTTTATTTAAGCTTTAAATGTATCATCTCTCTTGTCTTTTGTTGAACAGCTTCAGAAGCGTTTCATCCTGAATCTGCCTTCTTTCAATGCCCGGTTCATTGACAAAGATGGCATCCATGAAGTGGACAATATACCCCTTCCAAAAGTGGTACCCTAACCCCTAAGATCTTTCTTCGGTGATCGTTTTTTTTCTGTTCGCTTTCAGATTTTTCTATTCATTTGAAGCACACAAGTCATGTACTGGGATATCAAATAAAGATTGACATTTATATAGCCAGTCTTATCTTTTTATTCCACTGGTCCTTCCCAAAAGTATTGAAGTAAATCATTCACAATGAGTATGAAACGTGATGCGTTGTTGATGGCTACACATTCAGGTTGCATATGCTTTCTCTGCTATTCTGAGACATTGTATAAAGTTTATTTTCTTCATTAAAATCTTTCTGCCTAAGGCTGCCTTATATATGGGGGGACTGATACTGAATTTTCTAGATGATTTGCCGTCATCCACTTTAACAGCTCGGTATTAAAGTAAAACAAACAGGCGAAAATAATTTATAGTGAAAGCACCAGCATCTCTTGGATACTTCCAAATATTTCCACCGTTTTGCTTTAGAAACCTAGTTTCAAACCTAGGTTTCAAAAAGTTTATACACACACACACACACACACACACACTATCATCTGAAAACAAAGATGGCTGTGTATGATTTATGTGCAGAGACTGTGCTGCATGTTTCAACATCTAAGCTCTTGTGACTGGGAAAGGTAAGTAACTGAGACAAGCTGTCCTGGCTTGTCCGGACTTTTTTGATCTTGCCCTGTATTCCCATTTTACAGGGTGTGTGAACTGGATTAAGAGATTGAGACTTGCTCAGTGTCACCAAAGAAACTTGTCTGCAGTGCTTTACCCGATCCCGCTCCTTAAGACTGGCCTTACTTAAATCTAATTTTGAACTCGAGCCCCATCAGGCTTTGTAGTTTTTAATTCTTTCCAGAGTGAATTTAATTATCAGCGGTTTTTGTTGTAGTCATGGCTACAATGGCATTTATTTAAAACCAGTGACATATAACAAACATTTTACTGAAATGAACCATTTTTGAGAAACTTGTTCAGCTCTTCAGCTATGAGAGAGGAAATCCCAAGTATTTTTCTTTGCAGGTCACATTTAACATAAGTAAAATCTTAAGAGTCTTCTAGTTCTTCTGTGATTGAATCTCACCCTTTCATGTTGCATTAATTTATTTTTTGTTTAGTTTAATATGCAGCATCTCTAATTTATTTTACCACTGATCTTGAATGTTTTTGCAGGTTTCTTGTCTCTCTTTTCGAAGTCATTGCAGAGTGGCTAAGTTGATGTGATATTTTTGTCGCTGCATATCAAAGCAGAAATGTCTTATTGGAGATATTCTTTGTTCTGAGGACCCCAAAACAGGGGTGTGCTGCTATTAGATCATGTGTTAGATCATGAGGATCTGTGTGGAGTTTCTATTGACACCAATTTGCATGCAGGTGATTAATAAACACAAAATGATTATTCTATTGCAAACACCCGTGTTGGATTCAGGTTGGAGGGGAACATATGTTTTGCCCGAGGGCGAGAGCCAGGCTCTGAATTGACTGCAAGATAGAAAGGGTTGCATCAGAAGCCAACAGAGCAGCAACCTCTAGACATGAATAAATAGGACACTTATTGCGAAGCAGAACAAAAGAACTGGTCCAAAGCATCAGGGTGCTTTTTCTAAGTAGTTTATCTCTGGGGGACATTTTCTACTATTTATACTTTTAACAGAGAGAAGTAATATTGTTGCTGCAGCTTTTTGTGTTGATTTAAAGCTCCATACTGTTCACAGAAACTTAAAATTTTTATTTCCAAGTGTAATGTATGATCTCTTTGATAGGTGTTTGACATTTCCTATTTCTTTTCCTTGTAGAGGAGGGAAAAGAACGCTCTTATTTACAGTAACTGCTTTAGTTTTAGCCCTAGAGCATTTGGAAGCTGTATTTTTCTTAGAATCCAGGAATACCTTTTAAAAGCATTTCTTTTCAAAGGTGCCTACACTTAGCACTACGTGTCTCTTAGTAAGATAGCTTCTCTGTAAGCATAATTGCTTCAAAGAATAGTTCTAATACTGCAAATTTTTGGATCTTTGCGTCTATATTTTTAAAAGGCAGGCTTTAACAAAGGTAAGTATTTGTGGTATTGTTGTATCCGCAGTGAGCTGCTCTGCTTTGCTTTGCCTTGTAATTCTGACCATATGTTTCCCTACCAAGGCCTCAGGGCTTAAAGAGTTAACAAGGCACTTTTTCTCGTTTTAGGTTTCCTGTTTAAAGACGGTCTTTTCCTGAGCGCTGTGTGCGTGTAACAGATCATTGCACCAGCTCATCTCCTCGAGAGCTTAGGGGCTGCTGCGAGATCGGTTTACAAGGGGACGGGCCCGGCAGCCCTAGGCCATGTCGACATGAGGGGCTTTGCTGCGAGAAGCGTCTCGCGCAGGGGCAGCCCTCGGAGGCCTGGCCCCAACTGCCAGAAGGGGCCAACGCTGCTTGTGCAAGCACCAGGCTTGGGTCAGTAGAGCTTAGAAGTGCATTTACACAGCGAGAAGCTCTTTCCTTGGTGGTGGTTATTATCTTTTTGTGGAAAAAAACTACATTTCCTTGGGTAACTATGCCTGTTAGAAGCATAATAGCAGAGAAGGTCAGTGGGGTTTGTGGGCAGCTGACTAGTGTAGCTGTACTAGCAGCAGCATGTAACGTATCGGGATGTCCTGCGGTCCTACAAATGACACGAGTGGCTAGAAACCTTGGGCAGTAAAGCTGTGTGGACATTGGATGGCAGTGACAGCTGAATGTAGGCAGCAGCTCAGGACAAACAGGTAAAATCTGACTTAGCTGCTGTGTAAACTGCAGTTCAGTGCTTTGCCCTGTTAAGGGGTTGGTACTGGGGGAAGAGGCTTTTGTTTTCCTCTGCGGAAAGATTAAAACGCCTCCCTCCTGCTGTCCCCGATGCACAGCGCTGCTGACGGGGAGAGCACCCCTGCTCGTTCAGCAGCCTGGGCTTTCCTATGCATTTGCTACCTGTGCAGCACAATACACATTGCCTGTATGTAAGGAGAATACGTTTATCCTGCTCATAAAAATAGGTTTATCCTTCAACCCTTCTAAAATTCTTTGTCTTCAAGGGTTTAACCCTACGCCGAGGTTCACTGTGTTATCAGTCTGCCATCAACAGTAACTAAGTGCAGGAAATTCTCGTGCGAGCACTGATCTAGCTAAAGCGGAATAAGTTGTTTTAATGGATTAAAAAGAAAAATGAAAACATTGAAATTAAAATTTGTGGCATTTTCAATGCCCTTGACAAGTTCGAGCCCCTTTGTGCTTGTGATGTGCTGAGGACTACATTAAAAAATAAAACAGTTAGTTGTCTCGAAAATGTGAAGTGACATTTTAAGCGTTTTGGTTCTGTGCTAACGTGCAATTAGGTAGTTATCCAATAAGCTTGTTCGTGTAGTCTAACTCGAGACAGCTGTGGAAGGGGCACAGAAAACCCCTTACTGTTTAGGAATGGTGAGGAGGGATAGGATGTTTAAGGGATCTGTTTCAGAATTACCAGTAGGTTTTCTGTGTAATGTAGTAAAGCATTAAAGATTAGCAAGTTCTTTTTAAAGAAAATTAAACTCTGCTAATCAAATCTATATAGAGGTAGGGGTAGAGCACATGCCTACATCTGAATACCAGCAAATGCAGGGTAAGTTTGGGTAACTTAATTCTGTAAGGCAATAATGCAAACCGCCTGAATGCCGCAAGATGGGGCAACCGAATATCCCCCTTCTCCGAGATGGTGACCTGGGGGAGTGAGTGTATTGTGGTGAAATTCCTCTCGGCCTTCTTCAGTCTGAGTCTGGCACTTAATGAAAGCTGTTCGGGGCTCTTGTTTTCCCAAATCCTGGATGTTTTTCTCCCCACTTGCTTGCTTGTCTGCAACGTTTTGCACATTTCCACAGTTAATAGTTAGGCCTTGCCCTTTGCAAATACTGTGCGGCTGCCCTAGCCCTCCATCGATTCAATGGTGTTTAGTATCCATATATGTAGTGACTATATGTATGTGTGTGTGTGTGTATATATATATAATATATATGCTAAGATAGGCTAATACTGGTAGGGAGGCAGACTTCTACTTTACACACTTTTCTCGTTGACCAATTTCAGTAGCTTTTTGGGGGGGAGTGGGGAGAACCTTTTATTTTTAATTAAGTTTCCTTTGAGCCGTGGACTTGCTAGTCATGTGGACACGGCTCATTGTGCATGGGAAAGGGCTGAGCTGTGGCTGCTTCCAACCGGGAAGGTCGCTTGGGGGAAGCACACAGCGCTGAGCAGTGGCTGCACTGAGGTCATCGGGTGGTTGTGGTGTTTATGTACAAACATGAAAATAATGCATCTTATCTGTTTAATGTCCAAAAGACAAAGCTGAAGCTGGCTCCATCCTAATTTGTATGGGTTTCTGTAGGCTGTTGACAGTGTCCTGTTGCAGTCCCACCCAAGTGCCTCTGGGCTCAAGTGCTGCTTGGTCTCCACTGCTCCGTGTTGTCCTCCGCGCAAGGAATGGCCCGGCTGGGAGAGGCCTCCCGCGTTCAGCAGAGGGCACTGGTCTTGCACACAGGCACGTCTGGCCACTGCATCCCTGCACGGGTCTGCCGTGCACTGGAATTCTGCCCTGTGGGGAGCGCGTAGTCTCTACGGACGTGCTGCACAGCAATGGTAGACGCAGATGTGCTTGTTTTTTCATTGAATTAAGAGGCTCTCCTGGACTTACTGTTTTATCACTATATTTAAATGAGAGGAAAAATCAGACTTGCTTTATTTTTCCTTACAATAATCCTTAAAATATTATGATCCTGAGTGGGCTGCTTTAAGAAGAAGACAATTGAAACTGGGCTCTAGATTTCATTTGTTTTCAGTACCCGCCAAAGTACATGAGAAACTCAACCAAATCATCTAATTTGAGGCTTTGGGCTGGTGCATCTGATATCCTTAAGCTTGAGAATTTTTATTTACTGTAGTGTTTATTGCCTGTGCTTTGATGAAACGTGGGGAAGGTGCTGGGTGAACACTGCCAGGGGTCAGGCTGCCTCCAGCGCGGCACTGTTTATAGAAGCCGGTTCAGGATTTGAGGTTAACCTCTGCTCATGGGTTTAGGAGCTGCAAAGCCATTTGGTCTTGGTTTTGGTTTCCATCTTCGTTCCAAAATGTGCAGAAAATCTGCTCCTCTCTCTGTTCTTCTGGACATACCGCTGTGATGAGCAACGTCCCGCGCGGACGCGGATGTCCTGTGCTCCGGGTTTGGCTCAGAGAACCGTGCAGAACTTGGTCTTCCTTCCAGAGGGAAAAAAGGAGTAATTTGTACTAGAAGGCTGCAGTCTGATTTAGCATGGTAATTACTGTGCTTGCAATGAGGGCCAAATTAGCAGGAAACTCTGGAAGGTATAATATACTGCTGTAATGTACTCCTGACATGACGAGGCTGGGAGAGAAAATTAAATGAAAATGGGTCAGGAGTGGGAGGTCTGGACTGAAGCAATTCTCTGGTGCCAGGGTCCATTTAAGGCTCCAAACAGCGGATTATAAAGAGGGTGAGAGAGGCTGTTCTCCTGGTCCGAACTGAGCAAACTGGCCCTTCCACTCGTCTCCTCCTGGGCAGTGTCTGCAGCACCTGCAGCCCAGGAACCTTTGACGCGCTGCCCTCCTGGTTTGAATTTTCCTTTGTTTTCACAAAGAGCCACAATGAAACTTAACAACTGTCAGGAATACTGACTCCAGCAAAGTGGTTCTTCTTGAAAATATTAATTATTTGTTTCATGCTGACATGTCAACCTGGTGGAAAAGAAACCTCCCTGGATGATGCAGTGTCCAGAGGAAGTGTGGCAAAATCCTCCATGGTTTTGCCGAGCTCTCCAGTGAATACAGGTTCTAGGTTTCCAGCAGCAGAAACCTCCTCCTCCTCCTGGGAGGCACCCTGGGACAGCCAAAACCTGGCAAGCGTCTCAGCGTGGCCTTTGTGAGCTACACGCAAATGCTCTTTAGAGGAGAGAGCAGGGTGCCTCCCTCTGGGTGCTCCTGTCCCCCAGCTGGGGCTACTGGACCAGCACCCCCTTCTCTGGCCCAATCTTCACAGCTGGTCGGGCCCTGGAGCACCCCTGTCTGAGCGGCAAGGGCAGCTCCTGGCTCTGCCCCTCTCGCTGAGCAGGGGCTGCTGGCTGAGCTCCCGCTGCAGAGCTGCTGCTGCAGAGGTGTGCGGAGCAGAGGGATTGCTGCCTCTGACCCCAGTGGGCAGCCACAAGAACATCTCCTACTGTTTCCCATCCCATCCGGAGAAGGTTTTAAAACTGCCACGTACTCATCTCAAAAGTGCTCTTGTGATGGACATTTAAAATCTGAAGGACTCCCCAGCCCTTTGCTGCTGCTGCCTCAGGGACCTGCCTCAATAACCCGTGCTTTTCCCGGGGAGCTTTGGGAACACGGCTGCTTTTCCTCAGCAGGTGCCTGCAGCAGGGCTTTACAGATGAGTTTCCTTTATGCCTGGTATGGCACAAAATTGTCTGATAATGTGAAACTCACCTCAAAACTGTTGGATGTCCGTACCTGTAGAGGTCTGGAGTAGCCTGTGGAGTGAATGTGCTTCATCTCTTGGGTTTGTTCTCAAGTACACACTGTGAGATGCTATTATGGAATTAACCGAAATGTGTCTATTTGAGATGACGAGTAGAATCACATACATTGTGTGAAATTGATGTGGGCAAAGAAAGGTGATGGACCACTCTCTCTTTGTTGAGTGCAGGTCAGTCAGGAGCAAGTTGTGCCAGAAAATGCTGCCTTTGGGGACTTTTAACCAGTTACAGACCTCGTGCAGTGAAAGAACTCAGGAGGGGAGCCCAAGGCAGTTCTGCAGGGACAGCCCAGCATAAGGTGAGAGGCTTGTAGCATCCAGACACGTCCTCACGTGCTGCATTTGGAGTTACTTGGCTCAGGACGATACCTTGATCCTTCTCTGAACTAATTCCCCCTGCAGAAAGCAGAGTGGTCTGCGTTTAACACCCCTTTCATGAGGAGCTTGCCACTAAAATTGGGCTCATCTTCATGGGAAATGGTTTCGATATAATTTTAGTATCTTATTTCTTGGGGAGAATTGAACAAAATAAGCACTTAAAGGTGTCAGCATAAAACAACACACAAAGGAGCCCTCTGCAATGCCTGGGTAGAGGTAACTGGCGTGTCTTAGTACTGTGATTATGGGGTCAAATTCTGGTTATATGTTAGCCCCATGCAGCAAAGTCTGGAGTTATTACTGCTATTTATGTTGCTCTCTTGAAAATGCACTGATGCTCAGGTGGCTGCAGTGGGGTTTCCTTGCAATACGAAGGAGGATGTGCAGCAAGACCAGAGCTGGCTCAGCGTGTTCGGGTTCTGTGCAGCGGCTGCTTTTAGAGTGTTTCTGACTGAGTTTCAGGTAATCCAGGCTATAGTGGTGTGCTGCGTGTGACAGCTGTGCTCTCTGCTCAGGTAGCCACAATAATCTCCAAAGCAAGCATTTTCTCTCTTGCATAATAGCATTTATTTTACTGCCTCCTTTGGAAATACCCTTGGTTTTTAGTGTTTTGACGCAGTTGCTCTAACAGGAAAAGATCTTGCTTTGCTCGCTGGCTGTGTGGTTCCCTGGACTCCATATGTAAAGTCTGGAATTTGATGGACTATCTCATACATGAAAGAATGTGTTAACTATAGGCCACTAAAGTCTGTTTGTTGTCTTGTTTCAGCACAGAGTTGTTATTATGCTGTTGTTTTTAACATAGGCTGTTTAAAGATCATTATTTAGCTTACCAAAGTAATGCAGGATGCCAACGCGCAGCCTCTGCTTGTTTATGTTAATGATACAATAGAGAGTCCCAGTTCAACGTTAACCTCGGCTTGCCCTTGGAATAGCTGACTGTGAGGGAATGAGGAGTTTTTGGTAATGTTCCTTTTCACTTATCAACAATTGTCATGTGGCTTCCCTGGACTTGTCATTTGTTCAAAATTAATTCAAAAAGAGAGTTCTGTTCAATTCCCCTTTAGTGTTGAAATTCCAAAGTGTTCTATACCAAGAGTAGAAACCATGAGTCTGAATCTATATTTACTCTTTGGCACAATCTTGTGTATATTCCCATGATGATATTTGTAATCAGTGTGGGAATTTATACTGGGGTTGGGCACTGAATTGTGCAAAAAGCCTTTCTGTCTCTTAGGGTGGAAAGGCAGGGAGCCCACCAGGGGACAGCCTTGTATGACAGTGACTTTGGGAGGGGACCTCCAGCACTAACTTGTGAGCAAGAAATGTCCTGATGTAACCTCTGAAATCCAAGCTCTTTTCAAGTATTAATGCAGGCACGTAGAAGTGGAGGTTTGCAAACTTTCTAGTCCTTTTGGGAAGTGGGAATCTGAATGCTTTTAAAGAGTTGTTCCTGTGTGACATACCCAACATCAGCATCCAAATCCAAGTCATCAGACTTGCTGCCAGTTAAAGGGTGGTTGGTGTCCTCGCCTTTCAGGCACCAGACTATGCCTCATGAAACATGCAAAAGACTTGCAGCAATCCAAAAAGGAAAACGAGGAAGGAGGTAATTTCTCTAGCTGGTGGACACGGTATGTAATTACTGCAGTTACATCCTGTTGCTTTGATTGTATTGCTCATCGCTGCCGTGTCTAAGAATTTTTTGATATTCAAGAGTACCTCAATCAAGTCAGATTCCATAATGCGACTGCGTGATGAAATGACATTTCACTGTATATTATGGTGTGAACATATGGGCTTTCATTATACATTGGCATGGAGTTTGTACTTCTCTGATACTATGCACCAGAACGTGTCTGCAAATTGAATTATATCGGGATAATGATTCCTAAATAACTCCATGCAGGGAAACCTGTATTCTAGCACAAAAGCACCTTGTTCTCCTTTATCATAATCCATTTTAAACATGGATTATGCTAATGCAGAACAGGGCACTCCTATTTTGGAATAATTTTATTTAGAATAGCTTTTGCGCTTTCAGCTTTGAAGTGTAAACCAGCCTCTGACGCGTCTCTAGTATTTCCGTGCTGCTCCTCGCCTCCTCCTTGTCGCCTGCTCTTCTTTCTGGAAGCCCCCAGAGAAACCAGGTCTGCGGAGCCCGGCAGTGAGGGCTTCGCTTTCGCACACCCCAGACCTGCTGCCTGATAAAGCTAGGGCCACCACGAGAGATTAATATAATCATTCCCTGTTTGTATTTTATGCCATTGCCTTCTGTTTCTTCATTATGTGCCACTAGTGTCCTTCCCGAGCAGAGCAGCTCTGGTCCAGTTGGTCTTTCCTCGTGCAGTCCGTTTGTCTTTCATCACCCGTATAACTTTCTCCATAGTATAACCAGTTTGGCTGCCACATCGGTGTGTCACATTCAGGGTGACTGGGAACCTGGAAGACACTTTATCTTAAATGTATAGACTATTTCACGAGGTAACCACCGAAGCAGAAGGCTCCCAGTTCACAAAGATAATGAAAGTATTTTATTTTTTCAAATAGAAAGAGGTTTATTAAGATAATGAGAACGACATTGTGGTGTGGGTGTTGTACATCTATTGCAGCATTAAGAGAAACAACAGCAAGTACAAAATCCTGCAGAACTTCTATAGTCATCATCATCACAGCCTATCTTGTCCATGCTACAGTTTTGTGTATCCAAAACTTCATTCCCATTTCTAATGGCAGAAAATCCAAAGACTTCCATCTCTCAAAAAAAAAAAAAAAAAAAACAACTCAGTTCAATATAAATAACTTGCACAGGACATTTTAAAACTTTCAGATTTAATTACACATAAATAAATATATACAGATTTAGAACAGTTCAGTTTGGCCTGGTTCAAGTTCTGCTCCTTGTGCTTTATTATTATTATTTTTAGAAACTCGTGTGCTGTTACTTATAGGTCATGGAGTTTTAATCACTCCTGGGCCTAACTTGCTTCATCCCTCCTGCTGCGACCCGCAAAGCTGGGAAGGTTCCCCTGGATCTGTTCACGCCTGGGGAATGATCCAGGCGTGAGGTTTGCTCCTTCCCTTGGGATGCAGCTCCGGGCTCCGCAGCCTTGGTGAAATCCGCAGCGAGGCTCAGTTTGGAAACTGCAGGCGAGGTCCTGATGCTGCGCCGCATCCGAGGCAATTCTGGTAAGATTGTTCTTGACCTGGCTCTAGGCCAGGGCTCTTGGTGGTGAAACAGGGAGGTTTCCAGAGCATTTCCCTGTCACCAACCAGTGATGCCACCTGGTACGGCGGGTGATCCAGCTCCCTCCTGCTCTGCTGCTCCTGCCTCTGCTTCTGCTTTGGCTGAGGCCTTTACTTTCTCCTCAGTTTCTCAGTTGGAATAAAACCCCGGAGTACATCAGGATTTCATTAAGGGTTTAAAAGAGGAGAAAAAAAATCAAAAACAAAATAAAAATTGCACATAACTTGTCTTCCTGCATCCATGTTAAAAAAAAAAAAAAAAAAAAAGCCCCAAAGCCATGAACCTGGCTTTCTTATTTTGTTTTTCCTGAATCTCACTATGTCCATTAGAGTTGTTTTCATCTTATTTTTTTTTATTTGTAAAAGTCTTTCCCCCCGTCTCTGTGAGTTTCCTCCCCCGTTCAAACGCAGCAGTTCAGAGCACAGTGCACAGGGTCGGCCCGCTTCCCCGGGCCGCCCGGCCTTCCCACGCGCTGGGCAAGGCTCTCCCTAGGGAGAGGGAGGCTGCAGCTGGTTATTTCCGATGCTTCGCGTCCTTGTCTGAGGCTTTGGAGTCTGCGGCCGGGTGCCCGTTCCCCGTGCTGTTCATGAACATTTTATCCAGCCCCTTCAGGGACTCCACCAGGTAGTTCTGGAAGGCCGTGAGCGCCGCGCAGATAGCCGGGCCCCCGAAGCCGTGCGTTATCAAGCTGAAGTGAGTCAAACAGCTCTGGACGCCGGGCTCCAGGATGAGCGAGGGGCGGCTGTTTCCGAGGGGCGAGCGGTCCTGGGCTATCAAATCCGCAAACTCCTTACAAATTTGCCTAAAAGAGAAAAGTTCGTGTTACTTCAGGTGGTCTTGGTAAGCTGCAGGGACACAGCTTTGTCTGGGGTTTCATTACCTGTGTTTTGCTTCCATATTAACTCCTCGCTGCACATCTTTTTGGATATGACTACATGCAACGTATGAGGCCCTGTCTCAGCTGCGGAAGAAGCAGCTTTGGGGGCAAACGCTGTCCCCGGGTGCAGGAAGGGGACACCGCAGCGCGGGGCGCTCCGGCGCCCGTACTCACTTGGTCGCCAGCAGCATGTTCTTCCTGGCGTGCAGCTCGCCGGGGTCGGAGTGCTGCCGGCACAGGTACTCCGCCGCCGCCTTGGCGGGGAACTCCGTCTCGCACACGTAGCCAAAATCCCGGGCGAGGTGGACGGCTTCGCCTGCAAGCGAACACGGTTGAGGGACACGGTGAGGAGGCGCGCGGAAGGGGACCCGCCGCACACCGCCCTTCCGCAGGCACCGTCCGGGCGTTGGACTCGGTGCAAAGGCACCATCAAGACTTTCTCTGCCCACCCCTTTCCTCGCTTTCTGCTTGGCTCTCCAAATTGAGAGCATCATAGACTAGCCTCAGTTTTAGACAGGGGCTGGAGGGTGAAAAAGCGATCTTAGCCCATGACTAGATAAAAAGGGGATATGAGAGAAGCGCGGGACGAAGGCGGTTGTATCCTCGCACACGGAGTGGGAAGGCCTCGGGGTGGACACCCAGGCAGCGCGTCCATCACCCCGTGGAGATGCCCCCTCATTGATGCAATTGATCCGTCTTCAGGCATCCCCGTGGAAATAATCGGAGCTGATGGCAATTGATCCTGCCCAGCACCCGGAATCCTGCTTGGGCAGGCGGGGCTGATGCGACCTCCCCACTGCTGCTCATTCCCTTCAGGCCATGCGTCCTGATAGCATTAACCTAGATCCCCCCGCGCGGGGTGGGTGTCGCAGTATGGGGAGGGTGTTCGTGCTTCCCACACCAAGATTATACTTTTCACTGTGTCTCCTCCTCTAAAACAGAATATAAATCTGGGGCAAGCTTAGAGAATCAGAATGAGAGTAGTTTGTGTGTTTAGAAAAGCAATCAAAATATATTGACTGCAGAAAAACAATTACTGTAGCAAAGACAAGGGTGTCCACCACAGTGAACTCTGTTCTGCTCCTCTCCACTTCTAACGGGATTCGCTTCCTTTCACTGGAAAATCTTGAGGTCTTTTAAAGATGATTTGAACAGACAACTGTGAGGTACAAAAATGACTGATGTTCAGCAGCAAAGAACGATGGATGTGAGCTCAGATTGTGGCCGAGCTCCAGAAACCGGGCAAGGAACTTGATAAGTGCTGGAGACATCGCTCTGATAGCGGCTGCTCCGCTCCGCTGTCTAATGCGCTCTGCTCGCGCTGGCGCAGCTGGTGCCTTTCATTTCCAGGCATCATCACCACGCGGACGTTCTCCCCGTCTATAGGAACAGCTATGGAATAGTGTAAGACAAAATGTATCCCTGGCACCCAAAACCCACCCATTTTCTTTCTTTAAATGAGCAGACGTTGGGAAGGCAGAGGGGAGAAGACAAACTGAACTTAAAAGAGCAAATGACCAAGAGGGAGGACTGAATCATGACCAGGCAATAGCATCTTCCTCTGTGTGCAGCATCTCCAAGTTCCATCGTACCTATCTGCAGGAGGAAATTATATCCATCCAGCACATATGGCACCACTCTTATTTACTATGAGCTTGTAAGCAGTAACCAAAACATCAGCAGCCACCTGAAATCAAAATGTACCTTCCTTCCTTCCTCCTTTCTTTCTTTCACTCTTTTCTTTCTTTCCTTTTAATGGAAATCAGCCTTTCATTCAGCACAAACCAACTGCCCTCAGTAACCACCTCGGCCTAATGAAGCGGGTCATTTAATTTGCTGGCAACAATGGAGATGATTTTCTATTCAGAGGCTGCAGGCAGCTGCCTCCAGTTTGCCGGGCACAAGCACAATGGATTCCAGGGCTAGGAGGGAGGCAGAGCTGTCATTTCGGGTGTTTGCGACCCATGTCCCTTTCTCCAAAGATGCGGTGGCGACATCATCATTTCCATAGTGCGGAAAGTAGGAGGGGAGCAGCCAGACAAGCAGCTTTAGGCAGCGGCGCTTCATGTGTTCACCCACGTTTGCCGTGGCTCAGCTCGGCTATTAGCTCTATGAGGCTCGACCTAATGCCACGCTCGGAGGTCGGCTCCTAGAAACAACATCTCCACCTGTATGACCTTCAAGCTGCTACTGTCTCCTCTATGTGTCGCTTGTCCCAGTGGGGACATCCCAACCGGAGGCCCAAGGGGACGGCACCCGTGTGTGCTGCCCCGAGCGAGCTGGCCCCTCTGACGCTCGGTCTCGCTCGGGTTCTGAACGGCTCCTCCAGGGCGTAGCGCGACTAGTAGGACTAGTCCAGCAGAAACGGACGGGTTTCGGAAGGCAGCTGGGTTTGGATTAGCGTGGCCGCTGACACCGAGGGATTTCTAGGCTGGTTTGGGGTGCCGGTGGCTGCTGAGTGCTTTGCTTTAATTGCTCTCATTTGTGGAAAGCTACAGATGAAAGGTATTGAACGGGCGAAGTATCGGCACTCCCGTCCTACATGCGAGGAGAGCAAGACTCCTACCTTCCACCAGGGATGTCAGCAAGGTGACGTTGGCAGCTTTGCGCCTTCCTGCAGGTAGATTTAGTCCGATTTTCTCTAACCTTTCCCTTAAGCATCGGCCTCCATTTTTTGACTTTGCTCTGAAAGATAAAAACAAAGAGGAAAGAAAAAATAGTTTAGGTTTCTGTGCTTTAAGAGAAAGAAGAAAAAGCAACTAAAATGTTACTGTAAACAACTAATTACTCATTGGGGCCCTTAATTCAAGATGCGAGACCTAGCGGAGAGCACGAAGCTGCCTTTGGAGTTCAATTTGTGTTTCAAAATGCAGCGCATCCCTGCATCCCTGGGCCGATACAGAGCTGCCAGGGACGGGGTTTGCAGCTCTTACCTGCGGAGGACCCCGCCGAGCAGGGAGGCGTTGAGACACTCGGGGGGAGAGAGGCGCCTCTGCACCTCCCCGACCGTCACCTTGTACTTGGAGGTGGAGCTGAGCAGCGAGAGGCGGCCGGGCACGGAGCAGAAGACCTCGTTGGGATTCGTCACCCCTCCGATGAGCCCGTCCTTGTTCATCGCCAGGGTGGAAATGGTGCCGTTTGCCTTGGAGGGAATGGGCACTAGGAGAAACGCGGGGGAGAGAGAACAGGAGGCCGTCACGGAGGCGCTCCGCAGCCGGGGAGGCAGCTTGCTGCTTCTCACGCAGCTTTGCAGACACACAGCACATGAGCACTGCTGCCGCCCACGGGGACAAGCCCGGTCAGCAGGGCTGCTTGCTCCACACTTCCCTCAATAATGGAAATAGAGTATGAGAAATAACAAGGAAGAGGAAAATGGGAAAAGCGCCGACTCTGCTCTCACCTTCCCACCCATCCTTCCCACTGCTGGGGCCCAGTCCGGACAAGCACAGGGCAGCCTACCCTGGGCAGGATCAACAAGGCTGGGCCCTTTGTGCCTTTCATAAAACTGGGGAAATGCTGGGGCGGCCAAGAGCCGTATTTGCAAATATGCGGTCCATGAGAACCCGTGGAAAGAGTTCCTTTGACTTCAGCTCTGGGATTAGCCCCACAACAAGCCACAGCACTAAACTGTCATCATCCCTCGTTTGAAGGAAGCTTGAGAAGATCAAACCAAATTAATCCAGCACAAACTTCCTTTTGCTTAATGGACAAAAAAACAGTTAACACCAGAAGGCAGCAGTGGTGAATGTGGCAGCGCAAGGACCATGGCATCACATCCAGGATGGAATGAGTACGTTTTTCCCATACATCACTTTACTAAGAAACCTTTTTAGACACAATAAGGATTTACAGGTTAAGGCTATGGCTGACCCTTGTGCCAAATCCCTTTGGCTTTTCTGTTTTAAAATGAACAACCGGTTTAACTCTAGGAAAAAAGCACGTTTTCCAAGAATGCAAAGTGCCCTGCAAATGCCATTGCTCCAGCTCATTGCAGGCCTGGCCTCTCTGTGGTTACCTGGGAATGACTGTTCCATAATGTACGTTCAAATGGGTCACACAAGTAACACAGTAACAAATACCAGGGCGAGATGCAGGTTTTATAAAGGAAATACACATGCCCCAAATGAAACAGAAAACCTGAAAATTAATGGCACGGATAAATAGACTGGGCCTGTTAATGGGGCCTTACAGTCAGCGTGTCATAAATACAGCTCAACAACTTGTTAGTGTGGCAGTAAAAAGCAGCACATGTTATATAAAAATGGCTGATGTTTTAAGACTGAAAGATGAATGGAAATGAGCTAAGGAATATTATGTTCCTGCTCAGCATGAAACTGGGATGAAGTCAGGGCTCCGAAGGGCAAGATACACCGATTTCCTGCTAGAGTCAATAACCAAGTTATTGGTGTTTACCACAACCGTAGCTGGGTAAGGGATATTAAGGAAACAACAGATACAAGTGAGAAATCCATGTGGCCTAGGAAACCAGAGCTATTTCCAGGCAGCAGCAATTTCAGGACTTGCTTTCGTAGCCCTAAACCAGGTAATATTCGTCTCTGAGGTACACCCTTAAAAGCAGAAGTCCGAGCGTGTTTTGCAAATATCCGTGCATTGCTGCAAAGGGCCAGGTCCCACAGCACGTGTGAGCAAGGGCCACCACGTAGCCAGACACCCTTGGGAGAAGGCGGTTGTGCCGTGTCTTTAGTTCACTGCTCTGGATCCCCGTTTGTCCCTAATTTGTCCGTCTCTGAAGCGCTCTGCCTGCCGCACGTGGTCACCCGTTTGTGCAAGCCTGGAAATCACGCTCTGGGGGCGCTGAAGCCTTCATGCAAAGCTGGGGACCTGCATGTGAGTGTGGGTGACTGGCGGCCGTGCAGGAGAGGGGGAACATGCTCCACCACGCGTGGCCCCGGCGCCAGAGCGAGCAGCCAAACCCTGCTGGCACCGCGAGCGCTCATCGCCCGCGAACGGGCTCGCCGGGAGCGCCGGAGGTGCCCGCACAACGGGCACAGGAGGGACGGCCGGGGTGGCTGCGGGATGCAGGGGATGGGCACGCCCAGCAGCGTGACGACGTGGAGACACCACTGCTCTTCTAACAGGTCTTGGCCATTTGAGGGATGTTCCTACCGTCCAAATCCGCCTGGAGAGCTGTGAACCAGCCCCTACTGCTCGGGAAGTTAATGCCCCAAAGAGTGAGGCTGGCTAGTACGTGCCACGACCAACCCGTGCAGGCGTCGTCGCTAGGAACCCGTAACGGAAAGTGATTATTGGTTATTGCTCTTCTGCCTGGGGTGAGAGCCCCGGCGCACGGGGAGCTGCGCGCGGGCCAGGGCAGCCATGGCGGGAGCGTGCGCGGCCGAGAGCCGAGGGGCTGCAGGGGAGGAGCAGGGCGGTGCGGCAGCGCTGGAAACGGAGCCCACGTCTCTCGAGTCCTGTAACAGTGCTGCATCCATTAGACAACGGTGCCCCAATACAACAAGAATAAACACAGCCACATTCGCCATTAATTATTAATCATTATTTGGCCTCACCTGCTGTTTGCCTGGTCTGATCTGCAGCTTGTTTGCCCATAAACATGCTGCAGGAGGGAGACAAGCTACCATTAAAGCCTGACAGCTTTGTTTCCTTGGCTTTTGGGGGACCAAAATTGTCTCTTGTCATCTGAGCAAACCAAAAGTCCCCCTCGATCTTCAGCTGCTGCTTTCCTGTTCCCGCAAGCAGCAGGTGATCGGAGCACCTGAGCCAGCCTGCAGACAAGAAGGAAGCATGAGACTGTTGCAGGGTTGCGCGATGCCCGGCACACAGCGCGGTGCCCTGGGGCACGAGCACACGGATCCCCGGGGTCCTGGCGCCGTATGCAGGAGCATTTGGACATTTCCAAACCAAGCCGCGGGCATGCAGGCAACTGACCCCTCCAGGAACGCTCCGCGGCGCTGAGCACGGCACCCTGCGAGATCTCATCTAAGTCACCGTGCAGAAGAATAAACCACCGGAGCAGAGACAGGGCTTCGTGGCAACGTTTCTGGGCTCCAGGGTGTTGAACAGACATAGCCCGAATCACCTCTCTCGTTCCCCTGGGAACGCTCGGCTCCTCCGTGTGCCAAGCAGAGGCAACCCCGAGTCACCCGGCAGACACAAACCCGGCGCCCCCGCAAGCAGTTTCCAGGCAGAGCAGAGGTAGGACTGGGAACAGAAACGTTACACCAGCAGCCCTGCATTGGACATCCTTTTTTTGAGGTTTCCTGGGTTAGGCTACAGGCGGCAGGACGGTACTTGGGGCAGGACGGTACCTTTGTCTCCACAGCCCGTGCTCTGCTCCTGGTCTCAGCGGAGGGACAAGGCGCAGGATGCGGGACAGAGGCAGCGTGGAGGATGCCCAGCGCCCTGTGGCCCCCCAGCCCGCTCCTGCGCACGGGGACAGGCTGACACGTGGCACAGAGCAGCGAGGACGGGGTCTGCCTGGTCCTGCCTGCTGGGCCCCCGCTCCCCGACCTGCCTGACGAATCCAACAGGGCTCAACACCCAGACCCGGAGGGCTATAAAGGGCAGGACGGAGGCCCCTTCTCCCTGGGCTTGGCTGTGTTTGGTTTAGTCTGGGCAAGGGATCTGGTTCTGTTTGGCTGCAGGAAAGCTTTGGGGTCAGTCTCCCAAGGAGATGTACTGAGGAAGGAGGGGGATTGTAGATACCTACTGGCTGCTCAGGAGTCTCTGGGCAGTATAAACTCTTTTTCTCTTCTTGGGGCTCTCTTTGCTGTCTGCTACCATTATTATTTATCAGTCCTTTGGGAATGGGGTCTTACCACTGATCTTAGCACTGTGATAAGTGGGTGAAGGGAGAGCACTATGTCCCCCTAAACTTTGTTCTGGCCTTTAGCTGTCAGGCTCTCCTGGGAGCTCTTTGCCTGGCTGAGGTACCTCGTCCCCGAGGAAGAGGGTTTTTCAGTCTGTCTTGCTCCATCCAGATGCATCCTGTTATTTTTGCATCAACAGATCCAAAACCTTGTGATTTGTGTTGGTGCTGCTCACTGCTCGCATGGAGGTGAGCTTGCCTGCTGATTTCCCACAGGAAAATCACGGTGAAATGCTTTGCCCTGGGGGATGCTGTTTCTGGGTTAGGGAACTGCTGATGGGCAGCGGGATTGATGGCTGCAAAAAGATCCTGCAGGGCTGCACAGCGGCAGCAGGAGCCGATTTGCAAAGGAAACCTGCGATTTTGAAATATAGCTGGCGTGGTCCTCTCCCTCGAGACCTCAAAATCGTTCTGAGTGTCAAAAGGGAAATTGTATCCCTATTTCCCCTGCATGCTGTCACAAGATGTATTTTTCTGGTGTTTAGCATCTTGCTGCCTCCCTCAGGTACCGCGTGCAGTATAATGTGCATCTCCCATGTGTATTAAGCAGCAGGTCAAGTAAAGAGTGACCTGAAATCCCATGCAACTGCCCTCCCCTTTGAGCAGAATCTCATGATCTCGGGGCAGAGCTGGCTCCTTTGTGCTCAGCCAGATCTAGTTTAACTGGGCGTAGCTGCCAGCGATGAAGAAACTTGCACAGCTCAATGGGTTTGCTGTGGTGTGAAAACACCTGGTTCGGAGGTTTCAACATCGGTCCTGCTGTCTAAGAACACCAAGGGTTTGTCTTACAACTTTCCCGAGTGCCTTCAAAGGAGGCTGCACAGGTTCTGCCTCCGTATAATTGTCCTCCTATGTCCTCCACATCCCAGAGCCCGGCTGCTGCGAACAGGACGGCTGCGGATCAGGACTGCTGGAATCGTCTTCCTTCTCTGCCAGGGATCCGTTTTATGACCCCAGGGAGGCCGCCTCCTCACTTTGGGCTCGAGTGTCTCCATCAACAGAGTAGAGATAATAAGCTCTACCTGGGAGGGATATTGTGATGCATAAGTAAAACTTGCCAAGCGATCCCTGGTTGAAAGATTTCTCCAGGGGAAAAGGCCCTGGATGAGGAACGTAGCCAGGAGGAGTTGGTTCGATGCCTGAGCACAGCACTTAATGATGTGTCGTGGAGACACAGACAAGTGGAAGGCGAACGCTGGTCTGCAGGATCCTCCCAACTGCAGTGAAGCTGCAGTTGGGCTGCCAGGGGCTCGTTTCTGTGCGGTGCTTTTAGGAAGATACAGCCTGCAAAGCGGAGAGGCAAGGGGAGCCTCCCAAACCCTGAATTCTCTGAGCATTTATTTCCCCTACGCTGTCTGGAAGAGTAAAAGCTGAGAAACACCACGGGATTAATCAGCTTGATGTCAACCTGCGAGTCAAGGCACATGGAGGTACTAGGCTCCTTACTCCTTCCATGCCAGGGAATGTTTCAACATAAAGTGTACATTTTCTGTGACTCTTGTTCTCCTCTGTAGTTGACAGTCCTACATGCACTGTGGTGGGTCCCTTGGCGTTTAGGTTCCAGGTACGAAGAAGCAGCAGCAAGAGAACCATGTGCTTCAAATACTTTTACCTCAGGAACTAGAAAGCCTTGAGGAGTTTCCTGCTTTTCCCAGATTTGTCCTTTTCCTCCTGCCAAATGACCCGAGTTGCCTGCTCGTCCTCCCCTGCGCGGTGTGAGGGTGCGGGTGCCCGTGCTCCTCTCCAAGCCTCCCTGCCGCCTCTTTCTAGCAATAGACGTCCAGGCGCGCGTGTAAAAGCCGTCCGCGGGTTCCACTTCCCTGCCAGACCAGCTACAGCCTTGGAGACAAGTCAGGGGGCTCCTAATTCCCATTTGCACCTAGGGACCTGCTCAGAGCCGCTCTGATGTCGCTCTCCAGGGAAACTGTGTCCTTAGCCCCAGCAGGGGTGATGGCTTCGGGCTGGACCAGCTTTGCTTTAGTATTCTGGGGCTTAAGTGATATAACCAGTTGGCTTTTTCCCTCCAGTATATTGTTCTGAGGAAAAGGGTTAAGAATCAGGGAATTCCGCCAGAAGGTCTTTCAAACAAGACGGATACGTCTTGCTGTTTGTTCCAGTTGTTTCTTCATGGAGATCTCTGCAACTACCCCTAGGGTTCCTGAAGAACGGAGCACTTTTGAGGACCAGCGTTCCCGTGAGGCCGTCGTAGCCCCCGCTGCGAGGTGCAGGGGCAGCCGCAGCGCGGGGTCGGTGTCCGCGCGGGCACGGAGGAGCCAACGGAGAGCGGCCGAGGACCGAGGCGGTCCCGGCGCCCGGCTGACGCTCGGGTGCTGACTGTACCCGACCGACACTCACTAAGGAAACAAGGCTTCTACCTACGAAAGGGAAGAGACGAAATACAGACTCATTGCCGTACGAGAAATGTGCCCCTTGCTTGTGAATAATCTGGAAGCAGGAGAGTTTGTGCTACTGGGATATTAAGTTGCTTATCGTGTTTTTGTTCGGTTTCGTTTCCAGACGAAGCTCGGGGTGTTCTGAGGGGGAAAAACAAGTCCAGAGGGAACATGCAAATCGCTGCCTGTCTTACAAGTCTGTTTTCTTCTTTGCTTAGATACATCACAGGTAAATCCTGCATCTCAGCAACATTGAATCCCTGGATATTGAGGCTTTTGTTGCGCCATCTCTTTTAAAAGTCAGAGCGTGCTGGAGCTTAGATTGCGTTTTGCAGAGGTAGCAGTTCATCCTCTGAGGAGGAGAGCACCTGTTACAGAGCGGCCCCGCAGCTACCCCAGGAGCCCCCGAGATGCTCGGGGCCCGGCCCGTTCCTCGGTGCCTCCGCTGGCTCCGGTGCTGCAGGCCCACGAAGCGCGAGGGGGCCGCGTCGCCCGCTCCGCTCATCCCAAGGGAAGCACATCCTGCGCCGCCGCCGTCCCGCGCCCTCGGAGCGCTGCGGATCCCTGCGGACGCCGTCGCGGAGCTGCAGCTGGTCAGTGTTTGCGAGCGCCCCTGCTGAAAGGGGCTGCAGGAAGGCGCAGCATTAGCGCTGGCGTTCAGGAAGGGCTTCGCTGAGCTAATCCAGCCTTAGTTTGAATGTCTCTGATGTAAATTACAAGACAGATACATACATACATAAAGAAGTACGTGCATGTGGGTGGGAGCCAGAGGCAAGTGCTCCTCGCAGCGCTTTAAAAGCCCTTTTCCATCGGGGAGGTGCTGCGGAGTTCAGCTCCTTCCATTTCCTGGTGCTTCAGCAGGGAGGTATTTATTGATGGGCCGGAGAAGGAGGTCAGGGCCATCAGCTATATTTCAAACCCGCAGTCTGTAATTATCCTTTCTCCCCCAAGGGGATTATACAGGTATTTTCTTTATCTTGAATGCACAACCTGAATCAAGTCCCCATGTCAAAGAGCCTCTCTAGGAAATGCTGTAATCGGCTCGAAGGCCTTTTCAAATGGAAGGATGGAAAGAATCTTGTTTTTGTCCCTGGGCTTTCCAGATTGCTCAGCTCTGATAGGCAAATGCATCTTGTGCTCCTGCTCCCTCCTTTCTTCCGAGGGTCCGAGTCAGCAGCCTCAAATTATTCCCATGAGAACGCTAATCAGGAGAGGTCCCATGCCTATGCAAAGCTCCTGTGCTTACATTTTGTTTCCAATGCAAATCAATACATTAGATTATGATGATACCTCAAAATTTAGTTCATGTGATATTAAGTGCATTTTCAAGGTGTCGCTGCTGAACACAGCGAAGTCTGGCAGTATTTTACTGCGGAGTTTCCTGTTTCTGGGGAGTTTCACTGCTGAGGTATTAAAGTTCGGTTTCCCTGGGACGGCAGGATAGGTAGTCTCGGTTAGGACAGACCTGGTTATTACACTCTGTCTCTCAAGGCATGGGCCGATCAGTATAATAACAAAAATTACCCAGCCCTTTGCAAAAGCGCCTTGTGCTCCTTCAGGACTGGAGAGGGGGGTGGTAAGCAGTTTGCAATTAGTAATTTCAGCTAATGAATTTGCCTTCTTTGCAGTTTAGGAATAACTCATCCTTGCTGGTCAGACTCTTTTGTGAATTTGGGGAAACTGTCCTCAATACCAGTCTGAGTGGTAAAGTGGGAAATGCTCCCTGGAAACCTGCAACTATTTAAGATTCAAAGATCCTTCTCCCTAGCAAAGTTCAAGTACCCAAACTTTAACAGAAAATAAATTAAAAAATATTTGGATTCTGCTTTTGAAAAAATTACAAATATTTACTGTTTTTTCCCTGCTATTTGCTGAAAGAAATGCTCAGAAAATGGTATTTCATCTATCATTTGTGACTAATACTGCAACTTTCCTACCTTTACCCCTTTGAGCAGTTACAGCCCAGTGCAGTAGTTCACGTTGTTTCGTTTCCCCACCCCTACACAGTACTTTTTCTTTCTGAGTTTGCAGCTAGACCCTTTCACCCCTGAGTTAGAAAAATGGTAACGACTATTTAAAGTTCAGTTATTACCTGCTCGGGGAGGAAGCAGCTCTGTGCCTGCAGAATGGGTGCGTTCCCAGCCCAGCAAACACGCGGGAACGGGGAAGGCCAGGAGACGAGGCGGGAGGATGGAGAGGAGCCGCGAGCGCGAGCGGGAGCCGGAGGGGAGCTCCCTGCTCGCCGCAGCGCGCGCTCTGCCCTCGAGCACGGAGCACCGCACGTTTATTCATTTAGCAGCACAAACTCCCATTACATTTTGGCAACCAGTGTACGGGATCTTTATGTGTTTAAACAGTATAATCCATTTTACAGTAACATGCTTGAGAGGTTTTCCCTGCGCTCCCTATAGAAGCGCCTGAATTTGTGCGGCTTGGATCTACATAATCTCGGAAGGGAGAACAAAGACGCAGTGTCTTTCAGAAAGGGCCGCGGATCCTATGTAAGCCAGGGTAATGTTAGCATCAATTTGTTAAAATGTATTTAGATTATTGAAGGGCAAAAGACCCTTCAGCAAAGATTAGACACGAATAATAATAGCAAAATACTTCTCTTCATATAGAACTTGCTGCCAATCTGTGGAGCATTTGGGGAGGGTTTCAATTTGAGACTCAGACCACAGCAATGTAAATATGTCGGTTCACCTGTCACGCTGGAGCCGCCGGCTCGCGCGGGGCTGCTCGGGGGAAAGACTCCGCTCGCCCGGCGTCGTCGCTCTGAAAATGCTTTTACTTTTCTTGCTCAAAAGCTCCTGCAGTTTCCCAGGGCCTGGGCACGGGCGGTGGGTCAGGGCAGCCGGGCGCTCTGCACTCCGGTCACTGCTGAGCTCCAGCGAGCGGGAGCAGCCGAGGATGCACAGGATGGAAACGCAAAGTCCTCTGCGCTGCAGCAAACCCGAGAGGACCCTCAGGGAAGGATGAGCCCCGGCATCTTTTTGTGCAAGGAGAAGAGAGGAGGTGGCATGGGGACCACCGCACGGGTCACTGCGACTGCAGCTCCTGCAGCAAAGAGCATCTACCAACGCTCGCGCTGCCGCGCCGAGAGCTGTTGCAGTCGCTGCTAACGCGGCTCTCGCTCGAGAGAGCTCGGGGAAGCGGCGGCTCCACGCGGGCCGCGCTCGGAGACGCTGCCCGCCCGGGACCTGCCCGACCAGTCCAGAGGAATAAGGGCTGACCCGAGCCCTCGCGCCCTGGCGCCTCGGTCCTCGGTGACTGATGCCAGATAAATACCTGAGATAGAGGGCGGGGAGGCTGAGCCCGGCTGGAATGCCAAGCACGCGCCGCGGACGCCGCCGAAGCCGGGAACCTTCCCGCGCCGCGGAGATGAACCCGCTCCGCCGCTTCCTGCATCCCGCCCGGAGCACCTGGCTCCCGAAGCGCTGGCTCGCAGCACGCCGTGTTCTGGGATATTTAATTGCAGTGGGCTCATCGGGGCTCGTTTCTTGCACTTCTTTCTCACTCTTTTGTGCTTCCCTGCTGGTCTGCCCAGAGCCTCCACACTGAACCTCTCTCTGAACCGGGAGCGATGCCCGGACGCAGCAGCAGTGGGTACAGGGCACAGAGGCGACGGCGCAGCACTTAGCAGCTCCAAGCAGTATGTCCATACTTGCTAATTAGTTTTTCTATTAAGAATTAAAATAAACAAGTGGAAGGACAGCAGGAATGAGTAACTCGCTAGGCTCACCCAGGGAAGGGTGGGAGGGTTTAGTGGTCAGGACTCTAGACTGCGACTTCAGAGAGCCTCATTTAGGCTCTCCGAATAATTAAGATAGCTTGGATGCATTTTTCCTATCTTGCAGCATTGCTGCGCAGGCAAATAACAGGGAGGACGGTCTGGGCTTGGCGCTGCTCTGCCGCGGGCTCCCCACGGCCCCAGCGCCGGAGCGCACGGAGCCGGCGCCGTGCGGATGCTGCCCGCGCGCCCGGCCTTGGCCCTCTGCGGAGCCCCGGAGCTGCCCTGGCCGTGCGGATGCACCGACGAGCACAGCTGGACAGCGGCTCCGCGGAGCCCGGAGCGAGCAGGCTGCAGCGGGCGAAGCGAGCGGGAAAGACTCGGGCTCCCAGGACGAGTGCGTGGGGTGAAAAAGGGGCTGGAAGCCTTTAGACGCTTCGAGATTCGTCCCCTTCTGCAGGCCCTGAGTGCGTCCCGCAAAGCGGGAGGCCACTCATGCGGCACGAGCGGCCGTGTCCCTCCTGCGCTGACACTCGCTGCGCGACACGGCGGGAGAAGCTGGGCACCAAAGCAAGGCCAGAACTTGTCCCACACTCATCCCGAGCCAGCAGAGAAGCCTCCACTGTATCCCACACCTTCCCTGGCTTGTCCCCTCTCCCAGCAGTCCCAATCCTTCGGGAAATAGCTCCATCCCTTTCCTAGCACTGCTTCTGCCTGCAACTTTTGCCCGCTCGGGCAGCGTTTCTCTTCCAGCCCCGCTGCACCTACACGTGCCCTGCTCCTCCATAGGAGCCTTCCCGCTGTCACCCTTCCCCGGAGGAGGGCACGAGCTCGCCGGGTGACACGGACACCGTCCAACCCGCGCGTGGTCTCCCCTTCTCCCGCAGTGTCCCCACAACCGGCTCCGTCCTGCCCACCGCGGAGCAGCGTCTTCCACAGCCTCAGCTGGGAAACCAAACTGCCAAAACGCCTCGGAGAGCCGGCACGAGGACGCGCTCGTCCCCGCGCGGTCCCAGCGCCCCTGCTCGTGCCGTGCACAGCCCCGGCCTGCGGAAAGGTCTGCCCCGGGGTCCACCTCTCGGAGCAGAAACACTCGGTTCCACTCACAAGGCAATGCCAGGCAGCACCCCGAGCTGGCAGGGCTGAACCTCCCCGCGCGAACAGGTCTTTACGTCTAACAAAGGGGGGAAAAAACTCATTTAAAAACATCTAATTAAACAGAAAGTCGTGACAAGGTACATGAAACTTGGAGATAACACATGCCTGGGAGGCAGCAGCGAGGTTGAGACAAAACCCAGCGCCTTCACCGGCCCCGAGTGTGTTATCTCGCATGAACACACACCTGGTTTTATCCCGGTGCAATTATAGGACATTAAAAATATAATTTTAATGAAGGAATGGTGATCTGGATGCAGTTCAGAGCGAAAACTTTCTTTCAAGTCTCTCGGCCTGATTAGTAGGTGTTCTCGCAGCGCGCCCGTCAGCGCGGGAGCTGCCCGGAGCAGGGACCGCGCTCCGCTGAGCGGGAGCTCGTGCGCGAC
>JAWLRI010000564.1:4024153-4046684 GCA_034781795.1 Crypturellus tataupa | reverse complement strand
AGCGATGGCAGTGGTCGAGCGCGGGCTGGGGCGGCGGCGATGGCTAGGCGAGAGGTAGGCACGGGGAGGAGGGAGGGGAGAAAGGAGACGACAGATCGGTGGCGGGGATCGGGAACGACGGATCCAGGCGGCCATGGCGACTGCGAATGCCACCACATTCCTCGACCATGTTCCACGAATGCCACCATGTTCTTCGGTGGTGGGGACCGGGGCTGAGGCCGGGGGTCCCTGTCGCCGGCCCGGGGGTCGGTGTCGCCGACCCGCGTGCTCCCCGGTGCCTCCCTGCTCCTGGGCCATTGGGAACCGGGAATCTCGCGGCTGGCGCTTCCCTGCTGGAGGGGCCCCCGGGGCTGTGGAGAAGGAGCCGCGGGCTCCTTGGGCTCCGCTGCCGCAGGTGCCCCGCGGGGTCGGTACCGCGGGCTGGGCTCAACGCAGCAGGTGCGGTCGGGCCTTCCCTCTCCCGCACCAAGGCTCCGCGCGCGTCGCTTTGTCCACGGGCTCCTTGTAGACACGTCTCGGTCGCTGACGGACGCTCTCTGTTTCTTCCCTGTTTGCAGAGCCCCTTCGCCGCCCGCAGAGGCCATGGAGAGGAGCCTGGGAGCGCAGCCCAGCGTCGGAGCCCGGTTTGCGGGGCGGCTGCCGGCCCTGCGCCTGCTCTGCCTCTGCGCCTGCCTGTGTGCCTTGTGCCGCCCCGCGGGTGAGCGGGGGCCCTGCCGTTCGCTTTGCCTTTATCCCCCTCAAAGAAACTGCAATTTAGTAGCTGTTAGGCACTGTAAATAACCCTGTAAGCTAATTACTAAGGGATGTTTGAAGCTGTTTGGAAACCTGGGAGCATTTTTCCCAGGTCATGTTTAAGACAGCTGAACACAGCTCGTCAGTAACCTGAATTTACCTACAGATAGTTGTTGTGCTTCGTATTTATTTTCTGTTCAACTCAAGTAACCAGCCTTCTGCCCAAATAAATAACCAAGTTAGTGGCTTGTATGGAGGTTCTCATGTGACAGATTGTTTTGTATTAAAAAGGTTCAGAGCATGACTATTCATAGAGAAGTATTAAGTTTCTGTGAGTTTGAGGCCAAATATTTACCAGGTTGATGATGTATTTTTCCCACGTGTTCACCCAGCACTTACCAATTGTTAGTGAAGATAAGAAAGTTTGTTCTGTGTCTTTTGGTTTTGTTCAAATCGTGGTGAATCACAGGTTTGAGACGGTGATGACTTCAGTGTGTGCTAACCTGTGTGGTGACCACTGGCTGCTTTGCACTTAGTGGAAGGTTACCACATGCTGATGTCAAAGTGACAGAAAAGCAGATTTTTTTTTCTTTTCTCCCTTAGGTGGATGTGTTGTGTGGGCTGCCACAGGGTCCCCGTTGTTGCACTGGGTTTTCCAGGACACTTAGCAAGTGGCAGACTGGTTAAGCTAGTGAGCTCTGTGACCTTAATCTGCTGATTGAGAACCTGAAAGACACGTTAATATTCCTGTTCTTAGCAAAGTGTGCTCCACGGTGTATCTGATGGAATGAGTGTTTCCTTATGGCCTGGGCTCCCTGCTTTGTGCTTCCTGTCCTTAGTACCATTCCAGGAGCTTGGAGCAAGAGCGGGAGGTTGTATGTTGTGTTAGGAGTGGAGGGCTTCTGTATCTGGGAGAGTTAAAACTGAAGGCTGATGTGTATATGGAAACAAGTGTAATTCTTTGTGATATAGCTCTGTTCATGTGGACATTTTTTCCCACATTGAGGTCACCGTTCTTTTGGTTTTATTAGAGTTACTTTTGGTAGCTTTTGGTGCTATTTATTTGGTGTTATTTGAGTTACGTAGCCAGCAGACCGTTGAACTGGAGAGCAATCGTGATGGTGAAGGAATTGGTGTGATCATGCAGTGTTGTGTAAGAGGAACTATATCAACATAATTGGTTGCATGTGACAGATTAGAAGAAGTCTATATAGTCAATCCTTTAATCATTAATCTGAAATCAATAGGCATTAACTGCCAAACAAGTTTCTGAACTAGAATTTATTAATAGAAACTGTTCTTAACCATTTATTTCCCTCGCTGTTCAGCAAAGCGGAATTGCCTAGCGAAACCAGAAACTGCTACCTGAGCAGGACAGCATTTTGTCTATTGATATCCTGAAGTGCTCAAATTTCTGAGTACACACAGTGTGCAATAGTCACACATGCTATATTTGTTTAATTTCATCTATAGTGAACTTCTCTGGGTAGAATGTGACATGAATTCAGAATTAATCCAAATTACTGGAATAATGTTACTCAACTTCTGCTGTGTAACATGCTGTGTAGAAAAGGGGATCAGAGAACTGTAATTTGGACTGAGACTTCCTTTTTTAAAATGAAGGCAAAGTTTCCCTTTTGCGTTGTGTTCAAGGAATCCCGTCCTAACAGGGAGGGAGCTGGTGCTGGAATACAGTCTGTGGCTGCACAACTCAGGCTCCAGTGACATCCCTTGTAAAGTAATCTGCCAGTGACCTCTTATCCCCTGGATGCTGAACACAGCCCGGGCTAACAGTCCCGTAGGTCATTAGGCTATTTTTAGGGAGTCCTTAATCTGTAGAGCTCTCAATTTTGGAAGCCTTTAATCCCCTGATCCATGCAAGCACTCTGTTTTTTTTAATGCTAAAAAAAAATCCATATGCAAAGCAGTTGCTTCCTTACCCCTAACGTGAGATATGAAGTAACTTGCCCCCCACGTCAGTCCTGCACTCTACGTACACCTCTACAGTAGTGATGTTTTATTTTCCACTGCGTTAAAAAAATAAGAATTTTCTTTATTTCTTTTCCTTCTCCCTTTCTCAGAGGCAAATTGGAACAGATCTAAATGCCAGCTGGGGAAAATCTTACTTGGTTGCCGTTTGAGATCGTGGGACGATGGCCACTTGCGGCTCCTGGAAGGGTTTCACACTGTACAGTCCTGTCAGACTGCCTGCTGCCAGAGCCCGGCCTGTGATGCCTTTTGGTTCTTGGAAAATACGTGCATCCAGGTGAACTGCACTATGCCTGGCGTGTGTCAGGCAAACAGGACTGGCTCCCCCGACTCCATTTTGGTGTTTTTAAAGAAATCAAAAAGCACAGAGCACTTCTTGAAGTATCGAACAGAAGGTGATGCAAAGACCTGGCTTCACAAGTGGTTGGACTGGGACATCTCTGCCCGAGGTAAAAAAAGACTGCGGAGGTTCCTCCAGAAAGGGACCTTGGCAGGTGGCAGGGTGGCCCTTCTGGAAGGGCATGCACTGGCTGTCCCCCGTGGTGGCCAGGCAGCCAGCCCTCCAGACAGCAGATCCAGAAGAAGCCCCAGTGAAGCAGCGTCGAAGGATCAAGTACTAAAGTCCTTAGTGCCGGACAGGCCTGTTCCTGAAGACCATCCTGATCAAAAGAAGGACTCGCTTGAAAGTGGACAGAATTCAAGAGAACCGAAAACCAAAAGCCCGTTCCCTCCTGCCAGCAATAACGTAACCAGCTCGAGCGATGCCAACGGCACTGGCTTTGTACAGGTGGGTGCCTGCGAGTTGCTGAGCTCTGTTGTCCTCTCACGTGGAGCTCAGGGAGCTCCGGGAGCTGCGGGGAGCCTCAGTTCGTGGCGATGCTCATCCCATGTGTCATCACCCAGCGCATT
Organism: Crypturellus tataupa; assembly: GCA_034781795.1. Lineage (NCBI taxonomy): Eukaryota > Metazoa > Chordata > Aves > Tinamiformes > Tinamidae > Crypturellus > Crypturellus tataupa. The sequence goes on along the minus strand of JAWLRI010000564.1, from coordinate 4,043,054 downwards.
ACCCAGAGCAGGGGTAAGGGTGGGATGGGGTGCGAATGGGGAGTGCCTGGCAGTTGAAAAGCGTTACTTGTGAAGGAACTTTCTACATCCACAAAATAAGCTGTTTTCTTTTGACTGTACCAAACTGAGGCAGTAAGTGCATTGTTGTGTAAACTTGTGTAAAGTTTCTAGTGTATTTGGAGGTAGGCTGGTGATAGAGGAAGAATCCTGCTTTGTGAAACTCTTCTGCCACGTTTCCAGGATTTGACACTGTTGAAGCTTGATGCTGCTTTTCTGTATTTTCTTGCTCTGGACCCTTAACTTGATTTTTCTCTCCCTTGCTTGTAAACCTCAGTTCCAGGCAGGGCTGTGACCCATCTGAGCCACCACCCTGCGGAGCAGGATGTGGAGAGCAGCCAAAGGACACGGCTGCGAATTCCAGGGCAGCCCAGGTGCTATGTGAAACCATGCAGAAAAACTTTGTGTTTGATGTCCCAGAACCCCACAGCGTCTAGCACTGATTCATGGGCTCAGCTTGCTTTCTCCCCTGCAATACTGCAGCATTTCTACCCTACCTGTTCTTTCTTCCTCCAAAGATTTGAGATTTACGCAGTGACCCCATTCTCCTAGCTGGTGTGTGCAACATCTGGGGAGGCTTCTTTGCAGACAGTCTTAAATGGTGCCTTTAGCTCTTGGGTAATAGTTGTTTTATCTCCCTGCTTGTTCAGTTTGCAGTGAGTTTACAGCACTGAGCTGAAGCTGGCTCTACACAGCCCTGGGCTAATTCCTTGATTATTCAATCATCCAACTTTCACTGGCAAAATATAAATCAAGCTCTGCAACTGTCCTTGTATTTCAGTTTAATTTGGGCCAAGGATATAACATCGAGAGCTGTGCGCTTGGGATGTGGGCAGCCTTTGCAGGAGAGAGCTGCTAAAGCCAGGAGTTTTCCAAGTAGGTTTGGGGATGAGCCAAAATAAATAATGTTAAGCACATGTGAAATCAATCGAATTACACTTGGGCTGCGTTTGATTGAGTGCTCGGAGCATGCTGCTCTAGCAGGTGAGCGCAGGGCATTTATCACCTGTGTTCCTAACGGAGCTTTGCAGGTAGGCTGCAAGGTGCAGGGAATGCTTGGTCATTGCTGCATACAAAGTATTTTGTACCTGGAAGCATCAAACATCCCAAGTGGGAAAAGACATGTGAGGTCAAACTGGCTCTTAACTCCTCTCTAAAGAGAGAGAGAAATTAATGTGTATTTGTTGTTTCTGATGAGCAGTGAATGGATGGCAATGCAGATCTTTTTCCTTTACTCCTAAAGACCTGGAGAAAGGTCAAGGGACTGTTCTAGCAAAACATTGCCATCCCACTCCGAGTTTTCATTTTCCTCTTGCAGTTCTGACAGCTCAATAGTCACATGCAACGTCATTTGCTAATGTACAGCTGGTTGTAGCCTGCATGCTGCAGTGCCAGAGATGGGTGAGGGAGAGTGTAAGTAAACTGCAGCTCACCCTGCCCGACAGCCCTTACCTACCGAAGAGAAATGAGGGAGAGCAGGCACTTGTCCCAGGTCAAAGAGCTAGAGGTAGGAATGACGTGTGTGACCCTCATGTGTTGCCACAAACTGATATGCCCCTTTCTCTGTCAATTTTGTAAGCTAATAAGAGAGGACAGCTGGCAAACTTCTAGTCTCCTTTCTCTTGAAGAATGAAGTCTTCTGTTCTTTGCTTTAAAGAATTCTGGGTTATGGAGTAAAGATAAGAAATGTCTCGGCTTGCAAATGTTAGAGGTATTTTGGCTGTTATGTTGCCCGAGGCAGAGCTTATCTAATTTGAGCTCTCTGCAGATGTTTGGCTGTCAATTCATTCTGAAGACTTCGAGGAGGAGGATCTCTGCAAACTGTGGAGTCATTTTAGGCATTAAAAACTAGTCGGGGAAACATCTACTGAGAATATTATTGAGCAAGTTGAGACCTGGGTGGTTGTGCCCAGTTGATAGATGCTTATCTCCTATGCCCTGTTTGTGGGGTTGGTTCTTGCTAAGCAAAACGTGTTTCCTTGTTGCAGTAAGTCGTGGGAACCTTCTGCTCCTGTGCCTTTTCTAAACAGTCTCAGGTGTCCGAGTCCCTGCTTGGTGGCTCTGCTCTGGTCCTTGTGGAATGCTGCTGTTTCTAACTGTTGTCTTTGGTTTTTTAGCAAAAGGCAGTCAGTAGCTCTAGCTGCCCGGAACTGCAGGCTCCCCTGCATTGCTTGGAGTAGCCGTCGGTGCCGAGGCTGCTGCTGAGGAGCTGTGCAGGGCAGCTGGCCCATTTTGCCTTCCTCTTTTCCGGATAATCTGTAGTTTTGCCTGAGATAAAGAAAGCCCCTCAGCAAGTAAGCAAATGGAGAAAAGCAGTTTGTGTCCCATAACGCTAATACATCATGCGTGCTGCTTCTGTCCAGGAAGTTTGAAAGTTTGTTAAATATATAAATGAATTTAGGTTCTTGAAATTCTGTGGTTGAGGAGAGTTAGTTGAGACATGGGGAGAGAAACCAATTAGCCAAGAGTCCAAAAAATATTACTGCGTAAAAGCTTTCGCCTCTTTCCTGCTGCTTCTGACTTGTCTGTTCCAATATGTGCAGGGATGGCTTTGTTTTTACTACTGTCTTCTAACTATCTGAGGCCCGGCCCATTTACCAGCAGGATGTTGCCCACTGCAGTCTTGAGCATTTTTACTGTTTGCATTTCCTGGCCTGGAAGTCAGTAGCCTGGTGTAAAAGTGTGGAGATGGTTCCTCCTGTCCGCTGTAGCGAGCAGTAGTGCTGGGCGGTTCAGCTACAAAACATTTCCCAAATCAAAGATGGTAATTTGCTTCATTTTAAGTATCTGGCAGCTGTTCCCAAAAGTGAGTTAACTCAGCAAAATGTGGTACACATGTATTGTAGGAAGGTGAATTGCCAGGGTACTGCCCTGCAAGCTGAGAACTGAACGGGCATAGGTGCAGGAAATGGAATTTTCTGATGAAAGAAAGGAAATTGTTCTTCTCGTCTTTGATTATTTTCAATAAAGTGGCTCATCCTGCCTGTGCACAAGCTTTCTGCCCGCAAGGTTATCTCCCTGCCCCAGTGGGATCTCCTGTGGGATATACTCCGGGAACTGGTTGTGCCGGGTCACCTTGCTTTGAAGAGTGATTTGGAAAGAAATAGCATCTTGCTGCGATGATTTGACGATTACAGAAAAATGCTGTTGAAATCCCCTTCTTTTGTGCTTGCCAGCTACGCAGCTTCGGAAAAAGGAACGCGTGGCCAACGGATGCAATGTTTGAGGTCTGGGATCCTAACTGAGCTTCTGCTGAGCTGGAAGGGACCTGACCTCTTGAGGAGGAACTCGGGAAGAGTAGGGAGAAATAGTTTAGAAGAGGAAGCAGCAAAACATCCTTCTTGTTGGGGAAAGGCAAACAAGGGAACCTTCACCTTCTTGGGCTGGAGGTGATGAAGTCTCAGTTGTGGTGGAGTGATGTAGTGTAATCCAGAGGAGTTTGGGTCCACTCTGAGACCAATATGGTGAAACAAAGTTGATGGTCTTAAATTAAGATTATATTTTCCATTCCAGGTCCACTTGGGAACAGCTGCGCCAGCGCCATCAGCCTTGGCTACGTTCTCCAGCCCTGCTGTCCTGGGCTTGACAGCCGTTGGGAAGACAGAGAAACCCAAGCAGCCAGAGGATGCGTTGGTTCATCCTCACTCAGACGTGTTGCCCACGGTCAGTTCTGTGAAGGGGGAAACCACAGTGAAGATGGAGGTTGCTACTCCTGTGCCGAGCGGCGTTCCCATAAACGGCAGCATTCCCGCTCTCCCAACCAGCGCTGATGTGTCCCCAAGTACAACCGTCCCTGCCCCAGGTAGGACACGCAGCGCTCCAGCAGCTCATCTACCGAGGGTTTGTTGACAAGCTGCTGCAGCATCGAAAACCACTGGCTAACTTCAGAAACGGTGCTAAATTTAAAAGGTTATTGAGGGAGGTTCTTCAGCACGTGCGGAATGGCGTTTTGGCATAACAGATCTGCACGTGGCTGTTGCGTCTGCTTCTGAGCACAGCTGGAAAGTAACGGTGATGTCTTCACTCCGAAAGGGAAAGATGAGGTTTGATGCAAGGCATAACCATGTGAAACGTTCTTTGCGCAGCGATGACAGGGCACTGTCTAATTGAGTAGAAATCTTAATGTCTGCTCACAGTGCGTTGTAACCGATTCCTCCTGCCCATCCCCGAAATGTCAGTGCACAGTTTGCATGCGGAGGACAGCGCACTTGGCCATTAGCCATGCTTTGCTTTGCAGAAAAATGACTTGTTTCTGTTCACATAGATATTTCTTAAAGCAACAATTTGAAATTGTGGAGAAGCAAAAATGCGCTTTGGCTGGTTCTGTTAGCCCACCCAGGCCATGAGCTCACCCTGCGAGGATGTGTGCGTACATGGAGAGCTGGTACTGCATGTGTAATAGCTCAGAATTCAGTTAATCCCATGTGCTGCAGTAGCCGCGGCAGAATGCTTTTGAATTTAGGGTTCCCTTTCCCTTAGAAGGGAACAAATGGAAAGTATAATAGAAATGTTGCATCCAAGGACTGTTTTGGCAGGAAGCTAATGAGTGCTTATACTAACAAGTTGCTCTAGACTTACCCTGGAAAATATATATTAAATGTCTTAAGTGGCTTGTGTTGGAAAATTAGTGTAGCTAGGGCCTCCTTGTTATACAAATAATACAAAGATGAGGTGATGGGGGAGGTTTCCAAGAGGGTTTGGTATTTTATTTAGTTTTTTTTTTTCCTACTTGAAGGGCACATTTCCCTTTGCTGTGGGATTGAAAGACTGTTGGAGTTGCAATATCCTGGGTGACAGAGTAATTAAGAGGGAAAGGAGGGTCTGATGACATTGTTTTAGTTAACAATTCCAAAAGTTAATAAACCACGGGCAAGAAGACTAAATGTTTAATAGTGTTTTCTCCATCTTTTTTAACTTTTGCTGCATATATCTAAAATATTGCATTCAACAGGGTCAACCTAGGTAATAGTAAACTTTAAATCTTGTTTTCTAGGCATAATTATGAAGCCTGAAAGTTAAAAAAATAAATAAAACAAATGAGAAGGAAAGGGGAAGAGGTGGCAGTGAAGAGATGTTTTTAAGAAGTGCATCAACTTTCTGGTCATCTTAATGCTAATAACAAGCAGAAAAAATACCATAGGCATATTTTTCATGTCTTTGCTGAGTAGTCTTTGAAAACAGTCTATCAGACAATTTGTTTGAGACAAAATCACTAGAAAAGTCTTAAGAAATGCTACTTTTTTGAATTGGAAAGGAAGGGGGAGGAAGAGAAAATATAAGTAAGATGAAAAGCTTTTATTGCCCCCAAGCAATTTTTTAAAACTAAGAAATACTTTGAATACCTCATATATTTGTAAGGATCTGAAATGGCAGTGATGGCAATGTTTGTCTTGCTGTCCGTGCGAGTGCATCTGGGTTTTCTCCTGAAAACCTGTCCGGTAAAACCCTCCTCATCCTGCTGGGCTGCCTGGAGAGGCCCCAGGTGAGGTGGGGATCACGTTGCAGCTCTTTACAAAGGGCAGGAGCTGCAGAGAGAGAGAGAGACTGAGGAATTTGGGCCGTAAAGTTATAAAAACTCATTAGTGCTTTTGCATTAAATGAGTCTAAAAGCTGAAACACATACAGAGAACTATACTGAGAGGTAGGATGTAAACAGAAAGCAGCCATTTGTATCTGGCTTTTATTCCTGACTCCGAAGCCAAGGCGGTTTTTATGTGTGTATCTATTTTCTTCTGTTCCTATTTCACTTCCGTATGTTTTCTTTTTTCCCCTCGCAGTTATAAAGGAGCTGGTAGTTTCTGCTGGAGACAGCGTCCAAGTGACCCTGCCAAAGAATGAAGTTCTGCTGAATGCGTTTGTGCTTCCTGAACCACCACCTCGTAAGGCTTCCTGGGAGTTCTCAGGGCACATGATGGTGAAATGACAAATAAATGTTAGATACAGCAGTCAAGAAGGACAGTGATGAAAATACCTTCCAGCAGGGAAGTTTGCTGTAGAAACTAGATCTCCTGTACTGTTAGCCCATGCAGCCTTTCACAGAAAATAGCTAGAGATCAAACCTTGAAAGTGTCACAAATTCACTAGGGTAGTTTGGGCAATAGCTTGTTCTCAGAGTGCTACAGGAGGAGGCTGTAGCTCTTCAGCAGCTCCTGGTAGTTGCTTGCAGGGCTTGTAACATCCTGTTTTAGCAAGAGATTTCTCATCTGCTGGGTTAAGGTTTTGATTTTAGGGGTTGTTAACTCAGCAGAGTGTATTCCTATGCACTCCATTTCTTCATGCAGATTGTCCACAGGTGTCTGAAACTGGCATTTCTAGCTCTGTCCACAGTGGCAGTGGGAGACTTGCCAAAGAAGGACACCCATTTTCTGCGTTGTGCAGTGGTAAATGGGTGCATTCCTGTTCCAAAACTGGTTGTGCCTGCAGGATTTCTGCATACAGAAAGACTTCTCTCTCAACATCCAGGAGCTCTGAGTGTTTCAAAGCTCTCTAATGCCTTGAGAGGCTGTGAGAGGGTTTTTGGCTCCTGAGTAAATGTGCTTAGAAACAGATTGTCTCTTTTCACAGATATATTCCCCAAAAGCTGCAGTATAAACTCCATGCTGTCTTATTTCTCTGTAGTACAGCAGAATGAACCTTGTAAATGTTTAATGCCTTTGCTTTTCTTTATCATGATGGAAAGAGAGGTGATCTCTTAAGAACTGACTTCTACAACTCTTTTTTTGTTTTGTTTTCTTTTAAAGACACCAGTTACTCCTATGAATGGGAACTCATTACTCATCCAAAAGACTACAGTGGAGAAATGGAAGGGAAGCGCTCCCACATCCTTAAGTTATCCAAGGTAAAGCTTTTGCTGCTTAGTATCCTGCTGTGTGGAATGCCAAGTGGAGAAGAGGAGAACCCTGGCAGCCAGGAAGGACTTGTATGGGATTGCAGGATGAATAGGAAATTACACAATGGGCAGGCAGCCAGCGTTTGACTGCAAGCCTTGTTCTAAGTCTCTTATAAAAAGAAGATTGATCTGTCATGGGGGGAAAGAAGAAATTGATTTCAGGATCTAAAAGCTGCCTACAAGCAGCATGTCAAGCCATATACAAATGGCACAATTTAACAAATGCTGTGAATGTCTTTTACTGAGAGTTTGGCAGTCAGTTTAGATCTGAAACCTTGTTACTCCTTCCTGAACAAGGTAGTCCAGGTATTCCATGACACTCATTAATGGAATCAGCATAAAAAGCTCCTGACTCTTTGCTGATAACTAATAGTAGCTCTAACCGGTGGAAGGATTGTTGGCTTTTTGCATGAGAGGTTTCTTTAAAAGACTAAATAACGTGTGATGACAGCATGTTGCTTTTATGGGAAACCCTCCTGAGTATTTTGTATTCTAATGCGATCAGTAATATTTACAGGCCTTAAGTGTGACACCACACGGAGAAAAACCTTTCAGAAGGAGCATGACTCTTCTCAGGGGTTCAGCCTTTTGGACAGCATAGTGGTTGTCTAGTGTCTGGTCCTTAGCCTTTTCCTTCATCCCTTGATGCTAATCCAAAAGCGGGTGCCCGCCTGCCTCATCTTGTCCAGAAGAGATGCTCCTCTTTGTAAAGAGGCGCACAAAGAAATTTTCTTCTCTTACATGCAGCCTTCCTCATCGCAAATGCAGTCTGCTAGCACAGATCCCACAAGCCAGACAAGCTGAACTAATCTCTTCTCTTCTGTTTGCCTGTTGTTGCTAGAAAAGCAAGCTTGACAGGCAACCCCCTCACCTCTGGCTGTAAGAAACAATAGACTTTGGTCTCTCTGTAGCCATTGTAAACTAGAAGATACCTCCTATCGCTGTGTTTGGGAAACCATCCTCTACTTTAGATGTAGAGACAGGACATAATTCCACGTGCGTTTGCTCCTAATGCGGTACTAGGGCACAGAATGGCAATTTGGCCTTTGAGTAACTCCTGGCAAGGTTCTGCTATTGTGAGTTAAATAATCTTTTGTCTTCACTTTCCAGCTTACTGTTGGTCTCTACGAATTCAAAGTCATCGTTGATGGGGAAAATGCCCACGGAGAGGGTTATGTGAACGTGACAGTGAATCCAAGTGAGTTCGGAGGAGCTGCCTCTTTTCATCTGTCTCTGTTAAACCATGGTACCTGTATGATGGTTTCACTTGTTTGACTGGACCTTGGATTAACACAGTGAGAATTTGTTGTGCTGTGAACTTAGTATACATACTTTCACATGCATGTGTGTTATTTATAAGTGTATTAAGCCATTTGCTACAATGTGAACCTACTACTAATACACCCAGCTGTCTTTTCTATACTGGACACAGACTAATCGTTCAATAAAAGAGCTGGAATTCTGTTTTGGAAGCGCTTAGCAAATGCCTGACCCTGGAAAACCACCGCTTCAGTGGGAACTAGCTGTAAGCGGGTAAAAAGCTTAGAGCAGCAGGAGCAGAAAATGAAGGAAAGCCAGAGCTTTGAAGCTCCTTTCGAGGTTCTTTTCTTCCTGGTCCAGTAAAGAATATCATTCCCTACACAGGCAGGTTAAATCAAATCTAATTCCCTACTGTAAGATGCTTTAAAGACATGGGTTGCAGATGAGCTGTTGTAAATCCAGGAGCCTGTGCTGACTGTAGCACCAAGTCTCCTCTTAGCCTGTGTAAGAGGGAAGGTCATGCCACAGGTTCTGCATCTCCTGTTATGCAAAAGAACTGTATTTTGCACACTTATGTGAGACTTTCCAAAGCATTTGTGGCCAAATAAGTGCTCTTGTAGTCCCTACATTTGCAAGAGTGTTAAGAGCAGTTATTTCTAGCAGGGATAGGGGAGTAGATCGGAGAGCAGGGAGCAAGCAGAGCGCAGCACGTCTCCTGCTCGCCCCTCCTCATGTGCAGGAGCAGAAGAGTTTCCAGGAGGGGCTTGGGCAGTTTCTGTGGGTTTCAGAGGGTTCCTTGGTGCTTCGTGTCATCATCTCCTTGTAGATACCAATGTCATGGCTTGGTGGTTGTTGCAGAGCCTCGCGTGAACCAGCCCCCGGTTGCCATCGTGTCCCCGCAGTTCCAGGAGATTTCCCTGCCGACTATTTCGACTGTTATCGATGGCAGCCGTGAGTACCTGCTGTTCAGTGCGTAGCCTAGCGAGCCTGGGGCGCTTGCTCCTGGGCTGGCCCTTTTGGAGCGAGTTTAAGGGGATGTGTGCTTTTTCTTTCATAACTGAAACAGAAAGCACAGATGACGATAAAATTGTCAGTTACCATTGGGAAGAACTGAAGGGTCCTTTGCGAGAGGAAAAGGTTTCTACTGATACTGCCATATTGACGCTCACCAACCTGCTGCCTGGGAATTACACGTTCAGGTAGGTTCCTCCTGGAAGAGATAATAAGAAAGAAAGTAGCTTTGTACCTTTTCTTTAGAAAAAATAAGCAAATAAGCTACCCAGGTGTGTTTTATTCTTAAGTTGTAGCACTTTTAGATGATGGCAGAAGGAAACGTTGGTCTGTCAGAGCTACGAAATACAGTGAATCTGTTTTCGAAAAGGAATTTGTTTGTCCCAGATAACTGTGTGTGGCCTAACAGTTTTCTGCAAATATCTGGGTAAAAGGTATTAGCTGATACTACTCTAATGTTTGTTCTTACGTGTTTCTTCTTTGGGCTGTGTTTTGGTGGGATGTCCATGTTCACTGCAGCTACAGGTCAATTTTATTTAAAATAAACTTGAATATCTACAACCGATTATATGTCTTAGCAGTCGGTATATGAACTAGTCAGACTACTGTTCGTGTCTAAGTTGAGCAAAAAGCAGGTCTGTTTTGTGGTGTTAGCCTGCTTGAAGAGGAATGTTGTCTCCAGGCTGTAGGTTAGACAGCTCCCACTCTTTTGGTTTTATATCCTGTTTTTTCACTGTTATCACTTTTTTTGTCTTCAGTCTAACAGTAGTGGACTCGGATGGTGCCAGCAACTCCACCACTGCAAACTTGACTGTGAACAAAGCGGTGGATTATCCTCCCGTGGCAAATGCAGGCCCCAACCAGGTGATCACCCTGCCGCAGAACTCCATCACCCTCTACGGCAACCAGAGCACTGACGATCACAGCATCGTCAGCTACGAGTGGCTGCTGAGCCCCAACAGCAAGGGGAAGGTCATGGAGATGCAGGTCAGTAGCAGTCTCCTGTGCTCATCCTGAATTACTCAACAACTGTCTTGTTTCTGTAATTAATTTTTAAATGGTGTATATTACTACGGTCACATTTATGGAATTAGAAATCCTTGAGTCGGATTCACAGTGCGTGTTTGTACAGGGTTCCCCAAAGATGTCGCTAGGATTGGTAACTATTGGATCTTCTTAATATGTGAATATGTTTTCTCCAAGGGGGTGAGGACACCAGTGCTGCAGCTCTCCGCAATGCAGGAAGGTGATTACACTTACCAGTTAATAGTGACGGATTCTGCGGGGCAGCAGTCTACAGCGGAGGTCACGGTTATAGTCCAGCCAGGTGAGCTGCTCTGGTAAATTAACAGAAAAGTAATGAAGGCTGCTTTAATTCAGGGCCTTTCTGACCCTGGTGTATTGCTGATAACTGATGAAATATTACAGGAATATTGCCTTAGTCAGTTGTTTTCTTAATAACTATACCGTACAGTATATAATATTAATCATAATGACAGTGTTGTATTTATCGGGAATTGTTTCTGCCCATAGTTCTAAGGATCAGGGAAAATGAGAGCAGAAAATCAAGACTCTTGAGTTTTATTCATATTAATGCAGATTTGTGAATGGAATTCTGGACTGAACTGCTTTATACTTCACTTTCCCTGAGAACAAGGTCAAGATAATGGGCAAGAAATAAGTTAGGGAGTGTAGGCTAGGGAACACGGAGAAACTTAATGCTACAGGGAGTGAGCTTCACCTTTAGAGCACATGTATGAAAAATACTGCAATCCTTTTCAGAGAACAACAAGCCCCCAAAGGCAGATGCTGGTCCAGATAAAGAACTGACTCTTCCTGTGGACAGCACCACTCTAGATGGCAGCAAGAGCTCCGATGACCAGAAAATAGTCTCCTTTCTCTGGGAAAAAACACGGTGTGTATCCTCTTCCAGACTGTCCTTGTGCAGGAATCACATCTTGCTTTTTGTTCTGCACAATATAGTTGCCCGCTTGCCTAGCATAAACTCTGCTGGAGCCTCCTGTTCGGTATGAGGCATTTCCAGTGGTTGCTGCAAGGTTTAAATGGTGCTTTGTACTTTGGTCAGGGGCCCGGACGGTGTCAAGCTGGAGAATGCCAACAGCAGCGTTGCCACTGTGACAGGCCTCCAAGTTGGGACGTATGAATTCACTCTGACAGTTCGAGACGAGAGGAACTTGCAGAGCCAAAGCTCGGTCAACGTCATCGTCAAGGAAGGTACGTCCAGAGCTGCCTGCGATACCACGGGAGACCCGAGCACCTCTGAGCCGTTCGGCAAACCTGTGTGCAGAAGCAACGTGAGAGTAAAGAACATGTGAAAAATAAGGTGGCAACCACTGGAATGGTCTTCTCTATGCCCAGGGCTTGCCTGATCTGGAGGAACTGAATCCTGCAGCACTTAATTTCCTTTCTCTTTCCCAGATTTAGATAAGGATTTGTGACTTACAGTAGTCATAGTTCTTCCTTGGGCATTAACATATTTTCCACCATGTATTTTTTTTTCGATTTGGTTAGAGATAAACAAGCCACCAGTTGCAAAGATTGCTGGAAACGTTGTCATCACCCTGCCAACAAACACAGCTGAGCTGGATGGGTCAAAGTCTTCTGACGATAAAGGAATCATCAGCTACTTGTGGACCCGGGATGAGGGGAGCCCTGCAGCTGGGGTGAGATTATTATTATTGTTGTTATTAATGAATTTGTGATACTGAAGCACCGTGAAAGAGTTGGTGTGGATTGGCTTCAGCAGGTAGCTCCTGAGGCAACGTGGAGCTTATTTTCCCCATGTTACCCCTTTAGCTATGTCTTCAAATACGGTGACAATGTCATGCTAGCTTGATGCTCCGTTTCCTGATACTGATTTTGCTGCACCTCCCAGGAAGTCTTAAACAATTCGGACCATCACCCTGTCCTCCTCCTCTCCAACCTGGTGGAAGGGACCTACACGTTCCATCTCCGAGTAACAGATGCCAAAGGGGAGAGTGACGTGGAAAGGACCACAGTGGAAGTCAAACCTGGTGAGTGTATTTGTTCATTGTACCTCGTGTTTGTCTGCAGTGCATTAGTGAGGCCTCTCTTTCTGCACGCATAATGTGTGTGCTCCAACTTGGGTGCATAAATACACAAAATTATGTAGGGAAATGGCTGTAGCACCTCAAAATTATATGAGGTTGAATAAAGATCATAGGAATGTGTCCCCTCTTGCAGTGAGATGCTGTAGTTTTTGTTCAAAGAGGAAGTGTTTGGAAAGACCTCACTTGTACTCATGCTGTCAAAGCTCTAGAGATCTGTCTTCTCATCTCTGTCCTTCCTAGATCCTAGGAAAAATAACCTCGTGGAGATTATTCTGGATGTGAACGTCAGCCAGCTAACTGAGAGGCAGAAGGGAATGTTCATCCGGCAAATAGGAGTTCTGCTGGGGGTCCTCGACTCGGACATCACTGTGCAGAAGATCCAGCCGTACACTGAGCAGAGGTAGGTGTGTGTGCAGCAACGCACTGAGCTCGACAGCTCTTAGAGGTGGAGCTGTTAAAGTACATGAAGCTCTGAAATGATTTCCTTAAAGCCATGTAGCAAGTCAGCAGTAAATCTGTAATTAGACTTGAGACTTTCCTGGCCTCAGTTGTGTATTGATTCCTCTGTCCATGTTGCCTGCTGTAACAGTAAAATCAGAATTCATTGTCTGGGGCAAAGTTAGGCCAGAGTTTGGAACAGAAGAGCCAGGGCTCTTTGTTTTAATATTGCCTTTCTGTCTTGGCTGTGAGCAGACTAGTTGCCACCATCCTACCACTGAGGGAGGCAGGTAGGGGGTTCTGTCACAGCCAAAATACGTGTTTATCGTGTGCCCCAAAGGGTTTTGTACTCTATGACCACATCTGTGCCGTTATTGCTCTCAAGACGCAGCCGGGTTTGATATTTCTGTGTTTTTGGGCTTCAAATCAATTTGGGGTTTCAGATAAGTCTCTAATGGCAGATGGAGGGGGAGGAAAGGGCTTTCTGCCTGCTGTTTGGTGAAGCAGCGGGTAGAGTAATTCCTGTGTCTGACTTGCAGCACGAAGATGGTTTTCTTTGTAAAGAACCAGCCTCCCCATCAGATATTCAAAGGCCGGGATGTCGCATGGACACTCAAAAACGAACTCCGGAAGCAGCAGTCAGACTTCCTCATTTTTCGGGCGTTAGAAATTAACACAGTCAGTAAGTAAGAGTCTGGCCTAACACTGCTCTGCCTTCCCCAGATCTTGCAAGATATCAAAATGATTGTTTATTATGCATTTTTTTCTTATTTGACTTGTTATGTTGCTGGCGAAGCAGGACTTTTCTGCTTTTGCATGAGGCCTAGACACAGGCTGTTCTCCTGTTGCAGCTTCATATGAGTCACAGGCTCGTTGCTTGTTTCCTCTCTTTTCTTCGGCTTTTTTCCTCAAGTCTTCTCGAATGTGGGGTGGGAGCTACAAGTTGCATTGCTTTTGTCCATGTGCTGCCCTAGTCCTCTAAGCAGGAGGTATAAAACCTGCCAAATTATTCAATAAGTATTGGTCTGACCTTGCCCATCAGTCGTGGGGCTCACCTTGCTGGTTTGGTCCCTAGCGTGTCAGCTGAACTGCTCCGAGCACGGCCGCTGCGACTCCTTCACCAAGCGCTGCGTCTGTGACCCCTTCTGGATGGAGAACTTCATCAAGGTGCAGATGGGCGATGGCGAGAGTAACTGCGGTACGTGCAGCCCCTGGGCTCGCCCGTCTTTAGGGAGCAGTGCCTGGACCCCGGGGTAGGCTCAACAACAGGACCCGCTTCCTTCCCGTATCTCTGGCACCATATCTGGATAAGGAGCTAGTCCTGGTCTAGATGTCACTAATTGTACCTCTTTGGCAGGGAATATCTGGTAGGGAAGAGACTCTTCAGAGCCTCTTGGTGAACACTCACTGAGGAGTCGAGTCCATTCCTGATGTATCAACGGAACCTCTTTTCTGTCATGCCCCCTACTGAGGCTTTCTCGCCTCAGAAAAGCAAATTTTGTAAATCAACAGTCAGAAATGCCCTAAGGAAAGAGGTTTGTACAAGAAATCTGGGCCCAGGGACTCAGCCCTCTGGCTTCCCTAGGGGAGCTGGTGCTGTCAGTGCGGGATGGTGGCTCTAGAGTTCAGCAAGGGCCGTTCCTCTGTTTCATCTGAAGTCCACACCGTCACTGCACGAGGTACCAACACGTCTTTCTCTCTGGGGTGTTTTGCTTTCAGAATGGAGTGTGCTGTATGTGATCATTGCATCTTTCGTCATTGTGGTTGCCTTTGGAATCTTATCCTGGATGGTGATCTGCTGTTGTAAGAGGTGGGACTGAGCCCGTAACCCGCAGCAATGAGGTCCTAGAACTCTAGGTTCAGTTCAGAAGCGAGATTTGCCTATAAATGTGCAAATTAAGCAGTATTTTAAAGTGTATTGCTTTCTTACATGAACATAATCTGAAATAAGCAAGTAGTACTGTAGGTTTTAAGACTGGAGTTTTTCTTCTGGCTAACTTAGAAATGGTCTGCATCTTAATTCTTTTCCTTCCCCTTTAGACGAAAAGGAAAATCTAAAAGAAAAAGTAAATACAAGATTTTGGATGCAACGGATCAAGAAAGCCTGGAATTAAAACCAAATCCCAAAGCAGGTAAAAGAGCTCAGCCTTTCCTGAATGCTGACTAAGAACAGTCCTCAGTGCATTTAAAATCACAGACTGAAACTTAATGCTGGGCACTGCCAGACAAGTCCCAGAGGAGCGAGAGAGAGTGGAAAAGTGCGTGCAGAACAGGCTCACAAAATGCTGTGTAGCATCTCAGCTGTGGAAATAGTCATTTCAAATAAGAATGTTTATCCTGTTTGTATTAAGAGGCCAGTCTTTTTCAACAGCACAAGGAAAGTCTCTAATCCCTGTTTGCTAGTGAAAGGTAATGGTCATCCCAGTTTTATCCTATTTAGTTGTGTTCCAGCGAAGCGAGCAGTGCCCAAGGACAGCATTGCCGGAGTTCAGATCATTCCTCTGAGAATCGGGCGTCCCAACTGCACAAGTTCAGATACCCTTGAGCAGTGGGTGCTTTTTGCTTCCTTAGCACCCAACTCTGCTTTAACCTGTCAGCTCACACAGGAATCTCGCTGTTAAAGGGCTCACTTTGGGCAGTCTGTAGCAAATGCGCCTCAACCATTTGCTCTTTGGTACCTGAACTCATCCACCCTCTTGTGAGGTTGGCTGCTGGCTAAAGTCTTTCCTGTTGGTGTGTCCAGGGAGCACCCTGCTAGCAGAGGAGATATTGCATTCCTCCATTAAGGAAAAACTAAATTAAAATATTTTTCTCTGCTGACAGTATCAGTAAATCTCTCTCCTCTCCTTGTACCTTAATCTAAGTTCAGCCTGTTCATTTACCTTCCCTTGCAGGCCAGAGGAGTTGAGACGAGTAGGGAGGCTGCTAAGAGCACGCCTGCAGGTGCTCTTTGCCCTAAGCGAGTTTTAAGCGGTGCCCCGAGGCAGGCAAGGATTTTGCCTATTCTCACAGCCTCTTTTGGGGATGTAATTTGTTTCCCTACTTGTGTGTTGTGCTTTGCAGCATCTCAGAACGCCTGGGTGACCTCTGTCAAGCCAGCTTAGCTTAAACAGGGTCACTTTGCCTTCAGCACTTGAGGGAACAAGTGAGAGATGCAGGGAAGCCCCTTTGGCATGTTAAAAGAATGACGCTTAAAGGGAGAGTGAAACAGTGTCTTTGACCAATATTAAACCTGCTTTTAACGTGGGAATCTCCTTCCAAGGTGGCCGGCAGAAAGCCCAGCTCCACAACACCAGCCTGATGCACTCGGAGTCGGAGCTGGACAGCGACGAAGCCATCTTCACCTGGCCCGACCGGGAGAAGGGGAAGCTGCTCCGCAGCCAGAACGGCTCCCTGCGCAACGGACAAGTGGTGCTCAAGGCCAAGAACCAGAGGGAGGAAATCCTATAGCTTCCCCCAGGCTTTTGGCCGGAGCTCTGTGGCAGAGAAGGCTGCTCCTACCCCTGTTTTATAAGGGCCTTTGGAGGTCAGTTTGATTAGGGCTGTGCTGCTAACTGGTTTCAGAGAAAATAACTTTGTGGATTTCTTTTAGTTCAGTTAAAACTGGTTGTACTTGAATTTGACTGTCAAGGGAAATCAAAGGGAGGAGGAGACAACTGTGAACCAGAGACTGCTTGTCAGGAAAAACAGAGCATCCGCGATGCAGCGGGACAGAACCACTTGGAGCAACTGTGAATGTGCAGGACCCTCCTCGCCCAGCTCGGACTGCAGCAGGGGACCCTGCCCAGGGCCTTGGCCACGGGAGCCCCTTGGAGGAAGGTCCCGGCTGTGCTGTGAGCTTCCTCCGAGCTCCAGCAGCCTCGCACAGGTCCTCTTGCTGTGAGAGATGCTCTACTCCCACCTTTCCTAACCACTACTTCCATTTTAATTTGAACCTGTCCTTTCACGGGCACTGGCTGCTTTTGGAGCGTACCGGAGTGGAGCTCTAACCTCTCTGGTCACCGTCCAGCAGCCCGCGCTTGGGATGGGTTTTGTAGCTGTTCCGAGTTGGGCGTTTCCCCTTGGGAATGTTGAGGACACGGTGCCTGTGCAGAGCTGACCGGCCCGGGCTGCGTGCGGAGCCGGGAGACCCTCCTGCAGCCGGCCCAGCGCCAGGCAGGGGACACCCACCCTGGCACCTGCACCTGGAGTCTCACTTGATCCCAAATCCCTGAGAGATTCTGTGGCCCCAGCAACTTCCTCAGGTCCCCAAGCTCTCCATGAGTCTGGCTCTTACCAGCTCACTATGCCAGGGACTTTTTTTTTTTTCTTTTCTTATAATTTGCACATCCCAGGCTAATGGGCATTGGTATCTCCAATTCCCAGCGCTTGGCTCTTTCCCTGGGGCTGGAGGCCTCGTGTGGCAGCCGGATAGCCCTGCGTGTTTGTGCACGGTGGGACGTGCACATGGAACGTCCCTGATCTGCGGAAAGGGGGATCCTCCATTCCCATGGGTGCCGGCAGCGCCGTTTCCCTGCTCCTGTACTCTAGGAAAGGCTTTTCCAGGAATCAGGTGTGTGGTGGCCCTTTCCTCTCCCTGCTTCTTCCTCTCCCTGTGCTGCTTCCATGAGCTGCACCCCTGCCCACGGCCAGCACCCAACCTCCCTGCTCCGAAGGATGCTGCTCCTCCAGCCCTGGGCACGCAGTTTATGGCCTTTCTTTGTGTTAATTTATTAAAACTGGAAACCTGTTTAATCGGCTTTTCGGGGCTATGAAAGCCAAGAGGCTTTAACTCCCTTGGTTGTATTTATATTGCTGCACTACTGATCTGTGTTGAGCTAGATGAAGATTAAACACTACTGAAAGGAGGGAAGGTCCCTCCTGAATGTAGCCCTGGCTCCTGCTGACTGTTTTCCTGGGCCTCCCCCGCTGCCCTGGGGCTGCTCCAGCTCTGGTTCCTTCCCTGGTGCGGCTGGACCCCCGGCTGCCCCTGTTGCTGCCCTTGAGCACCCCATGTGCTGCCCCTCTGGGTCCCTGGGTGCGGGAGCCCCTCAGGGCTCCAGTGCCACCTCCTGCCCTGGGTGCTGGGTGGACAAGCACGAAGACAACCGGGGAACGGGGAAGCTGGGGTGGGGGCCCCGCTTGGTCCAGGGAGGAGCTGGAGGAGCCCTGCTGGGCTCTGCACCTCCCGCTCTCCCTGGGGCTGTGCCCTGCGCGGGGGGCCGAGCTCGGGCTCTTCCCGGAGGGCAGCGGTGTGTTGACAGCCCTGGATTCCTATTATGGGAAAGGGAAGAGCTGCCCTCCCTGCGGCCCTTGTGGGACAGCCCCGCGGAGCCTTCCTTGCCCTTCCCCGGCGCTGGCCCAAGCGCCTGCCAGCCCCGTGGAGCCCCCATGTCCCGGTGCTGCTCCGGGGGCAGCAGGACAAGCCCAGGAGGCTGAAGGGGGAGCGGGTCCCTGCGCCCCCGGGGCCGGCTGTGCCGCAAAGTGGAGGCTGCTGCCCAAGGGGCTACCCCAGGGCCCCGGTGGTGGCTGCGCCCCGCAAGCCGCCCCCTCTCCTTGTTCACACAATCCCTTTTCCACACGCGCTGCCAAGGGCTCTCCGCTCGCTCCCGCACGCGCCAGCGTGCTCGGCCGCCTCCGAGCCGCTACCTCTCCTTATATAGCAGAGGCCAAACGAATTTCGCGCTCTCATTATTAATAGCCCCAGCGGAGCCCCGCGGAGGCTGCCAAAAGCAGCAGCGAGCGGAGCCGCGGGGGCCGCCCGGGCCAGGTGCAGAGCCGGGGCGGCCGCACGATGGACGGGGGAGCACCCAGAGGACGGAGCAGCCCCGGGAGCGGCGCGGAGCAGAGGATGCTGCGAGCGGGAGCGCGGGGCGAGCGGGCAGCGCTGCGGCCGGTGAGTAGCCCCGGGGCGGCGGCTCCGGCCCTCCCTCAACCTGCCGGCCCTGGGGCTGCTGCAGGAGCAGGGGCGGCCGGAGCTGCAGGCGGGGAGCAGCGCGGGGCTGGGGAGAGCAAAACGGGGGAAGGTCCCGGTGCCGAGCGCCCGCGGGGCGGCCGGGCACGCAGCGCGGGCACCAGCGCTTCCTTTTATAGCCAGGCCGGGCTGCCCTGCGCCAGCGTGTCCTGGCTCTGCGGCCGCTCCTCGCGAGCCCTTCGCCCCGTCCCCACCAGCCGC
>JAWLRI010000564.1:3988972-4023815 GCA_034781795.1 Crypturellus tataupa | reverse complement strand
TGGGCGGCCAGCGCAGCCTCCCCGAGCCCCCTGCGCCGCTGCCGTCCCCACGCACCAGCCCCCCGGCTGCGGCTGCCACCGGTGCTGCCGTCGCGTGCAGCCCGGCCTGGCCCATCGCAGCCAACATCCCTCCTGCTCAGCCCTTCCCGTAGCCAAAGCCGCAGCGGGAACCTTTGCCCAGCCCAGAGCCCGGCTGTGCTGCAGGTGCCGCGGGCTCGGCCTTCCCGGGATGCAGGTCAGCCCGTGCCGGGCTCACCCCATCCTGGTGGCCACACGCTGCCTTATGGCCAAGAGCCAGGTCCAGGAGAGGGAGGGTCAAGCTCTGTCCTCCCAGAAGCCGCGATCCCGGAGGGCTGAACCTCATCTCAGCGCCGCGGCGGCCCGGCCTTGGGGCGGTCGTGCTGCTCTCGCTGCTCGTCGCAGGCGGGTCGGGGCGTTGCAGGCAGGACGCGACGCTGCAGGCAGGACGCGACGCTGCTGCCGCGGATTCCGCTCCTGCCGTGAGGGCCAAGCGCTGCTGTCTCGCTGCAGGCTCCAGCGAGGAGGAGGATGGGGCAACCGCGGTGCTGAGCTGCCCCCAGGAGCCGCCGGCTTCGCTGCAGCGGCTCCGTCCTCCCGAGGCTCCGTCGGGGCGGTGGAGGCTGCGGGCAGCCGTGGCCGGGCGGGAGGCAGACGGTTCCCGCGGCTCCAGCGTCTCCCTCCCAACCCTACATACTTCTTCATATGCCCATATGGAGCCGGCGGCGCTATGGAATGTTTAGAAGTATGTGCTTTTGGGCTGGGACCCCTGCGCCGGGACCCCCCGCCGCCAGCGCCGGCACCTCTGGAGACACCGTGCGTCCCTGGGGCTGGTAAAAAGGAACCAGATCAACTTGCAACTGGATTTGGTCCCCTTCAACCAGCTGCAGCGGCGCGCGCCTCACGGCAGCCGCCTCGGCGGGAGCGGGGCCGCACGGTACCGGAGCGCTCGGCACAGCCCCGCTTGGTCCTTCCCTGGCTGTTTCGGGCCGGGGCTGCTCCTCTCTCCGAGCCCGGCCTTGCCGGTTCCGCAGAGTTCGGGACTGGCCAAGGCAGCGCCAGGGCGGAGCGGGCGCTTGGCCACGTGTCAGGACCGGCCCAGGAGGAGGGTGACGGCTCTGCCAGGAAACGAAACCAGCGGGGAGCAACGTCGCGCCCGGGCAGAGCCCAGGGTGGTGCCAGGTCACCTGCAGGGGACAGGGCACAGGGGGACGGGACGGGCCTGGCCTTGGCGGGGCCGCTGGGGGCAGCCCCGGCTGCTCCTGCCCTCCCGCGGGGCCGGGGCTCTCGCCCAGCTGGGACCCACTCCCGCCCCACAGTGCTCCATCCCCACTGGCACCCCCGGAGCCCCCTCAGGTCGGCTCCGCTGAGCGGCACCAGGAGCAACGTCCCTGCGCCCCTGTCCGGGGCGGGCCAAGGGCAGCCCTGGGCGGCACCCGGAACACCGGGCAACCCTGGGGCAGTTCCTGCTCCAGCCTCCGCCGGGGTGGCCGAGCGCAAAGGCTGCACCATGGCTGAGGGCGAGGAGGGTAGGGGCCGCCCCGCGGGCGCAGGGAGGGCAGGGGGTCCCGCCGGCGCCGATCCCGCCGGCTGCAGCATCGCGGAGCTGCCGGCCGCAGCCTCTCCCTGCTGCTGGCCCCGGGAGGGGAGGGATGAGGAGGCCAAGGAGCTGCTCCGCGCCGCTGGGTTGGGAGGTGCCTGGGGGGCTGCCCCTTCTCCAGCGTTCCCGGCGCTCTCCCATCTCCCAGTCCGGGAGCTGGGAGCTGCGCTGCAGGGCAACTTCCCTTCCCACCCATTGTGGGTGGCTGCAGCCCCTTCCCGCTCCTCCTTCCTTCCTGCTCCACAGGGAAAGGCAACAGCTGGAAGGCGGCTGCCATCGGCGGTGTGATCCTAGGGGGTAAGACCAGCACCGGCCACGCGTGGAGCAGAGCCCTGTGCCCACGGCGCGGCCGTCCCGCGCTGACCCTGCGCTCCCCACGGTAGGAGCGGCGGTGGCTGCTGCCCCGGTTGCCATCTCTGCAATGGGCTTCACAGCCACCGGCATCACCGCCGGCTCCGTGGCCGCCAAGATGATGTCGGCGGCTGCCGTGGCCAACGGCGGGGGGGTGGCCGCGGGCAGCACCGTGGCCCTGCTGCAGTCGGCAGGTGAGCGGGGAGGGCGGCTGCGCTGGGGACGGGGTGTCGGGAAGGGGCTTCCTTGCAGCCCCGGTGGCTCCGTGTCCTCTGCGCATCGCGTGCCGGCGTCACGTCCCTCTCCTCGCAGGTGCCGTGGGCCTCTCGCTGGCCACCAACCTTGGCCTGGGCTCAGTCTTCGGGTCACTGGGTGCCGCAATCGGTGCCGCCTGGTCCAAGAAGACATGGGATAAGGCGCCAACAGGCGCCGATCCAGACCCACCCGAAGACGACGCTTCAGAGCCCGATTCCGACAGCGACGCTGGCCCCTCCACCGCGAACCTGCAGCTCGCTCGGTTTCTCTGAAAGGTGCCAATAAAGAGCAAAACCCTGGGCGCAGGCGGGCCTCTGCGCAGGCTCCACGCGCGGGGCGGCTCCAGGGGATATGGGGTGAACGCTGTGGAGAAACTCCGCATTCCGCTGCAGCACCGCTCGCAGCCCCGCTCCAGCCGGGCCGTCCGCACGGCCGAGCTCGCACTCTTCAACCCCATGTGTCCAGCACGTAGCAAGCAAACGAGTAAATAAAGACCCCTCTCAGCAGGTAGCATCGTCATCCTCTTGTCTTTCTTGGCTTCATGGTGCTGCTTCTCTGTCCATTAGGAGATTAAAACGTGCTTTTGCTCTTCAAAAGAGTATTTCAAGTGAGGAAGTAGTGCCTTGTCAGCACATGAGTCAGGCATTTTTATTACAAACAACTTCATCCACGTGTGTCGACACTCCTCGTGTATCATTAAATAGATTTTAGTCCTTCAAGGCTTGGAAGATCTTGCAAATCCCTGTGAATTTTAGTCAGTTTGATGATAAATCCCTCGAGCGGCTACGCTAACACAGACAGAGCAGGAGAGGCCTCCCTAGGAACGCAGAAAGTAACCCCAAAGGTGCTGTTAATCAGCTCATCCAAGGAAGCTGCAGGGAAGCTGGCCCCAGCTTCAAGTTGCTCATCGAGGGGGTTAGTGCCTTGTTTAGCAACTCTCTTTCAGTCAGTTGTGCTACAGCGGTCCAGCCGTCTCTGCTGGAGCAAAACACGAACACTTCACTCCAAGTACCTGCAAAAAAATGAACATACACGAAAGCATTCACAAAGACAGAGGTTCTTCAGAGAAAGAAAAAGGAATACTTTACTCGTTCTATACAAATATACTACTATTCTATGGGGATATTTCTGTTACGTCTATTAAGGTCAGACTCAGGCGGGGTATTTTTAAGCACCCCAACCCGCTCCCAACAAGGTCTTGGCCCCGTCCCCTGCTTTGTCCCTGCGGCAGGGCAGGGTAAAGCCAACGCTGCAGCCCCAGGGGCTGCGCTCCCCCCGGGCTCCCCACGAACCTCCGTGAGTCCGGGCTCCGTCTGCGGCCGCTGCCCCTCTCCGCACGCAGCCCGTTCGCTCCTCTCGGCGGAGATTTTTCTTTCTCATGAAACGCTCCATGCGCCGTCCCAATACAAAATAGCGTGCCTGCTATTTAAACACTTTAATATAAATATAGGGCATAACTTAGTGTTTATACAATAGGAAATCAACCTAAATGAAAGTCCTTACGCCTCCGCGCACCTGGGAAGTTTATTGTCAGGGTACACACTGTGGCCCAGGTATTTTCCCCTGGGAGTGCTAGGCCGGGACATGGACAAAGTGGGATCTTTGACCAGAAATGACAGACACAGAGGGGCTTGGATCAGACAGAATCGGGGCAGGTTTACTTTTCACATAGTTTTCTGTATTAAAAAATACATCAGTGAAATCTTTTACAGGCAGGGACAGGACTACCGAGTACACAACGTCAATAGACTACTTTCTGATTTTATTTTTGTTAAATTACTTTTGTTACTGCTAAAAAAATAATTAAAAAACAAAATAAACAAAACCAAAACAAAACGGAAAAAAAAAAAAAAGGAAATACCATTCAAGGCTGTTGATTTTCATCTCCTGAAATTTTAGTGACAAGATCAAATATCAGACCCCTGTTACAGAAGCTGGGTAACTGACCAAAACTAGATAAAAGCCATACAGTTCTCTCCTTTAAAAATAGTTTGGGTTTCCAATGAATTTGTGCCTCCTGGTAATCAGAAACATGTATCTGTAGCTTGAGAAAACAGAGATACAGATGATACCTGATAATGTCCTGTCCTCTACACACAACATGGGAGCTTTCTCTTCTACAAGATGCATAACAGCCAAGCCTTAAAAAAGTCTCTCTCAATTTCCAACACTATGACTAAATCTCTTTGGGTGGGGTGGGGAAAAAACACACATGGTAACTTCCTACCACAGTTGTTTGTCAGGAGTAATACTGTGTCCTTTGTCCAACACCGCAGCGTTGCAAAGGCGGGACGAGAAAGAGCGCGTGCGTCTCCCCCTTGAAATGACCGGGCCCTCCAGGTTTGCCTCGTAAAACAACCAAAAACATCCGAGTAGGGAAAAGAGGAGGAAGGAAAGCTGCCTTTAGGGAAAAAACCTCCCGCGCACCACAGTATTTGCTAGATTATATCAACAGACTGCAGAGCTACTGGGCTAGGTAGGGATTTTCTGCACATACCCCAGGACAGTCACTCTCCTGCACATACCCCAGAACGTCTGTCCCACAGTGTGACCTCTCTGAAGCTTGGCCTGCCACAGCCCAGGTCACACAGAGCTAGAGGTGGTGTTTGCATGGACCGAGAGCTAGATTCTGGCATCGTGGGCTGCAAACAGCAGCCACACTGGAGTCCACTTAGCATTTGATCCCAATTTTAAAAAAGTTATAAAAGCGCGTGTGGGTGTGTGTGTATTTATAACGGAAGGTGTCTGTTTGTCTAAATACCACCACTTTCTCTCCTGTCCTTGTGCAGAGCTCCAGGATCCCGTGTTCTCTGGCAGCAGCGACTGCCAGGCATCAGGCTGGGAGACCACCTGAGCCACAGTCTAGCTCTCCATGCTCATCACTAGTAGGGTAGATTTATGCAACTGCTTTCCTTAAAAATATTTCACAATTTTTTAAAAATCCCAAACAGATAAAGGATTTATGCACCACTCAAATAGGTTAGTTCAACTCGAGTTCGTTCAGAGGATTTCTCGCTGCTGTAGGACGTTGTTTCTTACAGCTTACATAGCTGGATTCCTTCCAATTCCACTTTGTACATCCACCGTGGTTCAAAATATGCCTTTAGATGACATTATCGTGGCTTATTTGATACACATTTTCCAAAGGCTGGACGTATTCACAGTTTGATGCTTCTGATGTGTATTCAAAGGAAAATAGCCCACTTCAGTTAGTCTGACAACTCAATATCAGAGTCCTCTGATTTGACTTTGGCAAGTTCTTCATGTATCTCCCTCACCATAAGAATACGTGTTAACATGATGTCCAAGGTTCCTGGGTCTATTGGCAATGTGGAATACCACATGGGGCTGTTGGGTACGCAGGAGCGCTCCGGCTGAAGGTAAAACACATCACTCCTCTGCTTCACGCTTTCAGAACTGTCGGTGCAAAGAAAGGGAGACCCCAGTATCAGAAGGCAGCACTAAGTCATATAGACAACACAGGTTAAGGAGGGACAGCAAAGAAAATGGAAGTTACATTGTGATTAGCCCACTGTAATCCAAACGGCATAATTCATATCTTCTTATTAGTAACGTGTTTCCTTCTCTTCAATTTAGTGAACAATTATTTTTTTCTAGATCACTCAGCACCAGTTCCTTTTAAAACAAAGGCAATTTATAGAGGTGTTTTTTCAATGCTAGTATTATCCAGTTGATGGTACAGGGGTCTTGACATAATGATGATACATATGAATTAATCTCTGAATAAAAGTTGTTTTTAAGATTCCAGAACAAATACTACCTATGTGAGGAGTCCAACAGTCCAACTGCGGAGTCCAGTCTGCCTTTGGAGGATGCTGAGAAAAAAATGCACCTATTTTCCTCAAAAAAACTTTACCCTTTTCTATAGTTCTAGTCCACATGAGGATTGGAAACCAATTTCTGTCACTTACCATTTTGACAAGTAAAACTCATAAAGTCGGACTGGACATCGCAGGGGATTTTCTGCATTTTCAGACATTTCCACTGCTGTTGCAATCTCCTCATTTTCACCACGTTTCCTTTTGCCTACGGATAATTTATCTGGATACAGGAAAACGACATCGCATACGTTCAGCAAAGAACAGCACCTCCAAGAATCAACCCCAGTCAGTGCCAGCCTGATGGGACTTTGCATCACAAAGAAACAAGATATTATCCGACATTATAATCTGTCACCCAAAGTCACGCTCGGATCAATTGGTGTGGGGCAGCGAGCCTGCTGGGTGAGCAGAATGTCACATATGCTGCAGTGTGACCATAGCTACAGGGGTGGCACCTGGTGAGGCAGGTGCTGCCACAAGGACAAGAGACAGGAGTAGTGCAGAGCTCCCACCTTTCCTCCGGTGATGCCACTGGTACCAACTGGGCACGATTTCCTGTTCTTTTCCTCTATCCCAAAGCTTTTAAAAGTGAGCAGCTTTAATTTAAGATTTTAAATCTAAGAATCCTGCCCCTCACTTCAAACTTGATGAGATTAAGAGCATGTGCCCTACTTAATATTCTCATGTTCTCAGGCTTATCAAGGACTTTATTTTATGATGGAAGAACTGAAGTTTTACTTCTCTTAAAGAAAAACTATCAAGAGCTAGTACCTAGCAGATGGCTATGGGGGAGATATATATATATACATATTTCTTTAATTTTAAAATAAGGAGCAGACTATATAAATACGATTGCAGAAATTTAGAATCAGAAAGCAGGCACTTACCTGACTCTACCTCTTGTTTTTGAAAGGGTGGGAAAAAACGTAAATATGTTGTCTTAGTATTATACTTCAGAGTCCGGGTACGTCTCATGACATGGGCAAAGGATAATTTCAGGTGCTCACTGACATTCTTTAGTTGGAAGTATTTGGTGTTGAAGAATAGAAGTGTGTTCAGTAAGACTATAGGGGAATATGCACCCAGCTGTTTACATTCCCACAAGTGTTCCTCTTCGATCCTTGAGAACATGTAACCTGAAAACAATGGGCAAAGAAAAAAAAAAAAGGAAAGGGTTATTTATGCCATTTTAGGGCTGTTCCCCATATTTGGTTATAAGTGAACAGCTTTTAAAGATTCCTGGCAGTCTAGTGGATTTTAAGAATTTTCCCAAAGTAGTAAGAGGAAGTATCACAGACGTACAGGGTAGGAAGGCAGGAATAGATAATATTAGGAAAGAAGAATCTCAGAGACTCATGTAAATTCTCTTTTACCAAACCTTGTATATGAATGAACTGCACATCAGCTCAAATTCACACCTATAATAAGCAACTGTAATTCCAGTAGCATCAGGAAGGCTGCATGCATGAGCATAAAAGGAAGCATGGAAAACCCAGCTGTGCAACAGCAAGATCCTCCAATGTTTGAAGACTGAAGAGAAGGATATAAAGGAAGACTGCAGATACTAGCAGAACCTCACCGAGTTTTAATTTCACTGCATTAAACCACAGTCAGACAACTGAAAAAAACCACCCAAAACAAACAAAGAAAAATAATCAGTTCGCTAGGAATTAGGAGTTTAAATGGTGATCCCTCTGCCACTGTTGTTATGCTAAGCCAGCTAGCAAAGGAGATAAGGAGGCTTGTGAGATGCTTGTTGAGAAAAAGAACTATATGCAATCAGTCTATAAGTAACTGGGCTATTTCTTTATTAAATACAATATTAAATTTTGAAATGAAGAGTCAGTTATAGATACAGGTATGGAGTTTCCAACATCACTCAAGGTTCCCTGGGACTGCATTGTGATCCTATTATTTATCAGAAGAATTATTTCCGTTACCTATAGGGGGATATTAATGTAATTGTACATAGCATCTGCAGTAACCCACCTACAGTTTTGACTACCTAATTTCAAAAAAAGACTAGCTAAAACTTAACAGAAGAGAAGAACCAGCATTTGACTATAGGAATGGGGGGGGTCTTTCTTTCAAAGAAGTTGACGGATTAATTACAGACAAAGCTACATTTAAATGTGACCAAAAGAGGGGAAGAGACATAAAACCCACAGTTCTAGCCTACCACAAACAGCTACCTGGTGGGGAGGAGGAAACTAATGTGAATGTCTCAGATCATATTTGTCTTCATGGCAATGAGAAAGTAGTACTTTATAATAATGACTTTGTCATGCAGCTACACAAAATAAAATAATTGTCCTACCATTTGGAAGAATTGTAGGTTCCCAGATTTTCAAGAGTTTTGTAAGCTCAATCATAAACCTGGAATAGGGCTCGGTAAAAATGTTATCTATTCTACCATTTTCAAACAGGTACTACAAGAGAAAAAAAAAGGAAGACATACAATTTATGATTACTTAACATTGCAGAAAAGATATAGGACATCAGATTCTTTTTCTTTCTTATGTCCAAGTGTTTTATGGTCCAAAACATGTTTTTGAATTCTTCAGTAAACTAGCTAATTAGATTTTCTGCTGGGACTTTTTTTTGCAGGGTGGCAAAAAAGCTTAATTTAAAGCACCAATGAAAAATTCCCTTAAATTCTGGTCAAGCAGCCATTAACATTTTCTTTTCCTTTTTTTTTTTTTTCTTTTCCTACAAAACAGGAAATATGCAAGTCAAAAGTGAAATACAAAAAATGTGGAAACTCCTAGACCTTATCAATGGTAATCTGATTAACTCTGCATTCTTTTCAAACACCGACAAGAAATGGCAGGTTCCACCTCAAAATGTAGCTCTTTACTCCTTATCATCCAATGACTATTCAAGGAAATGAATGAAAAAATATTTCTACAAAAAGCCTCAGAAGTATGTTGAACTGAGACACTGAGTTTTCAATAGAAATTATTTTATTCTAGGTTTGTGCTGCAACTGTTACAACATGCACTGCCTAAGCAGGTAGCAAGGGCTGGTTACTCTACTGCTAACATTCATTAATTACAATTCTATTATTCCCCCATACATATCTTTAAGTTTTGCCAACACAAGGTATCTGTTTAACCACTGAAGGAGCTTAATCTTTCCTGTGTAATCTCTTCCATGTAACTTGCATATTACAAGAGTATTGCACAACTATTTAGATCTGAAACATTCCATCCCAAAGCAAGTATTACTGAGGATCCACAAGTTTATACCTTCCTTTCCTCTACATGGCAAGGATAAAAAAGGTATCAAAATGAAAGACTTGTGTCTACATAGAAGCACTTACCCCTCCACAACACACTTCCTAACTACAGAAAAGGTCTGTGTACTTGGATCATAAAAAGGTCCAGACAAATTAGCAAAGTACGTGAGTAAAACAGACTAAGCAGCAGAAATAAAGAAAAATTCTTGCCTTCTCTGCAAACGCTGTGCAGCTGTATACTGCACAAAAAGCCAGACTAATTTTTGGTCTCTTTACAGCAATACCCTAGCTCAATGAGTTACCTGCTGAATTCCAAGGCACAAGTATAAGATGCTGTCAGGATCATATTTTTCTCCATTTGGTCTCCGCACCTCTTGAATAAACTGGCACAAGCCAAAACTCAGCTCAGTAAAAGTGCATGAGAGAACGTCCTCCTTGAGTTTCACAGGATGAACTGTGGTGAAGAAAATGAGAAAAAAAACGTAATTCAACAAACCAAATCTTCACACGTTGCTTATTTCACGGAGGTAGAACTACTAAAACATCTCAAGTAGTGCCCTGTAGGCCTAAACTTGTGAACTACTTCCTGTCTGTAAGCTAACAATGAAATAAATAGCTGGCCAATAAAAACAAACAACCAGCATGTGCAACAAGTACAAATGCTGCAATTGAGTAAGAACATTTTTCAAGCTAGGATATTTAAATGGTATGGAGCTCAGTGACCCCAAAGCTGTGGCATGGCAATGGTGACATATACTTGAGGCTGGCAGTGTAGGGTTGATAAATCAGCTTCACCTCTACAGCTGGACTCAGGGGAATCCCTGACAGAAAGATCTTCAGTATTTCCTAGTAGCTCTAGAGGCGAGTTGAGTGCAGCATATCCGACTCCTTAGGGGGAAGAATGAAGAGCTCAAAGGGCTCTGAGATTCAAAAGAGGAGAGCAGAGCAAACAGAGGATCAATCCATCTGAGAACCTGCAGTGAAACTGCCAGCCTTGGCTGCTCTGCACCACACAAAGTGACTGACTGCCTGGGACTAAAGAGGGAACCTTCCTGGGGTTTTGCATATAGTTTCCTGGAACTGCCTGTAAGCACTTTTTTTCTTAGCCACAGGAAGAGAAGACATAAAATCTATAGAATCTTTTCTCTACTCATGTATATTTTAAACCTCAGTTAATAATGAATAATCCTAATTCCTACGTGAATAACATATTCACACCAAGTGTTCCTCAATTAAAGATTGTCTTTTTCACTGAAAGACAGACAAGTTTACCTGAAAACTTTAGGTCCCCTTGTTCCTCCTGTGCGTTTTTCCATTGGACCCAATTCTTCCAGGCGTTTACCCCATACATGTACTTCAGCGTCATCCCAGAAACAGAGCACCCGGGATAGGATCCCTGCATGAGATTTCGGGGCTCTACAGAAACCACAGACTTCTTCCGTCCCTGCAGGAAAACACACAATCCAAAGAAAGCTTTTATTTGAGGAATTCTTCATCTATGGAAACTGAACGTGATCTTGGATAATAAGACCAGTATGCTGATACGATAACAACAGCCCATCTCATGACAGAAGCTGAATGAATACATATGTTTTTTATTAATATACACAATTATTAACCATGGTTCATGGAAAGATGCAATAATAATAACAGTAATTATCCTCATGATTAATGCACATAGATGTATTCCTTTCTGCCTACATCATAAGAAAATGATTCTGTCCTGTAGATTATTAAACTTTTTGAAAATATATCTGTTCTGGAGCTTTTTAAATGATACATATTACTTAAATGTTCTGTACTAAAAAGACACTTATTCTACCTAGATGCAGAGTGGAGGGAAGACAATTTTATGTAGCAGCAGAATAGAAAGAAAGAAAATATACCATAGCTAAATCAAGTTCTTATTTTCACCCTGGAGCAAGGCTTCTTACTTTTGAGAGCAAACATGCACGTAAGTTTCTCACATTTAAGGCAGTAATATTATGTTCCAAAAATACTTTCTTACCCGTCTTTTTGGCTGCGGGAAGCCATCTCTATGTCTCCGTCTTGTTCGTGAGCGTGAATGTAGACCCGGTCCTTTACTGAGAGGGTCAAATGAGTCTAAAGTCAAATTAACACCATTAAGAGTTTATTTGATTTAACACACCCAAGTAGTGTCACTTAGATACTACTGAATATCTTGAAGTTGACAATCACATCCATATATTCAAGTAATGCTTTACCTATGGATAATTAGGCAATAAATTTATCTTCAGTATAAAAATGAAAATTCTCGGAAGAAGTAAAAAGCCCCCCTGAACAGTGGATATATTTATTCAGGCAAACTTATTCTTTTGCACAACTGAAATTAACTGTACTTAGAGACACAGAAGATATAAATGCAAAGGAATCCAAGCAAGACTGCTACCCCTGTCAGTGGTTTGGTAGAACGCTGTCTTTAAAGAGGCAAATCATACTCTAAGAGAGCCATTTTTAGTAAAACCGGTGTATTACTGCAATTTTAAATATCTGGTTGTACTAAATGAAAACACATCCCCTTCATAAGCAGACTGCTGGTACAATATTTACTCAGAAAACTGTGTATATTTTTATGCAACAATGCATTTTTCTTCATATTATACAGACCTGATGGAAAATCTGCCTCCAGGTCCTGTTCCACGTCCCCTTTGGAGAACTGCTTCAGTTCTGGATCTGGCTCTGGAAGGGTATTTGATCGTAAGGCATAGTGATTCAGCTCATCCTCCCAGCTGTGCGGAGTGGACACTGCTTCTGATTCTAGATCTCCACTGTAAGTGCTACCCTGGTCTGTAATGAGAATGATCAAGTACGTGATGTGCTAAAGGTAAGGATGGGTAAGGGTAAAAATAGGAGTTTCAAAGACTACAAGGTTAAAGCCTTTTTGCAAAAAAAAATCCAACTGACCTTTCTCAAAAATCTTGGGATCCAAGAAGAGCTCATGCTCAGATGTTTGAGATCCTTAAGAAAAAGAAGGAAATCCTGTATCTACAAATGATTCACAGCTTACATAACTGAGACAAAAAAAATTGAACACCAAAATACTACATATTAGCTTGTAATAATACCAGCAGGTAATGCATCTTCACCACCACTAGAGTACTACCAACAGGTTTCTACCTATGTGATGCTGTTATGGAAATTACAGAAATGCAGAACTAATTCATGTTTGATTTGGAAATAACATTGAAAATAAACACTGGTAGAACAACAGGACCATTTAACATGGCATGCTTACTTGGGAACCAGTCAGTCATGGCCAACAAATATTTCTCAAGTTATTTTTTTGTGAAGAAAGGACCTCTACCTCACTTAATGTAATTTAAAAAAAATCACATACCACCATGAGAGTGTGTTTTTTCTTTCTCGTCATCTTCTGCAATCATTTCTGCCATCTGAAGGAGATCGGCTTCAAATGGATTTGTGGGAATCTTTTCCTTGATATCCTGAATGGTGTCGATAATCTTATCAGCATTATCAAGGGTAGTTGGGAAAAGCATGGGAACTGGTACCTATAGGAACATGTAGAAAATATTATAACTTGTTTGTGGGAGAAGGGAAATAGCAAATACAGAAGATTCCTCTCCTTTAATCTTATGTAGAGTTTGGGATTACATAAAATTTTAGATTAGCTTCAGACTGGACAACTTGTTTCATATCTGCAATGACTCTATAAGCTTTTTTTGTATGTGATGAGGATTAATTAAGTATGTGGATTAGGAAAAAAAATGGTATCAACTTTGAATACCATCTGAATCTAAGCTGGACTAAAACCAAAGTTCAATGACATTACTTTGTGCCTTGTTCAAATCCAAGACAACACAGCACCTCTCCGGCGAACGAAGGATAACTTACAGGTACTGGCATTCCAAGGGGAACTGGTGTGTACTGTGTATAGAGGTGAAGGGGGACTGGCACGAACACTGGCACGGGAACAGGTACCACAACGATTTGAGGTGGAACTTCTTTTTCTTCTTCTGTTATATTAAAAAGAACACAAAAATGGTGTAGCTCCTAAAAAGAGTGCATGGCCACCCTGCACACTAGTTAAGGCTTAAAAAAATACATTAAGAAAAATAATTATCTGTTACACGAACCATGCATTACTCTCTCATCTGCAATAAAGAGCTTTATATAAATAGGTCAGAGATTAGATACACACCTGTCTGGCATTCTTTGTTTTGTGTATGAGGTTTGCACGAGGTGGCCTTAGTCTGCGTGATTGGTTTGCACAACAGCGCTTTGTTTTTCAGAAGCCTGGGTGGTTGTGATGGTGGCAGTTTCAGGGCATCCGTCTGAGTACTGGCCTGTTTTAAAAAATATAAATGAGTGCAGAATCGGTGTTGGTTGTTGTAGAATATTATAAAGTTTAATATTTGTTCTCTATTATGGGAGGTTGCAGTATTACAGTTTTTGCTAATAAAAACAATCATTTAAAAATCCAGAGAAACAGCTTACTAATGTATTTGGTGCTTTCTGGTCTTCATAAAGAAATATTTTAATCAAAAAATGGGCTTATTTTTTCTTGTTAAGAGTGCAAAGCCATCTCAAGAGCTGCAATTTGACAGTCTTTATCTAAAAGATCAAATCAATCTGTCATTTTAAAACGCATCTGCAAGCTGCATGAATTTTAAATCCCAATCACAATCAGGAAAAGTAGTTACAAAGTAACTGTGCTATATTCTTGGATAATTTATTTATTATTGATACGATTTGGGTAAAAGGGATAAAAAGACTCTGTTGTAAAACTTACATCTCCTATTATTTTTGCTGTCACAGTAGGGACTGCACCTGAGAAGAGAAACAATACAAAATAGTTTGTGATCTTGTCATGAAAACTCATCATTTGCCAAGATCAAGAAGAAGAATTCCCATTAAACCTCATCCTCTGGTGCATTTTAATAAATTTAAATCATTATTTATACCTTGGTAAAGGAAGGAAAAAAAACGGTAACCATCTGCACTGATATGAACGGTTGTGAAGAACTGGCTGTTGTCCCCAGTGGACAAGATCCATGAACAAACACAGATATCCTGATATAGCATTTTAAAAATACAGAAGTCATATCCAACAGTCCTACCCTGTAAAACATTGTTGGAGTTAACTGTAGGCTGGGCAGCAGGGGTGCTTGCAAGGGACACCACATTTGCTATGACAGGGGTTGAATCCTTTCGCAAAGAAGGAGGGCCCGATGAGGAAGCTGGTGCCATAGAAGGGTTTGCTGGATAGAACAAACAGAACAAAGCTAGAATGAGTGATAATTTATATATTTTTATATACACACACACACACAAAATAGCCACAGCTCCCACTCTCCAGATTTATCTCCAAATGAAAAAAAGTCTGCCTTATGAGAGGGAAATGCAGGTATCAAACTGTAGCTTTTCAGTTTAAATAGAAGCTGGTTCCATTAGCAAGCTTAAGATGTTTTCCAGTCACTGAAATATTTCAGAAATTCATCATAGTGTGCAATGGGCTTTCTCTATGTAGCATTATGTGTGTTACAGCAGTACTTGGGAAACAACAGAAGATACCTCTCACAGTGCTCATTACTGTGCACAGGTAGTATGGGAGAGAGTGAGGGTCCTGACAAGCTTATGCCTTCTAAATAATGAATATATTTTTATAAGAATTTTATAAGAATCTCACAGATTAAGCAAATCAGAGATTCTTTCCAACTGAAAGCATCATAATTACCACATTTCTTCAAAAAATCACTGTTCTGAGGCATTCCGTTCTCGTATAGTAATGGCCTGAAAACATGAAGTTATTTATATAGTGATATTACTCTTAATCAGGGAAAACATCTCCCATCAGCATAAGCAGGAGACATGCACAAAATTCAAGAGTAGTAGAGGCTGGTGCACACTATGAACTTTCAGTTAATATTCTTTATTGCTCATTGGGTACCTTACAGTTGCGGTCACCATCACTCAGTGGCAGAATATGCCCCTCTGTCAGACCAGTGCTATTTCTTCCCTTTGCTTCACTCCTCCTTCCTGATTTTGTGGGCCTTTCTTCCTTTCTTCCCTTTGTATTTTATTCTCTACAGAAACTCATAGTTCCTATTCCTGTGGGCCCCATCCCCACCCTCTTTCCCATTCCATCTGCTGAAACAACAATGAAAATAGCAATGAAATGGCTACAGCATATATTAATCTTAACATTGTATCATGATCCATTGTATCACTATCAAGCACACCAAAAGCAATACTATTCACATCCTGTTTTACCTGTATTGTTTGGGGGTGGAGAGTCAGGAACGCTTTGTTGATTACAGAACATCAGAATACAAAGCAGATTGCAAAAATGCTTGATCTCCCCTTGCCATTTCATGGACTCACTGAGTTTACCTTGTCTCTTACAACTATCACACTTTGCTATCTAGAAAAAGAGTGAAGGAGAAATTAAACACACATATGAACAACAGGAAGAATATCACAAAGCAGCAGAACATTCGGTGTCTGTATTCCAGCAATTACATTAAATTTTCTTTATGTTGGAAAGTGATATTTGAAACTCAAGAGGAATTTACTCATCTACCATACACATGCAGTATCTTTTTTGGATGTAAGTACCAACGAGCAGCAGTTCACACAGCTCCTCAGCCTCAGAGGCTCTTTTGCTAGCATGCCTGTATTTCACAGAATATTATCCAAGAATATTTCTTACCTGGTAAAACAAATCTGTAAATTTAGACATGCACTCCTCTGAGCAGAATTCCTCCACCCTCCGCCCAAAGTGACGCTGGACCAGTTTGGGAGAAGCCTGTAAACAGTAACTGCACATTTTACAGTAGTTCCCCCAACGTTTAGCCAAGTCATGTTTATAAAGTAGTTTACAACCTAAAAGAAGAGAAAACAGCAATGTATCAAAAACATGCTTCAGCAGCAGAACTATGCGTGTTTGTTTGGCACTTCTACTTCTTGTACTTAGTTGTGTCTGTAATAATTTATTGGAATGTAACATTAAAACACAAAGGGTAAACAAAGTTCTAGGTAAACACTAGGTTTCTTTTAGTATTATCTAAAATTTTAAGGTCGGGTACAGCTGCCTTGATTTATCTAATATACAGCTTTGCCGTTTCTTACCTTCACTACAGAATGCCTTATCTACGCCAGAGAAGCGCACCGTCTCCTTGATAATTTTCTCAAGTTTGCAGTATTCACACATTGCCATTACATTGCTCCTCTTCTTATAATCTTCACAGCAGGTCTTCCCACAAAACTGAAACATTTTACCCTGCAATATATCAAGAATGTTTCACTTAAGCCAAACCTCGTTTTCATGTCCTAGATGCGAACTCTTAAATAGTTCATAGAAACTCAAAAGCGTGTTTACGTCCTTAGAATTCACTAGTAGAAAGCACTAGGGAATAAGCTTTATAACAAAAGCAGTGATTTTCTGTAGCAAGCCTCCACCAATGTGCTTTGTCCTGGAATTAAAAGGCTCATCTCTAGGACCAAGAATGAGGACCAAATTCCAAACCATTGCATACAATATAGTTACAATTTCTTGGATTGCTGACTGAGAAAAGCTTGCCCTATTTTTTATTACCTTGTAGTCAAGCAGCTCTGGTTTGGTTGCAAACAATCTGCTACAGTTCTGACACCTGAGTTTTACAACAGTGCGGGCAAAAGTGACTTGCTGGGACTGGGCAGCCAGCCTCTGTAGACCGGCTGCAGCCGAGCTGCTCACGGAGCTGGGGGACACAGTCGAGGTGGCGCTGCCCGCCGATACCGTTGCCCCCGAGGGAATGCTGACAATGACTTGACCCTGCGACAGGGGTACCACAGAGGAGTTCATTCCTGAAGACTTGTTGAACAAATTCTGCAGGAAAGCAAATTCAGGAAGAGACCTTATTTTATAATATTATGCATTACCTATTACATATTATATTATATGTTCTGGAGTATTATATATTATTGAAATCATAGATGTTGTACCTGAAAGGCTACTACACAATTGTAGTTGCAAAAATTACGTATGCTCCCATCTGACATAGATAAGTGATACTGAGGGACTGTGGAAGTTTTACAGCTGTTGCATTGAACTTGAACACCTGAGAGGGAAATAGAGGAAAAATTGTGATTTACCCAAAACAAGTGGTATTTGCAGAGAATTTTGCACTCCGCATACAATTATATGCAAGATTCTGAATGACAAAGCAAGATACACACAGAATTTGTGTGGATAATCAATGTATTAACATACAACATCCAATGTATTAATATACAAATCCTGGAAATTTATATATGTTTGTGAATGCACCAAAGTACAAAGTGAAAAGGGGAAAAAAACCTTTTGATTTCTAATCTTTTTTTCCTAGGGAAAAAAAAAAGCTGTATTTAAAAGCTGAAATGTCTGCATGGACACAATGCAGTTAATCTACAGCAGAAAGCCAGTATGTTCTTATGTAAGTGCCATTGTTTTAAAACAAGAAATGTCACTTTCCACGCTCCCCAAATCTACCTTTGCTTTCAAGATTTTTTTTTTTGAATATAAAATGTATGACATTATGCTTCTAAAGAAATAAAAGAATCACGTTACCTGCAGAAGTAACGATTTTAACTCTATATGCGGACAAGCAGTTAACAGAACAAAACAGTTCTGTTTTTCCCAAGTTATTTGTGCTCTCGATCATCTCAGCTGAAGATCTCAAAGATTTACACAGTGCACAAGGTGTAATTTTAGCTGACTTCTGTGGAAACAGTTAAGGAGGTCATTCATCTGAAACACAGTATTTTTTCTTAACCTGGAAATTAGTCACTAACACATAAAATGTCATAAAATTAGAGACAGTGTACTTGGAAATAGGAATTATGTTACAGCTGTATTATTTATAAGGCATTTGTTTTCCAATTCATGCTTTATGAACTACTATTTTTTTAAGAGATTCACAGGAATAAGCCTATTTTTCCATAGCCTTACTACATATGTGTGTTTCTGTGACCACTGAAATGCTTTTACCATCTTTACTTTTGGGAAAGAGTTCGAGAAATACTGTACCTGAACATTTCATTATCATTTTATTAATGGGTCCTTAAAAAATACACATTTTCACAGAACAAAACAGAATATAGATTTCTAAAGATTAAAAGAATCATTAAAAATCTAGTAATAATCATAACACAACTGTCAATGTTCCCCCCAGTATAGGAGAACAAAGCAAAAGGTTAGGCAAAAATTAAGTAGCAAACAGGAAAAGGTTATTAATTAATATATCAGTATATATCAATATATCTATTTCTTAAAATACTCAAAATCTAATCAAACATACTTTTAGCATTTGAGGTGTCAAAATATACCTGCTTGTATGCTGCAATGCATGCTGAACTGCAGAACTTCTTTGCTTGTCCCTCTATTTGAAGCACGTGACACTGGCCGGATCCACTGTAGCAGTAGCCCCCGCAGTTCTCACAGCAGTTCATGGTCAAATTATTAGCTGAGCGGAACTTGGAGAAGCAAGCGTCACTGCAGAGCTTGTGGACAACATTCTGGTAATTCACTTCATGTCTAATCTAAATAATACAAAGAACATATAATAAGAATAGAAAGAATATGGAATAGTTGATCTCTAGGACGTCAAGTTGTCCTGATCTAAAGGAAATTCAGATGAAAGAGGAGTTTGCACTTACCACTGCATTTTTCTGGCACATGCTGCACTTGGTCGAGAGGCTGTTAGTGTGAATAGTAACCACAGGCTTCCTTTTCAGTTCATACGTGGAAAGACATGACTGGCTGCAGAAATCTTTACTGGAATTTGTATTGTCAAACTGGGCAGTGATTACATCCTTTGGATTTAGAATGTCTCTATGGAAGAAAAAAAAGAAAAAAAAAAAAACAAACAAAAACAAATAAGAGGTGAAGAATAGATGCTTTCATGTCAACCTGCTCTCCTTTCTTTTGTTGCAGACCAAACATTCACTTTTTAGAAGGCGGTGGATTCATTTAATTTGAAAGGTTTTTTTTTTTTTGGATGATCAAGGTACCCGAGTTCTTTTTTAACTTTTCCTGCCAGGAAAATCTATGTGTATGCAAAATCCAATTCATGAAATAGTACTCAAAGTATTATTTGTAGACAGACCAACAAATAACAGTATTAGACAGAATTTTTTGCAGGGAAGCTCAACAAAAGAAGTAAGCATTAGAAAAACAGCATGTTGTATGAGCAAATAATTGAAACCTTTCATTATTTGCTTGAATATCAATTATTACTAGAGCAAGTTAAAACAGTGTCCTACTTTGAGCAGCTTGAGCAGGTTTTCTTGGTAGAAGCTGGTGGGCGAGAAGCTGGAACAGTGTATCCAGTGAGGCACAGTGCGGAGCAGAAGAGCTGGGTAGAGCCTTTTCTCTGGTATGCAGTTTGCCCCTTCTGGAGGATTTTTTTACAACCAGAACAGGAAACCCGAACAGCTGTGGCTGGAACTGAAGGAAGCATTTTACTCATGCCAGAGGATGCCGCAGCAGGCTGGAAACCTGACGACAACTGTGGAGCTAAAAAAAAAAAACAAGAGAAAACACTGAGTAACTGTTATATATATATTGCAAGTCATTCACTGTTGTGCAGGGGGCGAGCACACGCCTATGACTTGCTTTAGACTCTCAGGATCTGAGGGAGTATTAAAAAGCAAAATAAATCTCTACAAATACATGTCCTGCACTGGCTTTCTGCAGAAGAGATGGCATCACTACTGCTGAAATTAATACTGTGCTTTTAACACCCCTTTCAAAATCAATTCTCCTTTGTTTCAAAAACGCGAGTATTTTACAATTGCTGGATTTCATCATCTCTAACCCAAACTAGTTCTTTTCTTCTATTGGGCTTACACATAACAAATGAAATGTAGACTCCTCTGCAAGACCATTTGCAAAAGTGATATATTTTATAGATTTAAATAAAGTTAGTCTTGCCTATTCCTTACCAAGAGGACTGCCACTGACTGAAAATACAGCACTGATTTTCAGCTCCCCTTCCTGAGTTTTTGGCTGTTGGCCGTACTCCTAAAACAAAGGGAAAGGAAAAGGAGAACAAATACATATATGTAATAACAGGTTACACGATTTCCATTCTTTCATAATGTTGTACTGAATCTAAGGTCCAGGAAAGCAAGAATAAATCTTCTAAGTCTTTTCCACAGACCGGGTTTGCAGACGTTGCTCTGCTGCGGTAGCACACACAACCTGCTCCGAAGTTTGCAGCGTACAACCAAGAGACACGTGGAAAAGCACCTGCACGATGCATTCCCCTTTCCAGCTGCACTCCGGACTCTTTTGAATTTGGTGTAGGCAAAACTTTAAAAAAAAAAAAAAAAAATCCCTGCTTTCTATTTACAAAGAACCTTCCATCCAGAAGCGCTTTACTGTTTGCAGTCTGTATCCTTACTTGGTGAAAAAAGTTTTATTTTCAAATTTATGGACAGTAACAACAAGATAGAGCCTAAGACCTAGAAGTATTCTGTACTTCATTAACTTCAGTACCTCGGAGGAGCCTAAGGTGAAGCTTCATGGCAGATTAAGATGTTATTAAATGGGACATCCACAGCTCTGCACCGCGACCTGTTCTGGGTCTTGATGCTGAACTGGCTGACGGAGCAGAGTCAGCCAAAACGTCCTTGTTTTTATTGCAGTCAGTTTGTTTGTTTGCTTGGCCAGGCTAGTTCCTTGAAGCAGCTGTGTGAAGCTGGCATCGCTATGGGCAGACTCCAACAGTCCTCACTTAGACTGGTCTCAGCGAGAGCGCAAAGGCCTTGCATTAACCACAGAGCAAGGAACTCCCTGCGGGCAGTTGCTTGTGGAATAGCTGACGTACTATAAATCACTAGCTTGCTCACAGCAGCTATTCATACTTTGACACCGCGCTTCCTGCTCGCGCTTTCTCCAGAAATCTGAACCATGAAGTAGCTGCTAACAGCCCATATTCACATCTTAATAGGTCAAAACCAATAATCCCTTGGAACTACAGAGTGGGTAAGACTTAACCTACTTGCAGCTATTTGAGAACAGTCAGGGTATGGTGTCATACTATGACTGCGGTAGATGAGCAGCTGCTGTGACTGCAAGGTAAGTCAGCTCAGCATCCCCGGGCTAAAATAAATTCTCACTTTTCAGTGGCAGTGAATGTTCCCTCAGCTTAAACCACCTCTTAAAACACACCTTCACCTCCACATAGTATCTGCTAAAATTTAACATTCTGTCACTCATTGGGAAAAATTACAAGTTTCTGTACTAAGACAAGCAAATTATTTCTCGAGAGATTTCCCAGAAGGACAGTCAATGGTACTTGTTCATCAAATAAACTATCAGATTGCAGCATTCAAATCTCGAGTAAGACAGTTTTAAGCTGTGTGTGGGCATGCCGTGATGCTGAGGTTTAAAGCACTGTGGTTTTTTAGCATTACAATTTGAAAACTGTATCCTAGTCAATACCAGGAATAGAAATAGAACCGAATCCTGACATCAGCCAGGAGCCGCCAAGTGTAGTTTCACAGTTGTGAAAGTGCTGGAAGTGCTAGAAGCCAAGAAGCTCCAGCTCCAACTATGGGTTATAGCAAGAAATGCATGAAAACCAAAACAAAATACTAATTCTGATTTAAAATGAACCTTCCTCAGTTCTCGTACGTTTCCAGTATAAAGGAGAGGTGATATTTACAGGATTTTACTCAAAGGAATGAGTATTTTGAACAATAAGGTATTCAATTTTAACTCGCCAGGTCTTCACTTTTACTCATTAATACGATATTTGATAATCATAGACATACTGTATTGCACTCCACACAAATCCACAGACCAGATGCCATCTTGGAGGGCAAAGGAATAGACAGATTTAACCCATCTATATACAATTTGACATTATATATATTTAAGGAAAAATATAAACAACCTCATGACACTGAACAAATCAGAAGAGCAGTGAAGTCTGAATGGTTTTGAATACTCATTTTACCTTTTTTTTTTTTTGGTTGGCGGTATGGGGAGAGAAGATTGGCCCAAAAAAGAGAAAACAGTACCAAAATACATAGAATGGTTCTATAAAAACTAATGCCTGAATGAGAATTTCAAAGCTTCAGCGTCAAGGCAAGTGGGATGAATCAGCTTTGTGAGGT
The DNA here is from genome assembly GCA_034781795.1 of Crypturellus tataupa. Taxonomy (NCBI): domain Eukaryota; kingdom Metazoa; phylum Chordata; class Aves; order Tinamiformes; family Tinamidae; genus Crypturellus; species Crypturellus tataupa. The sequence continues at coordinate 4,001,386 of JAWLRI010000564.1, read as the reverse complement.
CTTACTTACTTTTAACTGAGTAGAAAGAGACTCTAAACACCTAGTTTAAGACTGTACTCCTCACTTTGAAAGCCCAAGGGTAGGATAGACAAATCACCTCTATTCACACAACCAAACCGAACAGTTTAGTACTACAGTACACACTGTGTCAAATATTTACAGTATCTTGCAATTTTGGCATGAAACCCAAATATTAGGAGGGAGGAGACAGGAACTGAAACAGAAATTATTTCCTTGGGATCACAAAACAAACCAGAGGCACAGAAAAGTTAGAACTCAAGGAACCTTGTGCCAGCACCATCCAATCCAGGTCATTCTTCATTTTCAATCATTGGACTCTTACCTTGATCACCATAAAAAATATTAGTCTCAAATGAAAAAGTCGGGTTTAAATTTAAATGTTTAAATTTCCTTCACTGACTCACATGTATTTAAATATTTTGTTAAGACCTGCATGTATTAACTGTAAAGCCAAACAAATAACTAACCACTGTGTTTGCAAAGATAACCTTTAGGAAGGAAGAGGAACAGTCCTTTCCAACCACATAGCTCTTAACTGGGCCATCTCACAAAATATTCAGCAATGCATGAATTAATTTTATTTTCTGAAAAGAATGAGTTGAAATAAAGTGTCTATATTGCCACAGATTCAATAATGAGACTTTCAGAGAAGTCTGTTTTGTCTCTAACTGAAAAGCATAACATTGTCAGTGACATGGTAAAATGATATCAAAAAATTGGGGTTTGGGGTTTCACAGTATATAGGGAGTATAAGTAGTATAAGAGGGAAAAAAAGCCTTCTACTAAACTATATTCTTCAAGTTAAATTTTGGGCAATAAACCAAATAAAATGCTGAATTTCTGTCCAGCTTATGCGGTCACTTGTCAGACCAAAATGAGAAATGCAATGGGAAACTTACCTCAGAATTATCAGGTTCATCTTTAATTTTGTCTAACAGTCCCTGCTGTGGGGCCATAGCTTTATCATATTCGTCATCCAAAGGCTCCTCCTTAATTCTAATATTTGGTGCAAAGGAATTCCCCAGCTCTTGTCCAATAGATTCCTTACTAGAAAATAGGTAGCTAGACTCCTGAAACAATAATATGAAAAAGAATTCACCCTCCTGCATCTGCCATGAAGAGTTGGGCTGCTGCCAAGGGGGAGTTTCTGTTGCAGACCAAGAGAAATGGGTCCTGCTACTGGAAGGTGGGAGAAATGAAGGGCAGCACCCTTTGCCACCCACCCCCAATCTTTTTCACTCCTTTGGACAAAGCAGAAGCCACCCAGCTCTCTAGGTTGGTTGTCAGGGGCACTCGGTTGTTTGGACAGAGCCTGTTGTTGATACAGCTGTTCCCTGTCTCATCTGGAAAAAAAGGCAGCAGGTCAGATGGATGCATCCAGGTCTAGATTCGGCTCATCAGTCACTGTCTGGAAGTGGTTATCAAAAGAATCCTCTATCCAAAGAGAGGGTCAGCAAATTTTTACAAAATTATATGCAGACTGTTTAAGTAGCAAAGATGTCTAAGAGTCAGAAGATCAGTTTTCTTGATACTCAGATTTACACTCAAATATAAAATAAGTATTTTGAATTATTCCAAGTATATTGCTACACTTGCAAAAGTGTTTGAAAGATCTATAGCTTACCCTGAAGTTAGTTTCTGGAGTTTGTGGCGCTAACTGCGTCCGTAATGTTTCTTCTACTTGATTATGAACTGAGGAAAACATATACATTAAATATAAATGAATACAGATTCCAAAGAATTTCCTTTAAAACTATCTAGAGTCTCATACTAATCCCCAACCCCATAGTCTGTCAGCACCTCAGAGTATTACACAACACCCTTTCCCTTCCCTGCAAACAAGGAGGTAAGGCTCAAAAAGAGCTGACAACTTTATTATTCTGCAGGTTTATTATTTTCCTATTCCAGCAAAGTGGCTGTAAAACTCTGAAGCAGAATTGTTTACTTGGAAATTCCTACACCCCAATGAGTTCTTAATTCTTCTGTGTTTCTACATTTACATCAGAAAATACCTTTTTTCCAAGCAACAAATTCCATTCTTTTCCTTGCTGATCTTTTGCCTCTTCCCCTCCTCTCAGGGGACAATAACTTACCAATGATAGAAGTTGCTTCTTTTTAGCATATTATCTTTTCAATATATTGACAATTGCTGGATATGTTACTAAACAGAAAGACTATTGGCATTTAGTATGGCTGTTCCAGTTACTGACTATTCTCTCTGAGGTTGCACAGCTTTCAGCCGCAGTCTTAAGATTACAATTTTCTGAAATATACCTTTTGCACAGGAATATTCTGTACTTTACTTCTACCTGACTATAATATCTTTAACTCCTTTTTATTTTCAAAGCCTCCATTTTGCTTCTCTATCATCTGTGGAAAGTGGAAGCACTGAATTTAAGATGTTGTCATGAAGCACACAATTCTAGTATTTAAATTTTGTAAGCTGTGAATTTCAATAAACAGGAAGGAGCTTCTCACTATACATCCTTCCCTCCACCTCTCCACATTCTAGCCTAGTTACTTCTTCCAACTCATTTATTGTTCTACTGTAACTATCAGAGCTTGGGAAACCAAAAAGGTATGTGGGCAGCAAGACTACCAGGTGTCCTTCAGGTTCCCTCAAATGAGAAACAGATTATGGGCAGCTTTGCTTCCCTCTGTGTTGGCTGGACAAAGTCCAAGAAACAAATATCTGAGGAAAACGGAGAGCTGCCTCCCAGGAAAAGTGGATCTCGGGTTACTCCCTGACTGTCTTCCTGCAGACACTAATAAATTTCTTGTAATCCTTTCCCTGATGCCACTCTGAAATGCATAGGGCTTTAAATGCACATACTAAGTACTGGTGCTCTGCTCTAAAGAAATCTTTCTTGATCACCAGCTTAAACTAAACTTCATCATCTTTTCTTTTAAGGAATTACAAGGTGTATAAAAAAAGTGTCAGAGAAACATAAGGAAGTTTCGAGTGTCACCTGGCCTGGTTTAGTGAAACACCACAACAAAGGATATGGCGAGGCTTTGACACGGGCTGTGGAAGACGAGCGCCCCAGGCTTAATAGAGAATTCCCTATATTTTAGGGTTCTTAATAAAATGCTTGCCTACATATCACTAGGCATATTATCTTTGCCAAGATGAGATGCTCAGCAGCTGACTCTATCACTAATTTCTATCTACTTTGCTGCTTCCTCTTTCCTGGGTAGCTGGGTCTACGATGTGAAGTTACCTGCTTTGTCAAGAAAACTGCTTTTCAATCTAGAATCCATATCTTTAGGGATTTTTTCCAACCGTTTTTCACGTTCTTGAAAATGTCCTTCTCTATTTTTGTCCTTTGTGGAAAAAGTCTCTTTGCCATTATCTCTCGTTATGCTAAAATCTTTTCGAAGTGATTTAAATACAGGGCTCTTTTCGTATGGAGAAGAAAGATCCTTTTGGATTGCATTTTGAATATGAATTTCTTTTTCAGTGTCCAATTCATGTTCTGTAACTCTCTTGCCCTCTTCCAAATGGTCTTCAGCATGAATTGAGGAAGGAAGAGTGTCTTTTGGAGTGAAATTTTGATCATCCTCATTGTCACTCCCAACAACAGGTATGCTTGCAAGATCCCCCGAGTTCAGAAAGAAATCGTCATCATCATCATCCAGCAGCGAGTTTTCCGATCCTGCTCGATTCTGTACTCCGTAAGATATGCTGTCAAGCGCAGGTGCTAAGTCGTGGTCAGTGTCCTCAGACATTTCTGCATCCAGGATTTCACCACCTAGGAAGAAAAAAAAAATTGGTCAACGGTCACCTAAGTCATAGACATTACGGGTAACAAAGCACATGTACAAATGTCCTTTGCTAATCTGTCTAAAGCCACAATTTCTTGAACTCTTTAAGTCCTCTTGGGCCATCATCACTGATAAAATGCTGTTGACACAAGAGGCATTTCTGACCTATTCACCACAGGGTGAAGCAGAGACCGAACCTAGTAAAACTAATGCAGGAAGAAAGGGCACTATTTTTAACTCATTTCATGAGAAGGCAGTGCAGAGAAGGAATGAAAGCAAGGGCTGGGAGAAGAGTAAAACAGCCTTTTGGACAGCAGTGATATGCCTAAGTGGTGTTTAATTGAACTATGACCATATATAAATAAAAATACTTACATTTTTCTGTAATATCAAATACTGCATCAGATTTATCTTCAAACTGTAAAGAGGAAAGCACTATATCATTATCTTGCTCAGCTGAGATGTACATTGTTAAAATGTATCCTACCAAAAACAAAATCATAAAAAAAATCACAATTTCTCCTCCATCCTTTCCTGTCCAAGCAAAATTCTGCGAATTGAGACTGTTACCTTACTAAGAAGTGTCATTTATCCTAAGTTTAGAAGTATGTAGAAAAAGCACACAATCAAAGTTTAAAACTAGTACTGCTATCCAGAAAAAGTGAGAGAAAGGGAAGGAAATGTCAAAACTTCCACTTCTACAGGAGATATTTCTATCAGGTCAAGATCATGGATCCCACACCAAAAGCATTCTGCCCTCTTGTGCTCTGTGCAGGCTTTCATTTCCTCTAACCATTACAAATCCCAATGCACACCATTTTCACTGATATGGGCTACCCTGATGCTACAAGGTAACAGCAGCTCATTTCAGTCCTCTCTCCTTCCTCCAGCTCCTCCAGCTCTAACTCTTCTTTTCTGGTAGATCCTGCTCACACATCAATTCTTAAGCCATCTTAAGGAATGTAATGGGATTTGAAAACAAAGGGATAATCTCTATTTTCTTTGAACCCAAGTCATTGAGTTGATAAACTGGGGACGCCACAGGATTGCAATGGGAACTCTCAGCTCCTCCGTGGACCAGGATGACAGCAAACTGTCCTAGGATGCAGCTGATGGCAGAGAGGATCCATCGGCCTCCACCCAACATCTCCTACGAATCCGGAACAGGGAGGTAGCTCCTTCGACTTCACTTGACAAATGTGGAACTAAGTTCTAGGGAGCCCTGTGCAGCACCATGACTTTCAAGACAACTCAATACTGCACTTTAAAACCAAAACTTGCCAGTTTCTGTGAGCAGAGAGTTGTGGCTGGAAAAGCCACATTCATCGTAATTATCTAGAGGGAAAAAAGAGCAAGCAACCACCTTCCAGGAAGGTCTGCAAGGCCTGAGTTCTCTAACTGCTAAAATGATACTAGGAGGGCCTCAGGAGATGCAAGGTTTATGTTGCTCTACAAGTCCATATGTAACCTACTAAGTTTACACTAGTGTAAAATTAATCCCATAAATTTTGGTTGTATTTAGTGCTAAAACAAGATGTAGAGAACGAAAAGTGTGGGGATGTACAGTTTCTGTATAACAGTAAAGGGAACTTGCTGTCATTTGATTATAACATCAGAGTATGAATATGCAATAGCTGATATATTTTTCCCCCTCTTGAACTTCTTTTATCCTTTTCTTGCTGGTAGGGTGGCAGAAGTTTTCAGTGCACATGAAGCATTAGATAATGTTTTTGTTGAAGTAAATTTAGATCAAAGTAAGTCTTTGACTCATCTGAGATGCTGAATACCTCCAGGGAACTGTTCTAGGTTCTATCACAACCCTGGGCACTTTATATGCCCCAAAGTAGGCTTTCCTCCTCCTCCTCTGGAATTAATAAAAGATTTATTAATAGGTGACAAAACAGAAATCCAGTTATTATGAGAAGATGACATTTTGCTGTGTGGATCTCTGTGTTTCATTCTAAGAAATGCAAGGTTTAACTTGGCACAAGGGGCCAACTGCAAGTGGGTATTAGGCACTACCATAAACATTTTGGACAACACTTACAATCTACTTGGAAGGAATCCAAGACACTTCCCAACCACAAGGACATCCTAGGGAAAAGAAAAAAACTATTTGGGATTTTGTTCCTCTTTCTTTTGTGAGGCTATGAAAATAGTACGTGATGTGTTTGCCTTAGGAACCTTTCGATCTCGACCAATTTTTTTCCTTTTAGAAGGTTTCAGGATAGGCATTTAATTGTGTTTATTTTACAAATGTTATTTTCCCCTATGTTACGCTTGTATGAAGTGTATGTTTGTATGCTTCTATGGTTTTTCCAAAATAGCGTGGGCTATTCTCCCCATTTATATACATTCTATTCCATTCTTGAATCCTACTAAGATCGTATTAACGCCACTCAGGAGGAATTTTCATATATTAACAAAAATTGTATCACCTTTTCTAAGTTTTAAATGAGCTGGCGCTCACCAGCATATGGTCTTGTATTAAGAAGCAGAAATATAAGTAATAATGCCAAATTTACTACTTCCACATTATTCTATTATTACATTTAGATAAAGTTACCTTGCAGATCTCTCTCTTACCAGTCCTAATATTTGCTCCTCTGAGTAGTTGTGATCCATTCTTAATTCCTTTCATTTCTTCTGCTCTAATTTTTTAAGGTGCGATGTTTAGAAAGGAACAAAAGTACTCTAGAGGCAAATGTGTAACTGATTCATAAAGCAGAGCTTCCTACAGGTCCTCTGAGATAGATCTAGGAAGAGGCACCTCCATTGCACAGGTTAAATCCTATGTCACTGCACAATGACAAGTCTTGTGTTAAATACTCAAGGCCTGAAAATCCCAAAACAGCCCTCAAACACATTTCTACTTTTAAAACAAAACATCTGACTATAACAGTTCATAACACATTCATTTAAACAATTTGGCTAATATTTTGCCAGAGACGAATTTAATGATAAGCAGTGTTTTTAAAATAGTAAACATGCCCTAAGTTTTCAGAGGAAAACAGCTGAGAGATGGAATTAGCAAAATGAAATGGTTTAGAACATATGTTTTTTAGTGATTCTTTCTCACTAGCTAGAATAGTGCACAAAACAATCTTTTGCCTATTCAGGTTGTAACAAATAAACAAACAAACAATACAATAATATGAAAACGGTGATAAATTCTGTTCGGTATTTCTGGACATGGAAACTTAAAAAGAAAAATGTCAGGCTTCAGTATCTGGGGCAACAAAATCTTCAATGAAATTATTGTTGCTGAAATAAATTTCATAATGAGTTTGCTTTAAATCAACTATTTTTACAAACAGAAAAACAGAACTGTTTTACAAAAATTATTCTGCTAGGTACATTGCTAAATTTTGTTCTAATTACACACTAGACATCAGGGAAAATAGTCACATCCACAGTACTCACCCCTTATTTGCTTGGAGCGGGTGACAGAAGGACATGGTTTATGGTTTAATATAATGTGCTGATTTGCAATAACTAAAAAACCTGTTCAATACTATAATGTGATTCAAAGTTGCCATAGCACCCATAAACTAAACAATAATTTATTATTGTGCAATATAAAGGCAGAAGCTGCCCTGTGGCTACAATATTGTTTTCTATGCAAATTAAAGAACTATTTTAAAGAAAAAAAAAAAATCAACAACACACACACAGGCACATATCTTTCTAGCAAGCCTTTTGGAGTCTGATCTTAGGTTTTAGTGCATCCAAAAGCAAACTGTGGAGAAGAAACAGAGATGTTAAGAATAATGCAATTCAAAAAAACCCCAAAACACAGAGATTTTTCTCAGTTTGTTGTCTGTACAGCTCCCTCGCACCTACAGAGCGCTGCATCCACCCCCACTGCAGAATTTCATAAACTCCTAAGGCATGTGTATACATATATATACACACATATATATATGTGTATAAATATGTACATTTAAAGTAATTTGGCTTTTAATTCCTATTCTTGAACCAGGTGCAACGCGATCAGGAAGCGTCCCCTGACCTTTTACACATGACATCCCTATGCCATCCCTAGCAGAGATGCCGGGCGGGCAGCCGGCTGCGCTGCTCCTCTCCGGCAGGGAACGGAGCGGGATGCAGCGGCGGCTCCTCCCCGGAGCTGCTGGTGCAGCGTGGCAGCCGGAGCCGCACGTCCCCTACCTTGGAAGCACCTAGGGAGGCAGGAGCAGAGGGTAACAAAGAGCCGGGCTGCTGCGGATACCTGCTACAGGAAAAGAACCGCTGCGGCAGGAAGAGAACCCGGCGGGGTCAGGCGAGCCATAGAGCTGGCGCGCGGAGCCGCAGCCGGAGCCGGCCTGCAGAGCCCCCTAGCCGCCCCGGCCGGCTGGGCTCCGGCCCGGCGGGATGGCCGCGGAGTGAGCGGCTGCCGGGCCAGCTCCTGCCCTCGGGTTCCAGGAGGAACCTTTGGGCTTTGCAGACCGCCTGGGTTTTAGCTGCAATCACTGTTTTAGTGCAAGTAGATCATGCTCTGATGGGGGAATTTAAAGGCAAAGCCAAACAGCCATCCATACATGCAAAAAGACAAAGGCAGACATTTTTCTGATCCTTAGGGCTCAAGAAATATCATTACATGTTGTCTCTGCATCTTAAGTCTTCAAGTTTCAGATAGTAAGTTTAAGGCATGTGCTGATGATATTTTATATTTACATTTGTAGAATACTAACAAGTAATTCAGCACATAAGGTTACTCCTTCCTATCCCCCTTTTTTGACATTTTTGGGAAATACAGAAATAAAGCAAACCAAGAAATCATGCGTAAGGCTTTCTTGAAAAAAAAAGCATGACTTCTTCCTCCGAATCCTCCTCCCCAGCTATGTGCTGAGCTCTCATGCTGCTTAAAGCTTTACACAAACAATCCTTGACACTAGGAGACTGGTTACACTAAATCTCTAAGTGGACTGAGATTAGGGTAATTCCTATTCTCACTGCATAAATCAGAAAAAAAACTAAAATGAAGTAAATAAAGTTACACACATATAAAAAAACCCACCAAAATCAGACTAGTGTCCGCATCAAAACAACATGTGCTTTTGATGTCATATCCAGCAAGAAATTACTCCAAACCAAATATTCCACTTCAGTTGCCCATGTTATCACCCCACAGGAAGGACAGCATTTCCCAGATTACAAACACACACTTAAGTATTTTGGCCAAAGCTTTCAAAAGAGTAGCTATAATTTATTTAGAAGATTATGTGCTGCAAAGCACAAAATCCCCTTAATTCCATTTAACTCAGAAGCTGAGTCTGTCATTAATAGAAAGTCATCATGTCCCTTAAGATGAAAACAGTGCACATAACACACCCAAAAACCAACGAAGGTAACAACCTGGGGCTGGAACACCAGAACTCTACAACCAAGGAAAGATTCATTTACTCAATTAGCCACCTAAGTCATTGTTTTGCTAATAGTTATGTTACTCTTAGCAAATTAATCTTTAAAGAAAGTGATAAATGCATAAATCCCAAGCTGTCCACTTTTCATTATAATCTGCCTTCCAATAAAGGCAACAAGCTCCAAGATGGTTTTGCATGCAAGTCAAGAAAATTCACAAAGGCAGCACCTTCTGCTTGCTGATAAGCACAGCAGGGAGTTTCAGCCCTCCTCTACGGGTCGGTTTATATGTTATCTACCATCAGGTATTGCAAGGTTTTCCCCTTCCCATAGAAGTTATGTGGCAGCAACAATTGCTGGCGAAAGCAGGAGCCTGTATGTATATGCAGCCTCCTCTGCCTCAGTGTTTTGGTCCTTAAATAAAAGCAATCGCGTGTTCTACGGTATTCTTCAAAGTATCCTCCTCACTAGTTTCTTTTTCGCCTGTTCTACTTCTCTTCAAGGCTCCTGAACCATCCTGTGATTTTCTCCTTCCCTGCTCCTATAAAAATTGCTATTTCTTTCTTTCAGATGTCTACAATTCCAGTCCTATTTGTAGCTCTTGCCATGGATGGCTTCTCCTTTCTCTTTTTTCCTATGAATAAGGAGTTCTTAGAATGGGCAGCTTACTTGGTGGTTCCACCTTCTTTGCAGATATTATTACAGGTATCCAGGGCTCTTCAGAGTGAAATGCCTGGGCACATGTAAAAACAGGCAGAGAAAGCACTGCTCCTGCGTGGTCAGAGCTCTCTGCCCAGCTCCTGCCATTGTGTCCTGGAGCACTTGAGAACTGCCCTATCCCTAAGCAAACAAGACTCTGCACAAGATCAAAGTGCCTGCAAAGGAAAGAACACCTATCACAGGGAGGAATTAAAGGAAATACTGACCCATGTCTTCTTTTCACCTATGTTTGGACAACTAAATATTAGTTTGTTAGGCCAGTTGGCCAGGTTTCCTCTCTTTTTCATGGAAATGGGGAGGCACTTCGGAAGGCAACCCATGCTGCCCTGGCACGGCACAGATGATCTTTCCGAGATCCCCATCTCCTTCACTGCTGAGAAAGAGCCCAGATAACCTCGGCTAGAACAGACGGACAACTCTTCTACGGGGGCAGCTATGGGTGTGAAGATCAGAAATTGGGAAATACATTAATTTCTAAACTCTTTCCCCGTGTGTTGCTAGGACAGCAAAACAAGAATCAAACACAACTGGTTCCACGTTTATCACGTGCAGCAAAGCAAATATGTGAGGACCATTTCAGCATTGGCAGGTGGACCAGCACGAGGCCACGCTGCCCGTTTCGGCGTGCAGAAGTGCCCAGTGCTCCTGTACCTGGTGTAGTGCTCTCCTGTGCTAGCGGCTGGGAGGGAGTCTTGGATGAACTTCTCCAAGGTCTTAAGAGAAATTTAAATATTTTTCAGAATCTGGACCGATCATCAAATCATTCAGAATAACTGGGGGAAAAAGAGCAAATATGAAATTTAAGTTATAGTTTTGAGATAGATGGTTAATTTTTACTCCATAAAGCCTAATGAGATAGAAGAAGAGCTTTAGTTATAAAGGTAGCTGAGCATCATACATTTTTCCCAAAAGACTTCAAAGGTGTTAGATAGACTTTAAAACTGTTCCAAGCTGCAAATGCCTCTGCAGACTAGATAAGAGTAGAGATTCTAAAAACACTTTTATATATCGTCATTAATAGGTTAATGACTGCACTGTCAGGGCACAGAAAAGACGGATGGATCTCTCGCTGTTGTTCTCTATGACTTTATGACCATCTTCAAAATTTAGGCCATTCCAGTACTCCACATCTACGATTTTGCTTTTGGATTTTTGAAGGGTTAGATATATAACCCTTCTAATACTTCAATTTGTTTTAAAATTAAATTTTAAAACATATACCTAAAATAGAGAGCAAATATGGTAACAAAAAATAAATTACTGCCAGTTTTCAAAAATAAACAAATAAACAAGAAGAACTAGGCAAAATTAAAAATCTTTTGAAAAGAGATGTTATATTTCTACAGGCACCCATCTACTTATCTATTCACATCAAAACAACTTCCACAAGCCCAAGTCTCAAATTTCAGTCGGTAGCACTGAACACCACAAATTGTCGTGCCTGATTCGATGGATTGACAGTACGGTTGTAAATCAATGACCACTCTATTTAAAATGTGAACTGTTCCAGTGACATCACACCCAAACTAAAGCCAGGGACAACAGCACGTGCGATGCTGTCCACGACGCGCCGTGGGAGCCGAGCCTGCTGGACTCGGCATCTACTGCGTGATGATCCCAGCGACACACAACCTTTTTGCTCCTCATGCCACTGAAGAAGACACTAAGATCATAAGGCAGTTCAGGGTGGAAATGAGCCAAGGGGAGTCTCAAAGCAAGGCTGGCTATAAAGTCACACCAGGTTGTTCATGGTTCATCCGGGCTCTTTCTGACAACCACCAAGGACAGAGGTTGGGCTTGCTCTTTGGGCAACCTGTTCCAGTGCTTGACTGTCCTCATGGTTCTTCCCTACATCTTCTAACATTTTAATTGCTGGTACTGAACTTCTATTTAAGATTTCCTAAGTTACTCTCCTACCTTCAGGCACCCCTCTCTGAGCGCCCTACAGTTAGCTGCAATCTCGGTCTTGCAGAGACTTAAAAATTTACGTAACATTTATGAGCGACTCCGCAAAGCTCTACGAGATTGCTTGTAGGCATACAGTACAAACGTCTGGAAGACGCGGGTTTAAGACTACGATGCTCTTTTCTGTAATTGCAGAACAGCAACGTGTGAACGGCTCCCCCGGTTGCGCTCTTGAGAGTCAACTCTTCTGTCTAGCAGCGAGGAGCTTCACGCTGCCCGAAATGAAGCAGCAGGTGAAACTGGGGAGCTCCTCATCCCTGCAGGAAGGGGCAGCGCAGGCGCTGGCCGTGGCTGCTGGGCCCTTCCCCACAACCTCCCGTTCGCCCTCGGCCTCCTCCCCGTCACGAAGTCCTCAGCCTGCAGCCCCGTGCCCGCAGGAAGGAGGCCCAAACGCCGCGCCATCCGCTCGGGCGCCGCTACAAGAACTCAGTTTCCCTCAGTTGTGCCACAGGTGGTGGCGCACGGAGGAGAGAGGCTTCCCCGGCCCCACAGAGGAGCCGTCCCGGGGGGTCGGGGATGCCCGCACCGCGGCGGTGGCGTCGAGGTCGCACGTGCGCGCGAGGCCGCGGCACGAGGAGC
>JAWLRI010000564.1:3963811-3979271 GCA_034781795.1 Crypturellus tataupa | reverse complement strand
GAGCTGGCTGCGGCGCCACTGGCAGTTCCTGATCCCTGTCCTCGTTCCCCCTGGGCTCCGGGAAGGTACGGAGATGCCAGGGGACAGCGGGGCTCCCGGGGTGCGGCGGCCACCAGCGCCCCCGGGCCTGGCGCGGGGCGGCCCCGCGCGACGCGCCCGGTCCCCGCGCGGGCCCCGCCGCGAGCCGCTCTCTTCCCCCCTAGGGCTTCAAAGCGAACCTGTCCCTCCTGAGGCGGCCCGGGGAGAAGACCTACACCCAGCGGTGCCGCTTGTTCGTGGGCAACCTGCCCGCCGATATCACGGATGAGGACTTCAAAAGGCTGTTCGCCAAGTACGGGGAGCCGGGAGAGGTTTTTATCAATAAGGGAAAAGGATTCGGTTTCATTAAGTTGGTAGGTTTTCATACTGTACCTTTAATTCTCACAAAATAGCAAATTACAATTGGATTTCTCTAAAACGGGTCTTAAACTTTCCCCAGGAATCCAGAGCTCTTGCAGAAATTGCAAAAGCAGAATTGGACGATACCCCCATGAGGGGTCGACAGCTCCGTGTCCGATTTGCCACGCACGCTGCTGCTCTTTCAGTGCGTAATCTTTCACCTTATGTGTCCAACGAGTTATTGGAAGAAGCTTTTTCCCAGTTTGGTCCAGTGGAAAGAGCTGTTGTGATTGTGGATGATCGAGGCAGATCCACAGGGAAAGGCATTGTTGAATTTGCATCAAAGCCAGCTGCAAGAAAAGCGTTTGAACGGTGTACTGAAGGAGTGTTCTTGTTGACAACGTAAGTGTGCTGCTTTGCTTTAGACTCTGCGAGTAACTTATGTGTATTAAACTGAAGCTGTCATTTTTTTACTGCTTCTTAGAATGGAGATCTAAATTGGAAAATATACTGAATATATATATATTTTTGTTCAGCACTCCTAGGCCAGTAATTGTAGAACCGCTGGAGCAACTGGATGATGAAGATGGTCTTCCAGAAAAGCTTGCTCAGAAGAATCCGATGTATCAAAAGTAGGCACTATCCTTTGGTGTAAAGATGATAAATAGTTGCTAATATATTTTCCTACGTGAAAGAGCCAATTATTCAGAAATAAACCGTGAATTTAGAATCTAGTACTTCTCAGTCATTAGTTTTGGTTATAGTTGTTTTTTAGCTAACTTGACGTTCTTACAGTTGCTGTCCGTTAATTTGTGAAATGTTATTTTTGATTAGTATGTTCACTTTGAGTTAAATAGTTTCTACGTTGTAATGCAAAGAATAACAGTAAAGGGTAATTACCCAGCACAGTAACAGTATTTCTCTGTTGGGAAATGTAGAAACCTACCCATACAGCTCTGGAAAATAGGACTTCCAACTCACTGCTTACCTAGTACTGAAAACTGTTACCTCCTTTAAAGATATTGATACCATGTTGGTATTTCTGTAAGGACTCAAGAATTCGTACAAATTGCATGAAAAAGAAAATAAAATACATCATTTAAGTGGTACTATGACTGAAAACTAAAGGCTGAATTTGACTGCTTAGTGGATACAAGAATGGAATGGTAGGTCTGGCTCTATAGGAGTCTCTAGTGCTAGTATCATGTTAAGCTCTGTACCCTGAGTCTGTTTGTCCTAGAAATGTATATTTTGCATTGCAAAAAGGAGTAAAGAGGGAGGATCCCGAGAGCCTTGTTTGTGTAATGAAGGATTCAGAATTTGCTGTGGTCAGAAACGTGAACAGTTTCGAGAATGTCTTTGAAAGTAGTGTGGATTTTTTTTAATTTTTAAATAGTGGATAAACCATTTCAAACTCTTCTAGTTTTGTTCCATCAGCTATTGAATCTTAGATTCCACTTCCTTTACAAGTCTTGTAAAGGCAGTAATGATTTTTTAAAGGGATTTAAAGAAAATATTGTTAATGGCCTTTTAATGATGATTTTGGGTGAGTCATAATTGAAAAGCTTGTTCCTGCTGAATAGCTGTACTTAATTCTGGCAGCATCTGTGTTTTGTCTCTGGCTGTTGCTTGTAGTGGAGTATTTAGAATTTAAATTTTAAAGGAGCAGGATAAACAAGCAGTGATACCAGAAGCTGAACAGATTTGTTACTGAAGCAGTCGTGCAGAACTCCCCTTATTTCAAGGACTACAAGAAGCAAATAATTTATATTAAATGTTTGAATCCATTCAGGAGACTCTTTCACTTTTACGTTACAGCAAGATATGGTTGCAACCATATATCACATGGTTTGGAAAAATATTTAGAGTTCCTTTGATGTTCCCTAGTAATTCTTCCTGTCCTGCTTGTGATCTTAAATTGACCTTCAGTTTCCAGCCTTGTGCAGCTTGAATGAAGATTATTTTTTCTGCAGGGAAAGAGAGACTCCTCCCCGTTTTGCTCAGCCTGGCAGTTTTGAATTTGAATATTCCCAAAGGTGGAAATCTTTAGATGAAATGGAAAAGCAGCAGAGAGAACAAGTGGCAAAAAACATGAAAGATGCCAAGGACAAACTTGAAAGTGAGATGGAAGATGCTTATCACGAACATCAGGCAAACCTCCTGCGTCAAGGTAATTGGTTCTGAATTTTATTCCATTAGCTTAAGTGTATGTCTCATGGCTTCATGAATAAATTCCTGCTATGTCTGACTAAATAAAATCCATCCGTCCTTGTAAGTTAAGTTAAAAGGCAATTGAGAAATTAAAGCAGAATGTTGTTACTTAATGTGCAGAAAAGACATGCTGAAGGAGGGTGCTTGTCTTAGTGTGAATGAGGTGGATCCATTTCAGCTATGGGCTTGAGCTGAGACGTGAGCTTGTGAAACAACTTCTGACAAATTTAATTTCTATAGACCTTATGAGACGTCAGGAAGAACTGAGGCGTATGGAAGAACTCCATAATCAGGAAATGCAGAAACGCAAGGAAATTCAGCTGAGGTTGGTTTGACTTTCATATGATTTTCATCTGTTTTCTTTGTATCTTTAAATGACACCTTTGCTGTTTTGGTTTGCTTATATGAAATTGAACTGCAGTGGCAGTTTTTCTTTGTGCATTTGAGCTTTTTGTTCCTCTGAAGTGTTAGGATTCGGTAGCTTGTAGAACCCAGGGTGAATACTAAGTGGCTTCTTATGGTGTAAGTCATGCTTATGGGATGTTGAATGTGTTTTTCATGAGACTTAACAGCCTTTTGCAATGATTAGGCAGGAGGAAGAGCGTCGCAGACGGGAAGAGGAAATGATGATACGTCAGCGAGAAATGGAAGAACAAATGAGAAGACAAAGGGAAGAGAATTATAGTAGAATGGGTTACATGGATCCAGTAAGTGAAATCGTGATATTTCCAGGCTTGTTTATTACCATGTTCAGAGATTTTTCAGATTTTTTGATATGTTTTCAAGATTCAATGCATTTTGCTTCCCTTCTGTTAGGTAATGTGATATCTCTGTGCACGTAGGTAAAATAATAGTAATTGGCTGTACAGTTGCTTTATCTCCTCGAAGGTATTGGATTTCCTTAATTGATTTCCCCATACTAAAGGTTGTTTCCTCTATACAGAGAGAGAGAGACATGAGAATGGGTGGTGCCACCACAATGAACATGGGAGGTAAAGAATTTTTTAATAACAACTTTATGTGATTAACTTAGAAATTGTCAGAATATGATTATATATTTTTCTTTCTTAGATCCTTATGCTTCTGCAGCCCAGAAATTTCCACCTCTCGGAGGTGGTGGCGGCATAGGTTATGAAGCTAATCCAGGAGTTGGCCAAGCAGCCATGAGTGGTTCTATGATGGGAAGTGACATGGTAACGTATCCTGTGGTGGCTTTAGTTTAGCACAAGGAAAATGTTGCAGTTGGGAATTGAATTTCTTTACTAGCATTTGGATGGTTGTGTAAACTTCTTCTCTAATTGCTGACTTCCTTGTCAGGTATTTAATGTGAAGGACTAGTTTGGTGGTATGTAGTGCTAGTTTAGTTCTTACCCATTATGGTAGTTTATGGAAGTTGTTTGCAAGCCAATTCAAATGTGCTGTTAAGCATATTTGCAGTTAACTGATTTTATTGGTGTTTGGAATTTCTGCATCACAGTTAGGCTTGGAAGGATTTTTCATAAATCAGTGTTTCAGAATACAATTTAAAATTGCATTTCTGATACAATTAGAGGACTTCACAAATTGCAGAATTAAGAACTATTGCATAATTATGTATTTTTAAGTAATTTGACATTCTGTATTTATGTTCAGATGAGACCTTTGTTCTCCTTTTCAGAGTATAACATTACATTTGTTTTGGTCCTTCCAAGCCTAGATAGAGTTGATGTACTTTGGTATGGATATGCTGTAAATTCCAAATCTGTTCTCACGTCTATTTAAGCAGGAGATTAGGTAATGAATGGTAACCAGCATATTGGTTACTCTGTATGCTCATGTTTGCCATAGAACAGCAGAAATGCTTTTTTTTAGCCTTAGTGTATTCCCGTGCTCCTTGACTGCAGCCATTTTGTGATTCCTATCTTACACAGGAATGTGTAAGGACACAGGAATGATAGGAATGATCTTACACAGGAATGATGTTCTTGTTTTTCCCTCCGTGTTGGACATGACTACACTTAGAATTTCTTAAAGTACTGCATATCTCTTGAGTAGAGGTATGTTCTCAAGCAGTACATTTTTTGGCACACTACATGTGTGAAAGGGCTTTGAACCTGCTTGGTGTTATCACACTGAAGCAATGCTGAAAGATGAAAGAAATGCTTAATGTCTAGGATGGAAATCTGTTGGTTCAGGTCGTGATGACTAGTGTGCTTCCACCCTCCTTATAAAGGGTGTATTCTCTGTGGCACAAGCTGAAGTAATGATTTTTGGGTGGGATTAGGCCTCTGGCTTAATGTGGTGAGCTACCATGGTAGCTTGTATCTTCTGCTTTTATGAGAACCATATCATTGGAGTCATAACTTTGCAGAGCATCACTGATTCAGTAGACAGTGCCGGTGGCCTTAATGTCTCTATAATCTACTGACGATATATGTAAGCAGTTCATAAGCTTCCAGTGAACAACTAGGCAGTCTGTGGTGAATGGTGTGTACGTGTTTTCTCCTTACGAAATTCATGTATCAGGTGCATGCTGAACTTGTGTAGACTTGAAAACGTGATATGGCCAAAATGAGTGACAGTAAGATGGCTTAACTGTCTTGAGTTTATAGGACAGAGATCTCTGCTACATGGTACTGTCCAGTTACTGAGCTGATAGCTTTAAAAAGTGCAGGCAGACAAGCTTTCATGAAGTAATATTTCTGCAGTTCCTTTCTCGGAAGGATGGAAGCTAATTTTTGGAAGCCAAGAGCTTGGAGGTGTGAACTACTGCAGTTGCAGATACCTTTAGTAACAAACTGAACCCACCTACCATTGTTCTGTTACTCAGTAGCAGAAGACTTGAAATGGAAAGTTTAAAGCAATCTTTGACTTTATAATTTGTCAGTTCTGTAGATCAAATGCTGATCACATCTACTGATAAAGTAACTGAATGAAGTACATGCAATTACAGAGGTATTAGTAAAGATATCTGGAGTCTCTGCTTTATTGCAGGGTAATCTAGCTTTTATGTCTCAATATATGAAACCTTTCAGTGTTCTAGTGAATTTTCCAAGAGCGTGTGATGAAAGTGGGGTGGGAAGGGAGATAATTACTGGATGCACACAAGCCTTTGTGCATAGTTCCAGCTTGAAACACGGAAAAAAGGTAGTTCTTTTAACATATTTTGTGTATTATGCAGCAGCAGTTCTGAAGTACATGGGACTTAATAAATGCAAGTTTTTTGATGCAGCAATTGTTGCATTGGTTAGGTAAATCACTGGTCGTTAGCTTTTCATATTTTTTTCTTCTTGTAATCCCGTAGCGCTCACAATCACACTTTTGATTACTACTTACGGCCTCTGCAGCTTAGTCAGCAGACCGTAGTCTTAACCCCATCTTGAAAAGCACATGGTCTCTATTGCAGCACATGCCATTAACTGGTGAGTAGGCATTCTGTTTACAGTGGCATTTTCTGAATGTCAGCTCATACTTCAGTGACCTGAACTTGCTGTCTGTGGCTAGGCTTACTGGGAAACGACAGTGATGTAAGCTAAACTGCACTAAAGGTGAGAAGTTTGCAAGCTATTTGCGTTAACTTGGTTGACGATTGCTAGAGATCAATGTGAAAAGTTGTTAATTCACATCTGCACTAATGCTTACATTTCTAGCACTGCAGGGAGGATCTGTTCTTTGTAACAGATGTATGAGAATGCATCAAGTGGGAACATACCTCAAGGCATGTATTACAATAAACTAATTTTTAAATTACCCTTTTTTCCTTTCTATGTTCCCGGTACCTGTGGATCGGCTCAATGGTGATTGTATCGACGAACCTTGACTACGGAACCTTCTAAAAATATATACTTAACACACATGGACATCAACTACATATATAATGAACTGTTAATTCTGTTCCAATAGCGTCCTGAACGCTTTGGGCAGGGAGGTGCGGGACCTGTGGGTGGCCAGGGTCCTAGAGGAATGGGGCCTGGAACGCCAGCAGGATATGGTAGAGGGAGAGAAGAATATGAAGGCCCAAACAAAAAGCCCCGATTTTAGATGTGACCTGTAGTTTCATTCCAGTTTGTTTTTGTCTGTCTTGTTTAGACACCAACTTTTTAATTCTTGCATTTTAGTAAGAAAGCTACGTTTTTATGGATGTTAGAAACTTACTGACCTAATATTTGTAAGTGGTCTGTTTGGGCAAGTACAATTTAATTATGTAATGCAGTGTTTCAAGACAAATTTAGCTGTTTTTTTTGATGTATAACGTCCCTAACTTGATGGCAGTGTACCTTGTGCCACTGAATTCCCAAAGTGTACCAACTTTTTTTTACTGTGCTTCAAATAAATAGAAAACTAAATGTAGTAATTCTTCTTGCCATTCGTGGTTAAAAACTTGAGGCTAAATACCACACCTTCAGCAGTAAACCAAATGAGTCTTGCAACTGAGGTCAAATTAGACCAGGGTGTGGAAAAGTAGTGAAGAGTGAGATCTTCTCTCATAATCCTCTGCCTCTAGTTGAAGATGGGTTTGAATAGTAGCCTAATTTTCCAGTATGTACAGTTCTTTGAGCATTAATCGTGCTGCAATAAGGAAGCAAATGGAAATCTTGCAAAGCGCTGTAAGATACCGTGATGAAAGCTATACTGTAAGCAATGATGCAGTCCTGTAATGAATTTCAGATTTTAGCCATGGTTAATGGGTGGTGAGACAGTAGCACTTACCACCTTGGCATTTACTGCCTGAATTCTTCTAAAGACTTAAGCAGAAGACTAGAAATAGTTATTTTAATATGAATCCATAGAATGCCTTGTATTGACTGACTTCCTAATTAAAGGATTGTTAATGTGATATTTATCTGCTGTTAAGCTGCCTGAGATTACAGGATCTGGCCTTGTTCCGTATTGTATACTTAACTAAAATTGCTTGGCAAAAAGACCAGAAGTGTTACTTAAACCAAATAGAGGAGAATCTGTTAATTTTATACTTTTAACTTGCTTATGTCCTCATGCTATTTGAGTGGACTACTTTGCATAGTTCAGAATTCAATTGTATTATTAAGGGGTCTGTAGAAACTAGTCTTAAAATTTGTAGCTTGTGGGTAAATTCTAAAAAGCTGTATGCAAAATACAGAAATGAGTATTCTTGCACGATGGTTATTGCAACTTTATTATTGATGTTTGGAGAAAATGCATCAAAAGTAGTATTCAAATATGGAGTTTAATAGTTAATACTACACAGTACAAATAAACTCCCTTTAAGGCTCTCTTGTAGAAGATTGGATGAATTTGTTAGCTTGCTGTCAGTTTCATTAAGTCCCAGAAGAATTGCAAAGTATTCTGGACTCATTGCTATAAGCTAGTGACTTTAATTTTTTATTGCACAGTACCAAATAAGCTGGGAACTTGACTTCCCAGTGTAAAATGCCTTGGTGTTATTGCAGGATACTTCAACCTGCTTAGCACGATGTAGGTAAACGTAGTGTGGCTGTACCTTCACACAGTTCCCCAACGGCTGAGTGTTCTGTGAATACCTTTTAATTTTCAGAAGATCTTTCCATTCCTTGTGTTAAGCATTGGCTAATTCTAAATTCTGTGTTAAATTTTCTGTGGTTAAAACATTAGCGTCAGTTTCCAATATCTTAGAGTGCAGATGATCCCTCTTGAAGTACTCACTGTAAGTGCTGTTACTCTTTAAATGTAAAAATATTAGCATGTTGTGAAATGTTGATACCAGGTAATGCTGACTTTGAATATGAAGCGCACAAAATAGCGACTCAGCTGGTTTGGTGAATGTTCCTATTTTCCCAGAAAAACTCTGGGGGCAGATAAACCTGCTACTGCAATGAATTGCTACTCGAGAAACTGAAATGGCAGTTTCTGAACTGCAGACCAAGTGTGGGGGGAGTCCTTATATTGGATGTTTAGTTAAAAAATCAGCAGTCCAGCTGCATTTGTAGGATTAAATAATGCATATATTATCTGGAGGGTGTTCGTGGGACACCCACAAAAGGTGGAGGTATCTGATGGGGGATTCTGAACGTAAACGTTACATTAATTTTTTCAGTTTATTTTTCAGATTACATGTCATTCTTTATTAAAGAGATGCTGGTGCATATCCTAAAGTATGTTCTTTCGTAGTTCTGTAACTTTGAAGAGTGAAGGATGCTGATGTCCTTGTACCTTACAAAGGTTGTCTTTTGGTACCCCAGTTTGTACGTAAGCTATGTTGTGAGGTATTAAAAATAGACTAGTTACAAAACTGTGATTAGTAAATCTACTGAAAGATTTGGCAGTTTTCAAAACATTTGAAAGTTTGGTTAAATCTAGCCTGGTAGCTGTATAAGCAGATTTTTTTAAAACAAACAAGTTCTGCTTTGAGTTGTATGTATTAAACAGGTATTTTATTAACTAGCCAACTTCATTTCAAGACCTTTTAAAGGTGGTGTCTTAAAAGCTGGCAAACATACCAATTTTAAAATCTCATAAAGTTGTTAAATGGGGGATGTGAGACAGTTATGTTCTTTTGGTATGTTCCTATGAGGTTTTGGTCTTTTTCATAAAATCAGATTTATAATTGATTTTTTTAACTGTTTGGCAAAGTGCTGGGTTGGTCAGACCCATTTTTGAATGGTCTAGATCACATAACATTTTTTTTTTACGGGACTTGGAGGACATTGGCTATTGCAATTTAGCTTGCTTTCACAAAATTGAGCCCGTTTTAACACATTATCTCTAAACTCTGCAGCATGTAGCAACTGGTATCTTTATCTTCACACTTTCTTATAAATTAATACAGAATCTTATCTTTTGGTGTAGACACATGACACTATGTATTCAGCTGATGAGAAACTGAAACTGCTTTTGAGATTTTGTGGTATTTTTATGGTAGAAAGAATTCTTGGCTTCTCCTTGGCAACCATTTACTGTGGCAGCAAATTTTTGCTGGAGTTTTTGAGACTGCAATTTACTCTTAAAACTAGTGGCCTGCTACGTAACTGCACTTAGCCAGCATTTCTGCAGTTCATAACTGTGAGGAACGTAGTACCACAAATGGCAATGGACATTAGGACCCGGATGTAGTATTCCTGCTTGCTCCGAGATTCTCATTGCCGACTGCGTACAGGTAGGTAACAAGCAATATAATATAACTTGGTGACTTTCTGTGTAATCTTATACTGTGGGTATTCTGACATCACACTTCTGACTGTGGAATTACAGTGCAGCACTCTTCATACCTGTATACTGAGCTTACATCAAAGCTGCGTGGCTTTCGGTTTTGAGCTTTGCCTTGTTCAGAATCAATAAGCAACTTACTGTGATTCTTAGATAAGTATTCAGACCCGATTCCTTTGTACATACTGACTCGGCTTGTGTGCATTTTCCTTAGTTACACTGTAACAAGATACTCTTAGAGCTCTGTGGGGAAGAGGGAGTGTGATCTTAACTCACTTGTAGGTGTTACTAGTGCCTAGAAAAGGACCGTGGAAATTTTCTGTAGTGACAAAATGACCCATCCGCAGTGCTTCCTTTTGTAGAGTCTTGGCTAAGCAGGAACCGCATCCATAATCACTGTTTTAGCCTCGTGTGAACTAAGTGGAATAGTAACTTAAAACTTGCTAATAGGTAGCTTCAAGACTGATGTGAGTGTTTCTCAGAGCGTACGAATGAGTGCTTAAATGAATATCCCCAAGAAGAGTTTCGTAGAGCTTATTGCACACTTGAGTTTTAATTAATCATTGATTGACAGTCATATGTTCAGCTGCCTTTTTTTGACAATATAGAGTTTCTATATTTCTGCCTCTAGTAGTCATCTTGGTAGTTAATGCTGAGTTTATTTTTTCATCATTTTTCAGAAGATGTAATTCTAAACTCTTCATTATAGAAGTACTGAATGTAGTTTTAGGATTAACATGCTTACTTTTCTAGACTTCTAAATATGCTGATCTCTAGCTCTTTTATTAGTTCTTGAACCTGAATTTCAAGGTCCCTTACTTCAGCACCTGATCTAGCTCCTGTCTGATGCTTAAGAATATATTTTGAGGTGGTATAACATGTTTTTCCAGTCATTCTGTGAAGTTCTGCTTTGCATATTTGTTTCTGGTGCTACTGCCATTTTTGGATACTTCTGTATTATATTCCAGAAAGGACTCTGTAAACAGTTGATCTCCTGGACAGTCTTGCCCCTGCTGTAGCTTTCTTTTCATGTGTCTTTGAAAACCTGAATTAGCATCTGCACCTTAACCTCAAGATCATAACAACAGGTCTCTGGTTACACTGCAGTGAGTGCAGCTGAACTCTAGCTAGTCCAGCACTGGCACCATTTGTCACAAAGTCAGTTTTTTTTTTTTTTTCCCCCTTCGGTGATGGCTTAATCTTACCTGTGAATAGAATTCAGTAACAAAACTGGCAGTGTGTGTACTGTCATATAGCAAAAATGAATTATTAGTTACCTTGAAACCAATGCTGAGATACCACCAGTTTTTCCAGTGTGCTCTGGTTATGTGACTTTACCTGCAAGAGTGTTGTGGAGGGGTTATGGGCACATCTGCCTTGTTCTACATACTCAAACTAACAGGTTTTTGACACTCGTAGAGCAGGCAATTTGTGACTGAACCATGGGTTTCATATTAGCTTTGATTGTTTGCAGCAATGAAACTTGGTGTGATAGATGACTTAAAAGCAAGTAGTCAATGTCTGCTCTAAGCCAGTCTGTAACAAGTGGGTGCAAGAAATGACATTAAAGTGCTTGCATTGTGTTTCATCTTGATTTTCTCTCTGTAAAAATATACACTTTTTCTCAAAAGTTAATC
This sequence comes from Crypturellus tataupa, assembly GCA_034781795.1. Taxonomy (NCBI): domain Eukaryota; kingdom Metazoa; phylum Chordata; class Aves; order Tinamiformes; family Tinamidae; genus Crypturellus; species Crypturellus tataupa. Next base: position 3,967,905 of record JAWLRI010000564.1, on the reverse strand, counting down.
TGAAGCTCAGAAGTGTGGTGTCAGAATACATTTGCGTACCTGTTAGGCCCTCCGATCCAGATACTGGTGCTGTCAGGAGCGAGCACAGCATAGTGTGAATGGGGGCTTTACTGTAACATTAAGCATATACAAAGTCTTGATTTGCTTGCAGTTTTCCCCATAGCCAAACACTGAGGCCTGTGAGTAGTTTTAGGACTTGAGCAGTAATGGGGTTGCATGTCTCCGTTAATCATTGCCAGCTGCAGTGACATGATCAGGAAGGCCAGTGTTCTGTTACATTATGTTAAATGAGGCTAAGTATGTTGGAAAGGAGGCATAAAAAGTAAAGTATGCTGTTCTGGGTAATGACTTGGCTTCTTCCACTACTAGCAAGTTTGGAACCAGCTGATTAGCTTCAGATTTTTCTCACCATACCAGCTAGTGGGGTTATTAAATAGCTGCTTACTGGAAAAGGAGAAAAAAAAGGCAGGATTGGCCTTCTCCCACTTCTGTCATTGCTGCTAGATAATGATTGACAAGTTAGGACTTGGCTGTGCAATCCCGCAGTGGTCTGTGAATACCCCATCTCTAAATGTTGCTTATGAACACCAGTACTGAAGAGCTAACTGGGGAGGTTGGGAGGAGTGTGGCTATAAGTGGATGATCCAGAGTGTTGAAAAAATGCACAAAGATATAGTATCCCTTATGCATGGTGTTTGTTGCTATGGCATAGAAAACAAAATGTATATCCTATCTCCTTCCTGCTCCCAAGGGCTAGGATAAAACCCAAGTGGTGGGTTTGAGACTAAACTTGAGCTTCTCCCTTCTGGCCTGGCCAGACCATATTGTGACCATGGTGCGATTTGCCTCCCCACTAAAGGTGTGCAGAGAGCATTGCATTACTGCATCCCCACCTGCTGACCATTGCAGTTTGCCCTCAGCCCAGCTATAGTGTAAAAGGGGGGGGTCTTCAGAATCTCTTGCTTGGAGGAAAAGCAGCAGACTGTTAATGATAATCTGTAGTGTCTTCCTTTGGCTGGTGAAGCACTTCTAGGACCATTGAACTTGAGGGCCTCTAGGGATTGGGGACAATTCCACTCATTCATGAAAGGGGAAGGAAGAGAGGGCATTACCGCAGGAGACAAACTAGGGTAAAACAAATAGCTTGACAAAATTGTTACATACCTTCACATAAGGGATAGTATACCTCTGGCTGCAACCAAACTTCATTGTGCTCAGACTGGTGATTTACGGTTTGTGCTCAGACAAGGTGCCATTCTTCAGTCAACTACTTGCATATTCTTTCACCTCTTTACAAGTGTTTAGGCTAGCCTATTTCTGCCCCTTATTCTTTCACCTAATATTTTGGAGTAATTTGTAAATTACCCCTCATAACTAATCAGTCCATGTATTTTAAAATCTTACTTCTAAGTTAGTTTTGAAATGGTCAGAGTTTTCTGTGTATTATTATAATAACTTCAATTGTTATCCTTTAGGTGAAGATGCAAGCTGAATGAAACCAGTGTGCTAATCCATGGGAGGTGAGCATAATTTTCAGCACTTCATCTGTTCTGAGCGGGTGGAATAAAGGACTTCGGGCATTTAATGTTCAGTCTCCAAGCAACAGAGTTGTTGAATATTGAGAAATCGTTATTATTAAATACATGTGATACATAGTAGAATTTAATACTCGTACTAAGCTGTAGCCTTGGGTTCAGTCTTGCCTTGATAGCTTGACAGCAGTGGCTCCGAAGTCTGTTGAAGTGTTTGTACAAAAGAATCAAAATGATTTAAAGATGTAACTTGTGAACCTTTCTCTAGTTCAGGAGCTGAGCATGAGCACACCCAGCGTGATGTCCAGATAAGCGTGGAGGGACCAAGATAACAAGTGAGTATCTGGTGTTCCTGACAGAGTTTTATGGCAGTGATTACCTTAAATGATTTATCAAAAAGATCCTGCCTGAGAATTTCCCTAGATTAATCTTGATTTATATCAAACTTACATTTTTTTTCTCCCATAGTATTTTTTTTCTCTTTCAGTGCTGCAACATCAGATAGATCCTTTCTTCTGAATATTATAGGTGGTTAAAGTTTAAGTTCAAACACCATAAAAAAAAATGTGGGGTACATGTGTCCCATGTCCCAAATGATAAGTCTGTAACAAGAGCTTAATGCTGGGGAATGCTTGACAAAGTACATGGTCTTTCTCTGGTGTGCTGCAACCCTTTTTCATGTTATTTTGTGTGAAATTTGGGGTGGTGTTTTTAATATTCTTGCTAACTTTATGCTTTGCACTTGCAGAAGAAGATGGAGTCCAAATGCAGTGAAGAGGAGCAAGGAACATAATAGAATATTTTTAAATAAAATATTTAAGTTTTCTTATAAATGACTTCTCTTTCATTTCAGAGTGTATTCAATGGGTAACTTGGCCATTTAGCGTAATAAGGTATGAATGTGTTGGAGGAACTGCCACCAACGAGCTTGTGGGAGGGGATGCAGAACGTGATGGGAGCAGTGGGGTGAAGGGGTCCGAGTGATGCAATCCTGTGCTCTGCTGTGACAAGTGCATGAAATATGTAACCACTCATAGCTAATAAATATATAACAAGGTTCCTCTTAAAAGCAAGTAACTTTATTTCTGCTGGGATTGCTCCATTTGCTCATTCTTGTGGTTAAAATGCTCCACTTTTCAGCTTAGGTATATTCCTGACCAGCCATATGTGCTTTTACTAAATGACTTGAGCTTAATTTTTTTTATAAACTCTCCTTGTACCTAAAACACTCTTTTCTCCCCAAGCTCTTCTGGAAGTTAATGGGGCAAAGATGCATGAAACGGTTCAGCTTCTTGAGGGTGTTCTTCAGAGTGACGCAGGGCTGGAGCGGTGCTGTCAGTACCGGCTGCGGCTGCAGCAGGGTTTGTTTCCAGGGTCCCGTTTGCTTCCCACCTTGCAACCGGTGCACTTGGAGCGCTGGGCGCTCCCGCGGGCACTCGCACTGTCAGGACGTGTTTGGATCGCGGCGAGTCCCCCGCTTCCCTATGGGAATGGCTGGCTGCGTTCCGGAGGAGACAATGTGGCCCGTGGAAGCGGGGGTGACAACAGCAGCACAAGCTGCAGTGTTTCTGCACGGCTAGCGCAGGCTTCCCTGCATGCTGCAAATTCTGCTACTTGACCAGTAATTTGTCTTAATTTTGTTTCCCTTCTTGCAGCTTCTACTGCATCCCCTGTGAAACTATTTAAACCTACATGTGATTTTAGCACTCAGAGTGATGGACTTAACCTCCTACAGCTCCTTTTACAAGCAAATCACGTTTCACATTCTCTATTAGAATTGTATGTGTTTGGGGGAAGAAGAATTGCAAAATACCTCATTTTTCCTTCAGTGTAGGCCATTAATTGTATCATCATCTGATGGATGACTAACATGAAGCATTTTCTCCTTGGGGCCTGGGCTCTGTGCCAGGCGGGTGCTGCTTGCTGGCTGCTAGAGCTGATTACCTGTTTCTACCAAATGTTGCATTACTCTCAGTAGCTGCTCTATGAAAGAAACAGCTACAGCTGCTGCCGGTGGTGCTTGGAGCCCTGCTCCAGCCCCAGGGCTGTTTATCTGCCGTGATTTCCCCTGCTCGCTGCAGTGCCGCCCGCTCCGGTGGCTCTGCAGCTGCAGCAGCGCTTGGGCTCGCGCGTGCGGCTGCATGGGGGGACACGGGCCTGTCCTGGCCCTGCTGCAGCGCAGGGTGCTCTGCATGGCAATGAAATAAGCTCGGGGAGCTGGAGAGAGTGTGGGCCCAGGATTCCTTGGTGGGAGAGGATCAGGATTGGGGAGCACCAAGGGCAGGAAAAGGTGCTATTCGCCAGGGCTGCAGCAAGAGCTCGCGGCTTCCCAGGACCTGCTGCTGCTGCCCAGCAGCCTCCTCCAGCCTCGCCAGGGCCGTGGGCTCCCTGCAGCGCGTTCCTGGCCCCGGGAAAAGCTCCCTGCTCCCCCTCTTGCTGCCATTAACGACCTTTTCCCTTCGCTCCAGCCCGCGGGTCCTGCGCGCTGCAGCGCGGCCCTCGCTCCTGCGGGGCCGGGGCCGCCGCTGGGCCGCGCGGTCCCCGCGTCCCTCCCCGCTCCCT
>JAWLRI010000564.1:3832963-3908490 GCA_034781795.1 Crypturellus tataupa | reverse complement strand
CTTTCTTTCTTTCTTTCTTTCTTTCTTTCTTTCTTTCTTTCTTTCTTTCCTTCTTTCTTTCTTTCCTTCTTTCTTTCCTTCCTTCTTTCTTTCCTTCCTTCTTTCTTTCCTTCTTTCTTTCTTTCCTTCTTTCCTCTTCTTCTTTCCCTCCTTCCCTCCTTCTCTCTTTCCCTCTTTCCCTCTTTCCCTCTTTCCCTCTTTCTTTCCAAAGGCAAATTCCAGCTCCAAACACACAAACTGTTAAACATTTCTCACAACCTGCCTGGGGATATGTGAAATACGAGTGGAACCGGCTCTGCCGTCGCTCGGCGCCTGGCCTGGCTGCGAGGGGAGCGGGTGTTCGAGGGATCCCCCAGCCGCAGAACAACGTTTAGTGCTCTTCAAGGACCCATAAAACACTTGAGTAGTTTGCTGCTTTATATCTGACTATCCTCTACATTAGCCATTTAAATTAAAACATTTATAATTAATTGAACAAATCATTTCCTCTCGCCCCCTTTGGGGACTGGTGCGTATTAGTCTTCAGTAAATTCTCGTCTCTCAGGGCGCTGGGGTATCCAAGCCGTTTACTTGGCTGTTTTTTCCTGCGGGGTGTGAATCAAGGGCAGGCGGAGAGCAGTTTTAACCGGATAAATCAATTGATAGGAAAGGTAAATTAACGCAGGTTTTCCAAAAGAGGAAGAGCTCTGCACCGGGAGCCAGCCTGAAAGGAGAACACCCAGGTCTTGGCAGTGGGATGCTCCGATGGGGCCTGGGAATGCTAGAGCACGCGGGATGCTGACGGGGATGGGATGTGGAGGTGTCCGGCCCTGGTGGGACCCAGTCTATGGAGCATGGAGCACCAGGGCAAGGGCTAATTCTGCCTGATTCAAGGGCTGCTCTCAGATAAGAGGCTTAAACACGAGGATTACCCGAGCGGCGCCAGCCTCCCCGTCGGCTCAGCGCGCGGTGCCGGGACCCGCGACATTCCCTGCGCGGATATCGCACGTCCGGTCCCGGCGGGGCAACCCGGAGACACCAAGGACCCCCGAGCAGAGCTCCAGGGCTTGGCAGATGCACAGTTATTGCGACGCCCTGGGAACGCCGGTGTCGGCACCGCAGACCCGCTCCTCCCGGGGAAGGAGCCCTCAGGCTCGTGCGGAGCTCCGGCAAGTGCCCTGCTCCGTGCACCAGGGAGCCCTGCGGAGCGCCCGTCCCGCTTCCCGTCCTTCCCGACAGCACGAAGAGGAGAAGCGATGGGCGCTCAGGGGAGACGGCGGCGCTGACAGCGGTGACAGGGACAGGAGCCAGCCCTCCCGCGCAGGCAAGCGTGGCCCCGGCCCGCGGCGCGTGACGCTGCCCGCCCGGGAGCCCCGTGACAGCAGATATTGTCACCGGCACGGAGCCAGCGCCTTCCTTTTAATTATCCAGAAAGGGTGCAGAGCATCAAAGCCCATTTAACTCAGGCTGGTAGGGAGATGTTTGTCACGGCTCCACTTTATTTATTGTTTCCCCTGCATGAAGCATCCCCGGAGCTGGCGGTTGAGCCCGGCTCGGATGCGGCGCTCCGGAGAGGAGGGTCTTCGGAGCCGCCGCCTCCCTCGGATGTGCCCAGAGTCACATTTAATATGCTACAGCTTTATAGCAGGCGCTCTCAATTTAATCATCAAAATACCTTGCAGGGGATTAACTGCCAGTTTCTTCTTAATCACTATTGATATAATGAGATGACAGGCGGCTGCGCAAGCCGGGAGAGCGCGTTTGTCTGGAGAGCCCTCGCCGCTCCTGGGCCCGCTCTCCACTTGGCAGACGCGGGAGCTAATCCGAGACAGATGAAACTCGGGCTCCCCGGGGACGGGAGCGGGTTCGTGGGGAAGGTTTCCAGGCGACCTCGAGCTCAGCAGCTTCCGAGAGCTGGAAGGTGCCAGAATTCCTTGAATTGCACAAGCTCCGTGGAGGAGCCGGTTGCAGCGCAGGCTGCCGGGCCAGCAGAGCGTTAGGACGGGTATCCGTGAGAAAGCAGGATTCACATCCGGAGGGTTAGAGCAAGGAAGGGGAGGTAGAGGCCAAGGAAATCCCTGAATTAATCCCAAACCGGGGGAACTTCTCTCGGCTGCTGGATGCCCTGGATAACCTGGGGCAGCCCTGCTCCCTGCTCCGGCCCTGCTGCTGGGGACGCTCGGGGATATCAAACACCGACACGAGGGCTGCCCTGCCCTCCCTCCCTCCCCAGCCCTTTCCAGCTCACAAAGTAAGAAAATAGGAAATTAAAAATGCATTTTGCCAAGCAATAAATCCCTCGCTAAAAGAAATGCCAAGGCAGCAGGAAAGAGCCAGACTTAATCCACAGAGTCTTGCTCTCTCTGTTCTGGGGGATGACTGCTCTCCAAGAGGATGGTTTTCCATGAGGAAGTCTCCCTGTCCCAGCCCATCTCCCCGCCCTGGCACTTCCCAGCACATTTTCTAGGCACACTCTGGAATTAGGGATAAATTGTAATTACTTTCTTTGGTAAGAAAGCCTTGGGAGGAGAGGCCTCGTGATAGATGCCGGGTTTTATGAGAGCTGACAAGGAGCGTCGCTCGCGCTGCATTGGAACCGGCACCTCGGCAAACGGCGGGGCCAGCGGTGACCGTCCCCGGCGCCGTGAGCAGACGCCGGGAGCGTCCGCCCTTCCCCTCCTCGTTCTGTTTTAACACAGGAATTAAGGATGTTTCTGGTGTTAAAGGCCTCGGTGTAGCTGGTAGCCCCAGCGTTACCGCAACAAGACACTGCAAATCTAGGATGGATGAAGCCATTTGCTCTCCCATCCCTGTATCCATCAGCTGCAGCATCATCCCCCTGTGCCCCTTTAAATAACGCTGCTTGCTTTCCAATGGGGAGAGAAAAGAAAGAAATCGATTAGAAAGACGAGGAGGTTAGGGGGGAAAAAGGATAATTATGTTCCATAAAAATTAAAGAAAAGAAGAATGATGTGAAGAAATTATTTCTCATATAAAAGGGTATTATATAATGGACCTTTAAAGCATTCCATCAAGTAAAACTAACACATTTATTTGAAGTGTTAAAGAGGAACCTTCAATCAATCAAAGAACTTCATTTTTGCACTGTAATGAATTCGATTGACCTTTGTGTTGCAGCGATGCCGCAGTTCAGGCCAGGCAGGGAGCCGCCTCCGCTGCCATCAGGGCGGCCGTCTGCCCATCACGGCCTGCAATCCCATGGGAAAACGCGGCCAGATCCCCCTCCTGGCGCCGAGAGGGGTGGCCCTGTCCCCAGGGCTGTCCCTGGGCTGCTCCAGCCTCTGCAGCCACCAACTGGCACCATCTCCTGCAGCCCCTTGGGGATGGGTGATGAAGAGGAGCCCGGGGAGGTGCTGGTCCAGGCCACAGCGAACGGATCCGGTCCGGTCCCTGGCCTGGCCCTGCCGCATTCCCAGGGCTGGAAACTTCCCTCCTTGGGACACGGCCGAGAGCCGGATCCAGGGCCGGCTGTTGGGTCCCCGTGGTGCCCGCTCCGCTCCTCGCCGCGCTCCGCTCCCTGCTCTCCTCCTCCAGCGCACGGGGCTCGGCAGCGGCGCCAGGGCGGGCTCGGCACAGCTGCAGCCGGTGCCAGCAATCACGGGTAATTTTCCAGCGCCTGGATGACATATAGGAAAGATGGAGATGTGCTAATTGCTGCGCCGCGTGCCAGGGGTGCCGCTGATGAGGGAGGCAGGCGCATGCAGACACACGCGCGCCCGCCACGCCAATTAGGGGAGGAAAACAGCAACAAGGAGCCGCAGACTCACGAGCAGGTCGTAAGAACACGGTTCTACACAACCGGCCCTCGACACAGCGCAGCTACCCGAGCACATAAGGGGACACGCGCTGTCACAGGGCAGTAAAGCCGTGCGCCTGCTCCAGGAGCTCTCCTAGCTCCGATGGGGCTCCTGCAGGGTGCTCCATGGATCCGCAGGGCAGGGAAGGGTGGTCTGCGGGACTGTGCCCAGCTCCAGCGCTCTGCAGCTCCCTCTGCTTTGGGACAGCTCAGAATCAACCATGGAGGTGGCAGAGCCATCCAGCCTGGGCGGCCCCCAGAGCACAGCAGACCCCAGCGCCCCCATGAGCAGGGTCTACGGGACCGACTGACCTCGGAGATGACCCAGACTCCGGCCTGGAGGGTTTGCTCACCCTGCAAACAGCCTGTGCTGCTGAACGGCCCCTTCCTGCCCTCCTGGGGCTGCTCCCAAGCAGCTGCTCATCCTCCCACAGGGTCATTAAGCACCAGGTGAAGCGATTTGATGCTTGTTATTAGCACCTTGTACCAGCTGGAGTGTCCGATTTAACCAGAACTTCTTCTCCTGCCCATCCTGAACCCCCTTCCAGGCTTGGTGGAAGAGCAGAAAGCTGCTAACAGGACACACGTCCCTCTTGCGCCCTCTCCTTGATCCTCTGTTGCTAACAGGTGAACACAGCATAACAACTAAAGCCTGTAGAAAAGAAGGGAGATGAAGAGAGGGTTACGCGGGCAGCAGGAATTCGGGGGTGTCCTGAGCCCCGGCACACGCTGCAAGGAGGGACTCACCATCATCGGCAGGAAAATGCAGCCTCCTCCGTTGTCCTCCTTGCGCCGAGCTGCCCTCCGCACGTGGGAGGCGACGGGGGGGTTTGCTGGGACTTGCTGGACAGAACGGGAGAGAAACACAAGTTCCAAACAACCCCCGGCAAGCAGCGCTTGTTATTTATTGCAGAAAGTGGCATTAATATTACTACACTTATTAATACATAAAGCTGTAGCATTATTACAAAAGCTGCTGCAAAACACTGCATTACTATTAATGCTGACATTCATATATTAATAATATATTTTTACTGGTTTGCTCTGTAGCTTATACTTCCCTGAGAGCTTTTTGCTTCAAGTTTTCTTCGTGTTTGCTTGTTATCTCCAGTAGAAAAGCAGTTAAATCCAATCAAGGCCCCGTTCTCTTAGATCCTGGGCAAGGAATGCTCATCAGGAAGCTGGGACCAGCGTAAGCCCCTTTCCCCAGCCTGGTCCTGGGTGCTGGTGACGACCCAAGGCCAAGTTTCACCTTCCACGTTTTAACGTGGACCCAGGAAAGCTGCTGAAACACAGGGGCTGGTGCCCGAGCTCCTTGCAAAGAGCCTCATAAATCCTGGCACTGGGGAAGTTACATTCTGCTGGGCTTGCTCCCAAATCACACTCATTTTTCACACTGAAATTCCACCCCATTTTGGCAGGAAATCTGCAAAAAAGCGCCGGCAAGGTTCCACGTGTTTGTGCAGGAGAAACGCCAGCGCGACGGGCTCCAGCACTGCGGCTCCAAGGTGTCCCAAGGCTCCCGTGCAAGAAGAGTCAGACACGATCGAGTTAAAAGTGACCTAAGGAGGAACCGGACCCTCGAGCAGTGCAAGCCCTTCACCTGGAAGGAGCTGCTGAAGCCGACCAGAAAAGCAGAGCAGGAGCAAAAGAGCAACATGCAGCAACCTGCATCGTGCTGTTCCCCAGAGCAATCTTGGCACGTCCACATGCAGTGAAACCTCCGAAAAACTCCCCGTGCAGCTTGGTTTCCACCATGGACTCAGAAATGGGCTGCAGTGTCTCAGGTTCATGGGATTTACTAATTCCAGTGCGGATTGCCAGCGCTCGCCCCACTAAAACCCACATTGGCAGCTGCGTTTTCTAAGGCTGCATCTCCCGAAGTTGGGGCACGTGCACAAATCCCATCCTTCAAGTAAACTTGCAGAGCTTGTGTGTGCGGACAAATGTTACCAACCAAAACCTTAAAGATTTCACCCTAAAAAAGGCGAATGCAGGTAGCAGTGTTTCCTTAGCTGATGAACTGCAACCCAGGATAGTGACTCATTCTGGGGCAGGGAGGGCTGTACCCAGCACGAGCCGGTGGCCCTAACCCATCCCTTCCTCCTGCCGCTGCCGCGCGCAGAGGAAGACGTCAGGGAGGAGACGGCACAGGCTAATACAGACCTCTCCTCCTGCCTCCTGCCTCCCAGCATTTAGAAAACATCTTTTTAGGAACAGATAAATGCACAATGCAGAAACTTCTCATTTCCTCTGTGGTCAGAGGCAAAATATTTGGGCTCGTGTAGATAAGAATTTGATGTTGTGGATAAGTGCAGGCTCCTACTGGCCACAAAGGAGACATTAATGCATTTTCCTGTCCACTTCTAGGTTTAATAAAAGTATCTCTGCTTTCATCTGGCTTCAAAAACCTCCCAACAAGCAGCAGAGGGAGCGGAGGAGCTGACCCCGGCGCTCCGTGCTGCCCCGTCCCAGGCTCCGGCGAGCAGCGCGCCGCTTTCCCAGGAAAGAAAATAGCACCTCTCCGGCAGGAGCTTTAGAGGGGCTTGAAGGAAACTCTAGCTAATAAGAAAGCTAAATCCCCAGATCTTAAACACAAACGATCAAAAAGCTCCCGACACAACCCCCCAAAATTAAAGAGAAATCTAAAAGTACACAAGCGCAGAAAGAACTGAGTTTTAGCCTTAATGCCCTAAGTCTATGAAGAAATCTCTGCCGCTATTGATTCACCCGGCGAAGGCTCCGATGTGCGGCTGATGGAGAGCAATGCGAAACCCCAAGATAGGAGAAGAGGTGAAGGCTCCACGACTTTCCATATCTGATAAACTTCCAGCCCAGGAAAGGCCATTAGGGGCTACTTCAAAATGCGTTCTGACCTCAAACGAGCCCAGAAACCCGGGTGCTCCTTCCCACAGCTCCTTCCCTCCCTGGTTTTGCAATTGGAGAGTGGGAAGAGGCAGAGGGAATGACTGTGGTTGCTGCAGGAAGCAGGGATTTCTATTCCCCCCTCTGTCTCTCAGCTGCCTCAAAGGGATGCAACTTCTTGCAGCTGGCCAAGTGTAGATACTGCGAGTTTCACATAAAAACCTTACTTATCTTGCCAGAGAGAAAGTATTGGCTTTAAATGCTACATGTTCAAACGGAAAATATTCTTCTTAGCCTCTGAAGAGCTTTGCACAGAACACAACCTCATTTTTTCTTGGGGTGTTTTTTCTGCTCGCAATGAAAAGCATTTCCACTATCAATACTATTCTAGGATTTTCTTGTTTTTTAAGGCACACACAGTTCCCCCCTTCTCTCCTTTCGGCAGCTCTGCCCCTTGCCAAGGCTCTACCTCCCTGGGACGCCCGGGCGCGCACCCGGCAGGACACAGGGATCCAGCGCTGGTCCTGGTGCTTCCAGTGCTTAACATGGATGTGGAACCACCAGATCCAGAGGAACAACGGGCCAGAGCGGGTGGCCAATGCTGGGCTGCTGGTGACACGTTATGGTCTATAGAGTCTTAGCTGGCCCTGCACAGAGCTCGGGGAGAAATTTAACTACCATAAAATCACATGGTTTAGGAAACCAAGTTACTCATCAGCTCTAGACGTGGAAACGAGGAATACGCGGTCATTAAGGACTTGTAGAAACGTAGGGAGAGCCGAGGCTGAGGGAAGTAGCCCTGGGCCTCGCGCAGGCCGGCAGATCTCCCCCAGCTGCAGCCACCACCCTCCTCAAAGGGCACTCGCCTTTCCCTATTTTTATCCTCTCTTCAGTGCATATCCCTACCTGCGCCAGAAAGGAAGAAAGAGGAAGGACAGCTCATCTCACGTCGCGAGTCAAAGGGGAAGTAAATAAAAGCTCCTTTTCTCGGAGCCGCCCGTCGGGATGCCACGAGCCGCTTTGCTCTTGCTCTGCGGTCCCGAGGGCTGCAGGACGCGGCTTTGTCACCTCTCCAAAGGCACCCGCTGATCCCGGTGACACCAGCCTCTCTCCAAGGGCAGCAGAGAGGGTTTTGTCACTTTCCTTCTGCTTTCTCCTCATTTTGCCGCTCTTGGCTGGCACCGGAGCTGGGAGCAGAGCAGCCAGCCCATCCGCAGCCTGGTCCCATGTCACCCAGCAATGGGGATGAGGACTGGAGCCCCCTCACTTGAGTAAACTCGAGATGATGGCTAGAACCGTTCAAACTTCCATCAGAATTAATGGGATTAGGTGCCAAAATACCTCTGTGTATCTGCCCTCCTGGATCTTTATCTTGATTCAATGCTCTCTGGGAAGTCAGTGCAGAGTGAAGGATGGGTTTTCCTCCAGGAATTTGCTGACTGGGAGTCATGGGCGATAGGTAAATCTCACCTGGCAATATCTTACCCTTCAGAGGCCTTTCAAAACTCCAGGTAGAACACGCATCCATCAGGGCTGACACTTTAATTCAAGCACTGTTATTTGCACATCATTTAGGCAAGCAAGCTTCTCTTCCCACTTTTGTTTTGCAATTGAAAATATGTGGAAGGCAAAGCTGACCGCCACCCGCACCCTGCGCCCGCGGCCACCGGCGCCGCTCGCGGAACGAGCTGCATTCCAGCGGGATTAGATACGTGAAGGTGGGTAGGTTTAATCCCATTTGATTGCTCGTTTTGCTTAGCATGAAAAAGAGCATCTCTTGCTGAAACAAATCGAGGCCGGTTGATGCTGACGGTGCAGGGCTGCTTTCCGCCTCGTTGCGTGTGCAGGGAATAACCATAAACCGCAGGAGCCGGGAGCAGAGTTAGGCTCCGCTTACAGGTCGCGCGACCTTGGCAGAGCGGGATTAACTCAGCCCCCAGGAGGGATCGGAGCGAGCGGGGCCTTGAGCCGGCCCGGGAGACGGAACCTGCAGCCGGGCCCTTCCCACAGCCCTGGACCCGGATGCTCCTCTCCGTCTTCTGGGAACGCTTGGAAATATCCTGCTCCGGAGCGGCCGTCTCCCTCCCGTGCAGTCAGCGGCAGCAACTCCAGCACAGGGTTCGCAGCCAGGAACAGTCTCACACAGTTTGTTTATGATGGAGAGAAAAGTCAAATTACTGAAAATGTAATCTGAAAATGAAAAAAATGGGGACATGGTAAATGAAAAATGAAGCATTTATTTTTGTAACATCGATTTTTTTTCCATCATTTTAAAAGATGTTCACTTTGATTTCTTTTTAAAGAGAAAAAAACAACCCAGAAACGCACAGTATATAATAAACATATCCCTGTGAAAAAGTGGATTTTTAAGCAGCTCCTTATTTCATTTGTTCAGCAGTAACCCTACAATACATCTGGACGAGCATTTACTAACCTCTCCCGGCTCCCATGCAGGGCTCGGGTCGCATTCAGCTCGATTTTGGGGAGGGAGCAGCACAGTTTCCCTCCATGAACATTCACTTTTTGGTCACTTTGAGCAGACAGGAGCAGCTCAACAGCAGCAGCGCTTGAGCCGCTCGCTCACGAACCAGACACGAGTTACCGCTGCCCCGATCGCACCCAGCTGGAAACGACCATCAAGCCAAGATGCTGCTTCTGTTCACCCGTTATCACATTAAGTATAAAATAAAGTCCATCAGCCTGGGTTGTGGGACAAACAGGAGGCGCAGATGATGCCTTGGGGTGGGTGGCCCTGGGGGCTCCGCAGGGCGTCACAGCAGCCAAGAGGGGACAACTGTCCCCCTGTCCCCCCGGCTGGACGCTCTGCCCCAGGACGGGCTCTGCTTCCACGGGAGCCCCTCTCGGAGAGCACGTGCGTCGCTGCCAGAAGTCCGCAGCTGCTCAACAACCATGAACCTGCAAGTAGACACTTTATTACGGGTTTTTCCTCATATGCTATAATTTAATACAAAGCACTATTTTTGTCCTATGAACCAGATAGGAACTCTTGGAGCCACTCACATTCTCATGCCTCTATTTGATAGATCATGACAGTGTTATTCTGTCCCCCAGTGTTTCCAGTGAGAGGGGATATCAAAGTGGGTTTGCTTTCCTGTGTTAGCTTTTAAATGCCTTGTGGCTTCTCAGCACATTTTTCCTTCTTTGTGCAGAGCATCTACCTCCCTCCCCTTCTTTTCTTCTCTCCAGGAAGCCTGAGATTTCTTTTTATGTAAAGAGAAAAGAATTCTTTCTTCTTCCTCCGCTGCCACATCCTAAATGATTCTTCCTTCCTCTCCCAGGGCCCTTGCTGCCCTCTCCTGAAAAGAGCAAGAGGGGGAAAATTTCTATGGGGAGCCCATGGGCAGGGTGAGCAGCCCGGCCAGGCGCTAGGGCACCCGCGGGCTGGGCTGAAATGAGCTGGGCTGAAGCAGCAGCAGCTCCCGTTACCTCCTGCCATGAATGCAACCTTCTCTCCAGCCTACAAGGACCCTGTGCAAAGCCGCAGGGACACCAGGACCGTCCCCACGTGTGGTTGTCACCGAGTGCCACCAGCCTGCAGCAGCCCCAGGTGCTGGGTACCGCAGCGCTCGGTTGGGCCCTTCTCCAGCTCAGCCCTGCCCTGTTGCATCCCCTAACACGGCCAAGCGATGATCTCGGTCAGGCCCTTTGGATGCTCCCGTAAAGCAATTAAGAAATAATTTCCAAGAGCGAAGTGCCATTAACATCTTGTCTTGGTCACCTCGGCAGCCCACGGCGCTTTAGCGCATTGTCTCAAGTAGGTGTGATTTACCCGACAGTGATCAAATGAGCTTAATGGTTTGTCAGGCGGCTGTCATAGCCAAATCTGCTTATTATGAGGACCTGGGAGCAAAAGCAATTTATTTAGTTTGTTTACGATCGGGATGGGCCTGGACATCCCAGAGTCATTAAAGAAGAAGAAGAGGCATCTCTGCAAAGTCAGGCTATGCGATTGCAGCCGGTGCGGCCGTGGGCTTCCTCCAGCACAGCAAAGGGCCTTGCAAGTGCATAAATCAGAACCTGCAGCAGCGTGAAATTCCACCACAGCAAAGCAAACCAATGAGGTGTCCAAAGCCCGGGCACGAGGGGGTTTCTTTAATAGCTTTGATGACCTTTAGGGCTGGGGAGCCTTTTGGCATGAAATGAGAATTTCTCAGATTTGCGCAGCTTATGCTTAGATCAGATGTATGTGCAAGCGGGCTTGGAGAAAGGGAATGACGTGGGAAAGCAGGGAATCGCACCTCAAACCAGGCATTCCAGCACTGGAATAGCGTGGATGCAGGATCAGCCCGCTGGATTTTCCCCAGCCAGGCACTGCCATCCCCACACACTGCAGAAACTGCATCCAACCTTGTGAATCATCCCAAGAGACACGCTGGTGGCACATCCTCATGAAACAACTCCTAACAAAATGGCATTTCCTGATGAAACTCAATTTTGTTGGAAAATTCCCAACCACCTCTTTAGGAGAGAAAAAGCAGTTGCAAATCTGCACCTCATCTTCTATTCCATTTAAATGATCTACCATCTTTAGCAGGGCTGAGCCTCTCCAGAGCCTGTATCCAAGGCAACCAGAGCTACCAGGGAAAAAATGGATCCAAGAAGATATTAAAATCACAATATCCTTTCGGAGCAAGGTAGAAATAATGAGCGAGTGCTGCGCGGCTTCCCTGCACCACGGGCTGGCTAAGAGCCACCAACCGGGTGAAGAGCACTGGCTTGTCACCAAAGCCCGGGTTTGTGGAGGCATTTAAAGGTCCTAAGGATGCAGACAGGCACCTAAGCACCTTCCAACCCGAGCCCAGGCTCATAAACCCTCACAATTTATTCACTACCTGAGACACCAGCCTCCAGCTCAGGAAAGCTGCAAGCCCAGGCATTAGGAAGGGGCCTGTATTTCAAATTTACGCACATTTGGGGAATTCCAATAGGTTGAGAAGAATTTCACATGGAAGAAACCGTGAGGTGCTGCCCTGGCTTCCAGGCAGCGCCCGCAGCCCCATGGACCCTGCTGATTCCTTCTGGATGCCCTGGTGGGTCCTGTCCTTCTCCATGGAGAGGAGAGCGCCCAGGTGCAAGGACCAGACCTCGGTGTCCTGCTGTCCTGGTGCAGGACCCCGGAGCAGCAGCGCTGGGACTCGGGGCCGCGACGGATCCCTGTGCTTTGCATAGCACCACACTGCTGCAGTAATGAATCACTTCTGCGCGTGTCGCTAAGCGCTTTATAAATCCCAGAATTAGGAGAACATGTCAAAACGCTCACACTCTGTGTGTACTTGGCACGGGAGGAAACCTCCCGGAGTCAGGCTGAGGAAAAGATCGCAGTGTAATTTGTTTTGATGTCTCAAGACTCCAGATCCCCCAGTTTCCAGCATAGGACAAACTCACAGTGATTTCACGATGAAGGGCAGCTTTGCCTTGCAAGCCCAAAGTCAAAATCTGGGCTTATCTTCCCTTTGTGCCTCTCCAGAGCAATGCAAGATGTTAAAGATTTGATTTGCAAAGAGACTGTGCAAACATTTCTCTTTATCCTACCCTCTCTTTGAGCAGCTTCAAGATTTTAAAGCAAAATGCTGCTCTCTCCTAGGATTTATACTGAAACCAAAGGAATCAGCTGAGAATTAGTTCCATAAACCGCATCATATTTGCTCAAAAAGGGACAAGATTGACTCCAGCGCGAGCCCACGAGCAGCAGGTAGCCAGTGCACCAAGGTCGTTGCAAAGGCTGCGGTGACTCCAGCAATCCCATAGCAAGTCTGCACGGAACACGCTCCGTCATAACCAAGAATCAACACGTTCTGTAGAGGCTGTTTTGCTGCAAATATTGACAGAGCTGCGCGGAGCGGGATCCAAACAGCTCCACACAGCTCATGCCTGGCACTAGTGCATCAGCGCGGCCAAATCCAAGGCGATTCCTGCCAGGCTCTACCCATCCCATCCCGACGGCTGCTTGTCTAACCTGTGGATGCTCCGGTCACCAGCGTGGACGTGCCCATACAGGCAGAGTGCTTGTTCTGGAACCACAGTCATTTATACTGGCATAATGCACACGTGCACCTGAAAAAAATGCATCTCCTTGAGGTTTTGCTTGCATAACTATGACAGCAAAACAGTTTAAACTTTTTATGATAGTTTCCAGCTAGAACACCAGCACAGTTTTTAAAGTAACAACTAACCAAAATTCACAGCCTCAATCACTGAATCATTTATTCTGTGGCTTTTAGCGTATTTTTTCAAATGAAATGTTCAGCAGAGGATATTTATTCATTCCTCATTGCACTTGGGCTGTAAAAATAATCAAATTAAATTTCACTCTCGGATTCCGACCAGACTTCAGAGGCAGAGGCAGTCCCAGCAAGCCTGGGAAATGGCAGAACCAGTTGTGACATTGCCTGCCTGCTTCCCATCGAAATTCCGGGCTTTGATGGCCAGTGGGAGCCTGGGAGACCCTGGCTGAGCAGCAGGACCCCTGTCCCTGGGCGCATCCAACATCAGGAGCGCTCGATCTCTTCCCTTTTCTCCCACTATGAATTTTGATGGGAAGTATCTGAAATGCACGTGTGGATTTTCCTACATGCACCCGCTTCAAGGAGCTGTGTTTTGCTGCTCTGCGCTCCGTGGTGGGAGCAGCCCCGGCAGGTCGCGGTGCCCATCGCGGCGCCAGGCAGCGCCGCTCGGCTCCCTCTCCCGGAGATGCTCACGGCGATGCCCCGCGGGCCCCGGCCTCTGGCTGCGTCGCCTTTCATCCTCCCCGCGTTCAAACAGCCCTCGGTGCAGGACCAGCCCCTGCCTTCCCCGTCCCTGCGGGCGCCCCAGCATCGAGTCTGGCTCCCTGCCCGGGGCACAGGGGCGATTTTCTCCCTTCTGCCCCTTTCCAAGGGAGGCGCGTGAGCCGCGTGCCAGCAATCGGGCTCTGCCCCAGGACGGCAGCTCCGGAGGCCGCTCTCCTCGCCGCGGGGGGCTGATGAAGGCAGCTCTCCCCATCGCCACGGCACATGCGGAACGAGCCCGTTTCCATGACAACTGGCCTTTCTGCATGTCCAGCGTGTGGCCGGAGACAGGGGAGGTTGGGGAGTCAGAGGCTGCATCGTTGCGGCTGCTCCTGCAGCCCCGTCCGCTCCAAATTTTCCGAGGCTGCTGGAACGCTCTTCCTCCAGACTTGGAGAGGTGGTAGATGGGGCCAGGAAGAGACTCCTGCTCCACACTGCAAAGGTCCTGAGGGACAGAGATGTCCCTAAGTCCAACCATTTCACACACATGAGCCAGGGGAGGCAGCAGGGACACGGCCCCTGCTCCCCGTTTGTCTCCACGTTGCCTAGAAGCCTTGAAGGGCTGCGGCAGATGCGATCCCATCTCCGGCAGATCCCTGCACAAAAGCTCTGGGTGCCTCTGCAGCGACGCTCGGCGCATCTGCAGCTATACATTTGCAGACACTGTATTTATAATTAATTAATGTTTGTACAGTGCTTTGAAGATAAAGTGGCATGTAAGTACCAAGTATCATTATCATTAGAATCAACTTGATTTAAACCCACCAAAAGGCAGGAAATTGGGGCTTTAAGAGCCTGGCAGTCTGGTCAGATGCTGCTGCTCAAATCCACTCGTTTCCGCTTTGCCTTTTGCTCGGCAGAGTAGGTTAAGTCTGCGGCATCCACTGTGGAACTGCAGACCTAGCCCAGGACTGACCCGTTTTGCATCTTGCAGGGAGACACCTCTCACTGAGGAACCTTCCTTGGGTATCTAGAAGAAAAGAGGTGTTTTTACTGCATCTATTCAAGGGTACAGCCCCCTTCTAGGCTTTAACATGCGCATCAGTGAGGAGGGCCGGGTGTCCCAGCAGCAGCCCAGACAGGAGCAGGAGGTGAGCAATACCCTGGAAAACTCAATCCCACCTGGCCCAGCCACTTAGTTTTCTTTTCCCTGTCTTCTGTTATCAGCACTGAAAACCGCGGTTACAAAAATACTCATTTTAACAGAGTTAATTTTAAATGTCAACCTCTAAGAGTTGGGGAAGGCTAATTAGTAAGGGGGAAGGGGAACGGGATGTCGGGAACTTTAATTTCACTCAGTGCAGCCAACCCTGAAGAGAATTCAGAGCTTGCTATTAGCTACACGTCTTTAATTTGACTCCAAATGTTAGTCAATAACATTAACAAATGGGAAACAGTCACAGCACAGAAAGTACTAGCGCAGGCAGGCCCCAGCGTCTCAGCGCACGGTGCTAATTGGGGGCTAAACGGGGAAGGCAGCACATTAATAACCCTCCGTCCAAGCCGCCGCGTAACTTGCTGGGTCGGGCTGTGGAGCGAGCGGAGCACCCACCGCTCGCTCCCGACGGAGCAAGCATGATGCATGGGGTGCAATAAAGAGGGTGTTGCACATTTTGTGCAACTGCTCCTGCAATCAATAGATGTGAGTCTTGTGCCAAAAAATAAGAGAGAGGGGCAGGGGGAGAAGCTGCGGACTGCGAGAAGGTGGATCTGCTGTCCTTCCCTCCCAAGTCAAGGTTGGGGAGATGAGCTGTGAAGCCCACAAGGCCCACGCCTGCCTCATGCCTCGCATGCTACTTCCACCTGCTCCGAACAAGAGGATTCGCTTCTCTTGCCTTCAGAGCTCCTTCTCCATCTCCTTCCCAGCGGGGCTCCTCCGCTCTGTGAATCCAGGTGCATCGCACGAAGCGCCCGCGCCGTGCTGGACAGCCGGGCCGCACGTCTGAACACGCTGCTCAACGCCTGCAATCACCTGCAAAACATTCCCAGTGAGGAAGGGATCAGCTGCAGCACCAGAATGCCCAGTACTAATTGCCTCCTCTGCTTAAAACCTCAGTTGTTACAACTTGGGTGAGATCATCTGAATCTCCCCGTTCGTTATTTTAGCCCGTGTGATGCAGACACCCTCGGGAGCTGCTGCGTGCACGGGGCCCCCGCGGCGCGCGGGGCATCGCGGTGCCTCTCCTCGCTCCATGTCGAGACCCACGGCCCGGTTCTGCCGACCTGCGCCTTCCTCCAACGCGTTATCAGCTGCAGGGAGGACGCGGTTCCAGACGCTGCTTGTGAAAACTGTTATACAGTATCAATATGATATAATTTCACCTACCTGCAGAACTGACAGGCGTATTCCAGCTGTGGTGTATTATCACTTATAAACCTAACAGAGCATGTTCTCCCATCCGATTGCTGAAAAAATCACTTGTCAAGGGTTTGTAAAGACCAGAGCTGTCTTCGTATAGACAGCAGTGCAAGAGATGCAAAGCTTCTACGTTACAATGCTTTTTTATCTCCACTATAATAGAACTGAATAAGGTGATTTCTATAGTGTCTTTATAGCGACAGTGTTTTACAACGCAGCGAGGTGGATACCGGCAGCGCAGTGACAATGTTAATCAAACAACAGTCACTGTGGGCAAATCCAGCTCGCACGTATCTGCTGGGAACAAGAGCTCAGCCCAGCCCACTATCCTCCTCTCACCTTTGGGAGGGCTTCGTGGACTGGGAAAGGGCTTGAGCTCTTTCCATGCCATTTCCCCATGTGGAAATGGCTCCTTCCATAGCTCTGCCACGGCTCCCCCATGGACGGAACGGATGATAATTCCTGCCATCATCAGGAGGGCTCGTTCCTTGCAAGTCTTCTGCTCTGCTCCGGAGTCATCTGCACGGACATGTTGCCAGCGAGAGCTACTTACCAACGGGACAGGGAGTTTTCTCATTATTAAAAATGCTTTAGCACTTAAGAAAGCCACAACAAGAGAGTGAAAAAGAAAAGACTTAATCACTGTTGCTTTGGAGTCGCCTCAAATTTGTAATTCAATCAAACCCCGTGTAACAGTAACGATGGTTTTCTGATATTCACTGGAGCTTTCCAGGGGCTATAATCTCTGAGAGATTTATTCATACTTGCTGCATTAGCTTAAGTCTATTTTGGAAGAAACATCTCTCCCTCCCATCAGCAGAGCTCCAGAGAAGACATTAATATTAAAGCAATTCAATTACTCCGGCTTGGGAGAACATGGGTCCTGGGGAAAGGGGTGTTCGTTAAGCCATGCCACGACAGCCCTCCTTTCATGTCCCTGGTATCCCCAAGTTGTTCCAAAAGAGGTTCCTGAAACATTCAATGGGGCTATTAGGGATCGCAGAGCAGCCCGCTCGCTGCCTCCCTACCAATGCCGGCACCAGGGCCTCGTGGCGGCTCCTGGTGACACGGGAAGGGCAGGGGGGCAGTTCGTGCCCAGCGCATCCCGCCGCCTCCCCACGCTCCCTCTCCCAGCCTGAGCCTTCCTCCCGCCACCACGTTCCAGCACACTCAATCCAACCCCAAAACATCCCCATTTCAGGCCCTTCGGGGCAGGACCTGGGCTCGAGGGTGCCACGGAGGCCGGCCCTGGGCTGCTGCTCCGCGTTCGCTGCCGTGTCCCGGCACAGGCCAGCCCCGAGGACACCCACCAGCCCCCTGTCCCAAGAGCAGCCGCCTGGGATCAAGCGCAGGGCGAGGAGGAGGAGGGAGACGGCTTTGGAGGAAGGACGGGCGTGCTTTGCACTTCAAAGGACACAGCAGCTCCTTGCTGCTGGAGATCACAGGGAAGAAGGAACAGCAAGGCTGGAGGATAGATTAACCTTCCTTCTCCCTCCCGTTTCCTTGTTCTATCCAATCTGTCCTTCCCTCGCCAGCTAATTAAACATGAAACGAGCAGGGGGAGGGGGCCCCGAGGCTCAGCAGCTCGGGCTGCACAGGGAGCACTGCTGCTTCCCTGCCCTTGGATAGGGAAACCCTTTGGAGCTGACGGCGTTGCCGGGGGACACAGCCCAGCCCAGGGAGCCTGACTCTGTGCTATGGGGTGGCCGTCCCCCTGCACCAAGCACAAGTCCCCATGCAGCCACCCAATTCAGCACCGTCGCTCCTGGTTTTCACCGGTGCGTGAGCAGGGCATGAGCTTCCAGACCGGGGCAGAGGTTGCGGATCCATCTGCATCCCCAGTTTCTCACTGCACTACAAAATGCAGCCCCTGTGGTGCCCAGTGTCACCAGAGGGGTCCAGATCATGCCATAGATCCCGATGGCAACAGCCCCCATCCCAAGGGAAAAGCCTTGGCAGCGGGAAGGCAGCGCAGGCCCCGGGACGCACTGGATCCTGACATCTTCTATAATCAAGAGGGGTTCGTGAATGTCACTTTTGGTAATGAGTTCACTGATGTGGGCTGAGATCTGACAAGCTCATTGGAGATGAAGTCTCAGATTCTGCACAACTCCCAACCCCACTCGAAGGGAGTCAGAGAGGGCAGGAGATCAAAACGACACAGCGAGGAGGTATCAGATGTGGAGATGGGAGAGAGCCAGACACCCAGCTGTCACACTCAGCTGCATGTCTCTATCCATATATCCAGATCTGTGACATCTATAGCTCTCTATATCAACAACCGTATATGAAAGCCAGGGAGAACTTTGAAAGAAAAATAACATTGCTGTGATGAGACGTTTTATCTTTCTCTCTGGCTCTCAGGGGCAGCAGAATGAAAGTTGTGATATGTGCAGAGAAACTGCCAGCAGAGGGAAGGAAGGTACCGACGAGGGAGCAGCGTTTTCCCTGAGGACCCAGTTATTTTTCCAGCCTGCCAGCTCTAGCAAATGCCGAGCGCCTGCACGTGTGGATGCCAGCAGTTTGCACCAGATAAAATGCCCCTTTGCACGCATCTCCCAGCAGACGGGCAAAGCCATCTCCTCCGTGCACGCACGGCATCGAAAGGAAACAGGTCAGGTTTTGCTAATTAACCTTGTCCCCAGATCTCAGGTAATGGCGCAATACCACAATTCTATGACCCTTTGATACTTCTCAAGCAGCTCCCGCTCCATGAGAGCCCTCCAAGCCCAAGGGCGCTTGAGAAGAGCCCAGGAAAAGCAGCCACACTTCCTGGAGCAAGAGGAAAATGCACTGCACTGCCCTGGCCTCTGCGCACAGGATGAGCGGGGACCCGCCGCCTCGCTGCAGGGCTCCACGTCCCCAGACCCCTGCACTTACTGAATGCAGCCCTGGCCGATTCCAAGGGTAGTTCTGCTCAGAGAAGGCAGAGCTGGGCAGAGGGTTGGCTCCTCACTGCTCCTGTTTGATCTGCGAGAGCAGAGAACAGCAGCGAAGCAGCTTCCCTCCTCACACCCCAGCACGAACCCGTCCCAGACCCACATGAACCAAGCGCCCGCCTGCAGCGCGGGGTGTCCGTGCTCTGTCTGTCTGCACCCTCTTCCTGGTCTCTCCGGAGCTCGTGTGTCAGCTCAGGAAGGTGTCGCCGTGCCGAGGTGCTTTCCTGGAAGGAACGAAGCGGCTGCAGTGCTGCGTTCTGCAGAGAAGAGGTCCCTGAGCACGGGCCGGGCTGCTGTCGGGGTTTCAAGCAGCGCTCTTGGGTGCTCACTCTACAACTTCGGCTTCAGGAGAAAATCTGATACCGTTCGGAGTTTAGCTTCATCTTGTCCTTCATGGGCCTTGAAGGTAAATTCCCTCTGCTTGTTTCTCTCTTTGCATTGCAATTATCAGCCCATTGTAATGAAATTCACCCCAAGCAGAGAGGCAGCGGGAAGCTTCTTGTCCGCAGACAGGTTGTACCATTTTGTGCAGAGGCTGTGAATGAAATTCAGCTTTTTCTTTACTTCACGGGTTTATTTTAGCACTCTCAAATATGGATGTGAAACCCTCTTGTGAACATCAGTAAACATTTGCCTGGTCAATTAGACAATTCTGTCATCAT
Organism: Crypturellus tataupa; assembly: GCA_034781795.1. Classification (NCBI taxonomy): domain Eukaryota; kingdom Metazoa; phylum Chordata; class Aves; order Tinamiformes; family Tinamidae; genus Crypturellus; species Crypturellus tataupa. The sequence goes on along the minus strand of JAWLRI010000564.1, from coordinate 3,889,081 downwards.
CCTCTTGCTCTTGGTGGGGACAACGTCTCCTGCGGTGACTAACAAGTCTCTGTCCAACTTTTCTCAAAGCCTCCTGGCTGCTGCTGACCTAACGCACCCTCAGCCAGGCAGTCCCAAGGCGGGGGGAGAGGGCTGTTTATTTCTTAAGGTAAGTACTGCTTTTGGACAAGCACCTGCTCCTCCCCAGTGATGTGATCAGGTGTCTGAGCGGGGTTTCCTCTGCTGCGCAGGATGAGGGGTTGGCAGAGCTGCCAGGAGCTGGAAACTTCAAGGGAAACATTTCCAAGCTCTTCTTTTGAGATGGGGATCCTGGCCGAGCCTGCAGCCTCGGCTCCCCAGGACACAAGGTCTCACCGGAGCAGCAAGGCTGGGCGGGACAACGGGGTGCAGGTAGCAAACAAGCTCCACGGTGTCCCCGCAGCGCCGGCGGGCAGCAATAATGTGTGTTTCAATTGGAGTGGCAGGCGGCCACAGCTCTATTTCTCTCCATGCATCTCCACACAGCCCATTTTGCTTGGGCAGCAGGGAGAGGTAAGTAATTAGAGCCCTAATCGATAACAACCCCATTCCTCCCTGCTTCCAGCTCCTTAATTGGCATCCCAGAGTCATGGGGAAGGTGAAACCAGGTCTCTGAAAGCAAAGGAAGAAACCCTGCGTGTTGGCTTTAACCAAGCACAAACAAATCCCAAAGTAGGAGGCTCTGCTCAACTCTAAGATTCGTTTGATACTGGCAGATGGGAGAGCGGTAGCAGGGTTACACAGCCACGGTGCTTCTAGCTAGGATAAACACTTCTCATCCAATCCTGGTCAAATACGCTACAAGAAAAGCTCCCTCCGCTAGAGACCCACGCAAACACAGCTTTGAATTCCAGGCTCTGCTCCTACAGCAGCGTCTCCCACCGACAGGCAGTGCACCAAGTGCATCAGGCCGCAAGGATGCGGCGGGCGCTGCGCCATCCTCCCAGCCCAAGAACCCACGTACGGCCCCTTTTGCACTGCAAAAGGGTCGGCTTAAACCCAGGTACCAGGCTGAGCAAGCAGCTCACAGACACCTCCGTAGCCACCGCTGCAAGAGCTGCGGAGAGGAGCGAGCGGAGGCGGCAGCGCCGCGCGCTCCTCACTCACGTAGCCGCCTTCTGCTCCCCAGGCCCTGCCACCGAGAAGACAATTAGGGGATTCCCATGCTGAGCCACCTCTCCGCCATCCAAACACTCCTCCAGTCTCCCTCCGTCCCACATAATTAGACTGCCTCTTGACCTAATTTTTCTAAAATAATCTGCCTATGAAAGAGAAAATGAGCAGAGAAGTCTTTGTCATCGAGGTCATTTACTGAATTTTAATAGTTCATAAATGACTAATTTAGCAGGAGCTCTCCTCCCCTGAAACCGCTACCTATTGAGCTCACCAAGATATTATTTTTCTCTTGAGAAAAGGGATGGAAAAAGAAATTCAACAGCTGCCTAGGAACTATGGTTTTGTTTATATTCTCTTCAGAATTGCTGTGGTTTATGTGAAGAGATGTGGACCTTTGCACCAGGACAGCCCTTCAGTCAAAGGGGCATCTTCACAGTCACTGTCCTCCCGGAAGACCCACGGAAAAATCCCAATGGACACTTGGTTATTGAAGATGTATCTCAGTAAAACATTTGTGTGCTTAATCTCGAGTATCGCTCAAGTCCCTGCCTGCTCCATTTGCTTCATGTGCATTGCCAGCCTCTTGCAGCTGAGGATGCTTCCCGAGCTTTCCTACCACAGCACTCAACAGGAGGCAGCTCCTCCGTCACCGCTGAATCACTGCTCTTCCCAGCAGCGGGCTGCTGGTACCACATCCATCAGGGATCCCTTGCTGTGTCACTTCCCTCGACTTTGTCCCGTCACGAGCTCCAGGGGCTGACGTTAAGTGACGCTCTGTTGTCCCTCCCTTTCTCCCCAGCTGGGCTGCACGCAGGGCTCCTGCGGTACGGCAGGGTGGCAGTTGTTACTGCTTACAGATGCACTGCTCAGCTCAGCTTGTCACTGCAGACTCCACCTGGGAGATAAATAGACAGAAATTAGAGGAAGATAGGAAAAAATATCTTAATATATCAAGCTGTTCCAGGGAGGCAGCTTTAGAGGGCCTATGAGACAGCGAGGAACAGACCCTGGGTACACACGTGCTGCTCGAGCTGCTTGCAGGGCTAAAAGCCTGCGCAGGGCCCGCCAAGGTGCATCCCAATAGCAGGGTGCCCAGCACAGCTACCCAAACCCTCCAGGACAAGGGGAACCACAGTCCAAACTGATGGAGAGTAACGGGGTCACTCACACGAGTGCTCCGGAGCTGGAGGCAGCACTATTTGCTGTTGACGGACGGCGCGGCAGAGCACGGAGCAGCAGTGCATGGGACGGCAGCAGGCAGCGGCTGCGTGTTGCAATAGCCTGCTGTTAAATCACAAAGTGCAAGGCAAAGACAGCATCAAGCTTAATATATGTCATTTGTTTTGACATAATGAAGGGTGAGAGCAGCTGTTAGAGCAGACTTGGGAAGTGGGCAACAGTTCTTTATATATGGGCACACTAATGACAGGCACTGCTTTGACCTGCTACAGTCACAGCCAGGTACTGGGAAGAACAATATTTCCAAATTCTTAGTGCTCTGGTAAGCTAAAACCCACAAGGCTAGTGCAAACCCTGCCCATCTCTTCTTTCTTCAATCCTGCAATATTTCTAACATTTCAAGAGAAGAAAATGTTATTTATCATTGAGCTTATTGTACAAGCTGGCATGATTTATTTAAGCATTTGCCAATAAACACCCGAACAGGAGGCTGTTTTAGCAGAGCTCCCACAGCGGAGCACTAGAGGAAACAATAACAGACCTTGTGAGTGTTACTGTGGGACCTCTCCTGCCAATTACACTGAGTTATAAGTTTCAGTAAAGGGATATAAAATAATTAATTTCATAAGACCCAGCAGGAATTGCTTGCTCTATATGAAGAATCTTCTTTCTCTAGTTTTTTTAAGCCAGGATCATGTATAATGATTAGAGTTTAAAAGATACTATATACTACACAGACCCAACATGACAGAGGATTTCATTGTTTACCCTGCTTGCTACAAAACGTAATTGGAAAGACAGGTCTGTGGGATCGTGAAAAAAGGTGACTGTCCCTTGCTGTCCATGTCCCCAGGGGAAGACTGGGCTGTCCACTCCTAAGAGCCTTGTATAAAAGCAAAAGCTTTTGTAAGCTTGACATACAAGCACCAGCTTCACGAAAGTAAAGAAACCAAGGTGAAGATCTGTGAGGTCTTCCTTGGGATTCTTCTGATGACATTTAATTAAAATCAAGCCAGATCACCTAGAATTGTGTACAGCAAAATGGTCCAGAAAATGAACTGCAGCAGGTGGGGGTGCCAGGCGGCTGGGCCGAGGGAGAGGTAGAGACAGCTTCATTTTGCAGCTTCCAGGTTAGCAAAGAGCATCCGTTGTTGTTCCAGGCACGTAAAGGTCAGTGATGTCCAAGACGTCCAAGGAAGACAGGCAGATCTCTGGGAATAAAACCCTGAGGCTGCCAAGGGCAGCGTGTCCTGGCCAGACCGTTTCTCGCGCGGCCTTTGCAGGCTGGCGGTGTCACCTGCGAGCCCCGTCAGACACCCTGGGCGCTGCTGCAGCGTCTGCTCCAGGACACGCCGACCCGAGCAGGATGGGGCTGCACCCGCAGCCCGGCGCCCCTGGCCTCGAGGAAGGGCAGGGGGTTCCTCCCCTGTTCGCCCGCTTGCAGCGAGCGGCTGCCCCGGCCACAGCATCTCGACATCCTCATGGAGCAGAGCCAGTGTTTTCACACACAAGTGGGGAGTTTAACCCCCAACCCCAGCACGTGCCATTGCAATTAAAGGCTGTATCAAAACGCACACGCACAGAGAAGAATCCAGTTGCCTAATTCTTTGCAATTTTTTTCCTTGCATTTGATGCATATCTCTGTCTTAGAATATGTGATGTAAAACAATTCCTGCAGAAACAAATAACCTCCAAAGCCAACTGAGTACTTTCAGCCTGCAATAAAGATCTGAAATTTGCAGATGAAGGTTCAGATTACATTCTGGATCCAATCTAGGTTGTATTTGCTACTAAAGCCAAAAGCAAGCTCTCCTTCCAAAACACAGGATAAACAGAAGCCTTTCTATCATCATGGAGCATTCTTCAGTTTGATGCTCCTTTCAGAGCACAATCCCTCTCATGCATAAATGCCATGGTAGGATAAGGATTCAGGAGTGGAGGGTTAATGTAATAATGCTCTGCAAAATGAGAAAAATAATCAAATAAACCTTGAAATGGAAATGCTGGCATTCATTCCCAACAGAGCAGTGTCAAAAAGGAGATTATAATTACCTCTAAGCCTTACAGCAGCCAATGCATTTTTCCCAGGGGAACCTTACCTCCAGAAATTAAAAATATCCCAATTTAGAAGCACTGGCTCTATTAAGCCCTACAGAACCACCACCACAATCTGCACATTTTAAAACCACATAATCCCACCCCCAGACCTTGCAGCGCGGTCTTTCCAGCTGATTAGCAGCAGGAGCTCTGTATTCAAGTGCAGTTCACCACTTCAAGCACAAGCTGTGCCTGCAGGAGTGACCCACAACGGCCCTACGGCAATTCCTCGGGCAGAGGGAGATCTCCAAGTGCATTTTCAGCCATTACAGAAAAGGAACCGCAACCCCCTGCAGCAGATCCCCCAAACCTGCTGGACCCGGAGGTGCTGATCCGTTTCCAGAGGGGCTGCCGGCTCCGCACAGGCTCAGGAAGCAGCCCCCTTCCCCAGGCTGCGCTCCGAGGGGCCGCATGGATACTGGGATCTCATTAAGATCCACCTATCCCATCTTTTCACCAACAGCAACACGCTCCAGATAGCTTAGCTGATTAGTAAGATGGTATTTTCCTTAGAAATTGTTTGATGAATATTTTACTCTGCTGTTAGCCAAGGGCAGAGAGCTCCCATTTACCTACTGAGTGCAGAACTTCAGGCAGAACCTGCAAGTAACCGCGCGGCTCGTCCCTCTCATCTCCCTTGGCTCCAGCCACATGTGCAGCAGCAGGGGACAAGCTATGATACAACAGCACTAATCTATTTGCATTTAGAGAGCCTTTTTACTAGCTCCTCTAGGGAATGTGCCAGGACACGTCTGCAGGCCTTGCCTCCTCTTCACTCGCGGGGACTTTGGGGAGAAGCTGGTCACTGCTGCCATTGCTTTGGTGTGCGGGGCTCACTTAACCACCGATTCCTGTCCTGACATTTCGTTTGCAAAACAGCACATTCAGCAGAGGGAGCAGCAACAGCCCTGCCCCTTGCCCCTGGTCATGCCAAGGCGCAGGGAGATGCAGAGGCGGCAGCAACAGGCGCCCTTTTATAGGGAATGGGAAACCCGGGCAAACGGGGCGCGCAGGCACCTCGATCCCCTTCCCTCCGCGGGGCAGGTGGCGGAGGCTGCCGGCTGGGAAGCAGCAAGTGGCACAGGTGCCACAGAGCAGCTGCGGGGTTGCTCCGCAGGGAGCGAATGGAAACCAGGGCTGGAGAAGAGCGAGGAAACAAGAGAGCAGCGCGGGCTTCATCAGTGGCATTGATTTTACACGGGAAGTATTTAGCTCTGATTGCAGCAGGTGTCAGAACAACCCCCTGCAATTAGCTCGGGCCTCCAGACTGCAGAGAGGCCGGTCAAACCGCAGGGCTGCTTCGTGTCGGACCCCTCGGCCGCGGCTCCGCGGGGCCCCAGCTCAGCCCACGCGTTTGCTGGGTTTGCCGAGGACAACGGACCGCTTCCTAATGCTCTCTCCTTCACCACAGAATTCCTGACATTTAAACAAAATAATCATCTGCAGCAAAGCTTCCTTCTCAGCTTCCTCCTTGTTGCTGCTCTAAGTCTTCAGGCACCTGACAAATAAAAATACTGCCTTTTCCACACACATCTCAGTCCGACACCTGCCAACAGGCCAAAATCACCATTTTCTTATATTAAAACAAAAAGTTTAATCGAACAGTGCTTTTTCCTAGCTGCCTACTCTCACTCCTCAGGATGAAATTAATTCCATAGAGAGTTCTGCTGAACTCCAAGGCCTGACAAACTTTTCATTCTGTAATCATTTTTCAGAGGAAGGGAAAACAAAATACATAAAATAGACAAATGGAAATATCACTAATCCCATCATGGCAGCAGAGGAAAGGGTAATAAAGAGAAATATGACAGAGTGGATTTTTCCTGCAATGGCTCTGCTGAAGCTCTCCATCTCCCGAGCTTTGCAGACCACTTTCTCACCTTGGGAAGCACAAGGCAGCTCTAGTGATGGGAACAGAGCAGCCTCCATTTACACTGGTGAGGGATTTGCTTCTGCCTTGCAGCAGCTTTTACTATACATTACATTAGCATTTAATGCAAAGTGCAATGGTAGGAGCTCAATGCTCTATTCTGAATTCATGAGGATCTGTGGATTTGTTTAATTATAGGGAAGTCTTTATTAATATTAAGACAATAACCATTGACTTTAATGGCAATTACTATTTTTGCTAGCACTAAAAGCTACATTGTGCATTAGATGTTTGCACAGCAGCAGCGAGCAAACGTTACAGCTTCCCTCTCATCCCCTATCCTTCAAGTCACACTATCTAATTCCAGGATGCAAAAGTCCTGCTAAAAAAGAAAACTCTCTGTGTTACAACACTTGCACATGGTGGGAATGTTCAAGTTTCATGTGCTAGTCTCGAGATCAGTCTTAAACAAAGTGCACACTACCATTAGGGTTAAGTGCTTTGAGACTGGTCAGATTATTTAACAGTCGCTCGCCCACTGTTTAACAATGCTTAGTAGGACTGGAGTTAAACAAATGCTTAACTCTAAGCAGAATGCTGAAATTCTTTGATGAATTGAGGTTCTGTAGAAAGAATATAATCTATTCTTTCCTGACACAGACTAATTAAAACATTATCGATTCAGCTACGACCGTGAACCACCAATAAATCAGACCCACGATTATGCCACGTTGCATCTCTACGGTGAGGGGCCGGATTGCCTCCCTGCTGTCTGCGGCTAGATGCCTAACAAAGCACAGAAATGACAAAAACCACATGCAAGTTTTATTAGAATTTCAATCCAGTAGACTTCTTATATCCACCATTACCAGAAGAAAAAAGGGTGGTGGGGAGAAACCCTTCTTTTTGCATCCCCTTCAAGCTGACACTCAAACACTGCTACAAAATCCCCTCAACCTTTATTTACGTATTTGGCATTGTCAAGGAAGGACAATGCCAAAAGAAATAAGCCTACACTCCACTGCTTTCTGGTGCTTTTTTGTTTTTTATTTCATGCTTTTTAAGTCTTGATCTTTGGAGAGGAGCTGCTGCAGTGGTTAAGAACAATGTTTCACCCGTTGCAAAGGGAAAAAGCAGCAGCGACACTCAACTCTGCAAAGCAGATAAAAACTCCCATGAGCCCAAATGATTTATTCTCTCCGAGGTCCCTCAGACTCCTTTTCTGTTAAAAATGGGTGAAGTTTAGCCCTTGAAAATTAATTGCTGACAACTTTCTCCTATGATGCATATCTCCAGAGGTTTTGTTGGCAACTCGTAGCTGCTGCTCTGCACATCTGTACAGAACCCTGCCTGCTGCCCATAAATCCTGCGCGCTCCCTGCAGTCGCGATGCTCCTCAGCCCATATATATTCCACATGGGAATGAGTGCCAGCTGCAGTGGTGGGGGGAGAGGGGACTCAAGCAGGCAAAGTTACAGCGACCCACGACTCCGCTGTCATTTCAGCTAACAAGCAGGACCAAGCAGCGAGAACCTGTGATGCTTTGGGATGACCAGGAGAAAGGCCAAGCAATAAAGTCACTCCAGTTACCGCTTCACACCTTCAGTTTAACCCTCATCCACCTTCAACCATCATTTCAGCTCCTCCTCTCTACTACTTTCCTTCTCAAGTCCATAAAGGCAAAAGATGCTTTTGATGCAAAGGGATGGGAAGAAAGATGAGCAATACGACCGCCAAGCAAACTGTTGAATCGCAAGCTTCCAAGCTGAAAACTCCTCTGTTTTTCCTTTCAAGTGAGACAAGAAAAGAAGTAATGCACAGAAAAACAGAACAGGGAATCAGTATTTCTAAACTAAGACCCAGGGAAGCATCATCCATCCTGCAGATGCAAACCAGGAATGAAGAGTTTCCATCGCTAATTTATCTTAAGGGTAAGACTTTGCTCTCAAGTAGAGTCTTTATTCCAGAAAGGAGACGCAATGAGGACATAAAACAGCAGGGAAGAAGAGTTGTTTAGGCTATAAACAGGAATAATAATATTAAAAATAAGTGATGGAAGAATTAAGCAGAATACTAAGGGAAATATCCCACCATGGAGCCTGCGCTGAGCTCTGCAAGACAAGCCCTGACGTGGCAAAAGGATCCATTTCATCTGGCCCTGAGAAGCAGCAGCAGAAGTGACCAGGAGTCTGAACCTGCTGGCGGGAATCCAGCAGCCACGAGCAGCTCCGCAGCGGCTCCCATCCCCGGATCAGGGGTCTCAGGCTTCTTTTCCCTGTGCTGCAGGGAGCTCCTTGTGTTCTGCTGGGTGAAGAGCTCCTCGCTTCCTCACCTCCAACCTCCGCAAGGCGTTGGAGTATTGGCTGCCCCGGGAAAACACAACAGACATCCGTGACGAAAGGATGACAGAGATTAAGTTCTACCTGTCTCCTCCTGCTCAGGTAACCGCTAACCACGAAGGGATGGAAATATGAAGGGAGCAGAATAAAACAATAGGTAGAATAGAGCCATTTTGGAAGCAACAGCAATTTTACAAAGAAAAAGCACACCTTAAAATATAAATAGTTATAGCATGAGCAAACACCAAGGAAGCATATGGTACCGCCTATTTTACTAATTAGCTTTCAGATCAAGTTGTGCAAATTAGAGGTGATAAGCAGCATTTTTCTTTTAGGATCTAAAAACATTTGACGTGCTATGACAGAGTGCAGTAACTGCAGGAGAATATTCATGAGGAGATCTAAAGCCACCATCCATATTTCAGCACAGTACACTCACTATCTCTGCAAGGAATGAGCAGAAGGAGCGTCTATTCCCTCGCATGTGAAACACTGTAATTCACCTCCCTTTGATTTTAAATCAACAATTCTATGCGGCACGCGGGGCAGCGCGTCCCTGTGCCCGGCACACGCGTGGGGCTGGCCCGGCTCCTCGGTCTGGGCAGTCCCGGGCACGGGGGGTCTGCAGACGCTGTCCCCACGTGCAGGTTTCCCCTCTCTCCTCACCTCCACCTGGCTGCACCCCGCAGGGTTCATCAGACCTCATATCAGCGCACGGGTATTAATCAAGCCTCGCCTCACGTTTTGTGGAGCAGATAAAACAAAACGTTGTTATTCCCATCTCTGTCTCGAATCACAGATGGGATGTGACTTCACAGCACCACGAACAACTGAACCAAGGCTTCTGCCCATCCGTTATTCAAAGAGGGTAAATGATAGGCCGTGTCAAAGCTCCCTCCCAAGCCCGTCGCTGTGCCTGGCATATTAACTTTGCAGAGGCAACAAGCAGTAGGGTTGTTCAGAATCATCTAACACAAAAGCACAGAGATTTTTATGGATTTAAACACTTAACATTAAAAACTTTCTGCAGTGTTTCAAATAAAGGAAATATCTGAGGTAAGTTCATCTTTCCAAGGCTAAAACGTGCTCTTCCCTCTCACTGAGAAATCCTCCCCTGCCAAACCCAGACATAAAGAACATCCACCTTTTTCTATTTCCATTTTTGCTTCTATTCTTACCCCCTATTTCACTTTGCAGACAAAACTGAAGAGAAATATGAGGGTGAAGGGGATGAAAAGTGAAAAAAGTAAAGAAGAACACTGAAAATCACGAGGTTTAAATTTTAATTCTGTACAAAACTGCAAGATACCATGAAAAGGAATGCTATTAGGGAAAAGGCAAGCCCACCGACTGCAGGTACAAACGCACTTGTCTCCTCCCCGAGCACTCCGATTAGAGGGTACCCGTGTGCCACGGGTTGCATACGGAGCTCGGTGCTGCTATGACGTGTCCTGAGGAGCAAAGTCTCCGTGCCAGGAGCAAGCCTAAACCAGGTGCTTCAAGTAAACCACCACATTTCAAAGAGAAGAAACTGTACCAATAGAAAGAAAAACAAAAATCAATGAGCCTAATTTAAGAAATGGTCCCAAGGCATAAATCCTCCCTTTCAGCACAGGAGCCGGGCTCCGAGTTTCCCCTCTCCCTGTTCCTGCGTGCGCTGCACAGCCGTGGTGCTCCCGGGTCCAGGCACGTTAGGGGTGGGTGAGCAGGGAGCAGCGTTGGGAGCAGCAGTGGGGCCGGCGCCGCGCGGAGCCTCCCACACTCGCTGCCTGCAGCAACCTCCGCGAGGCTGCGGAGAACATCTGCCAAAACGCCTCCGTGCGCCTTGCCAGAGCAGGCATGAGTGATCTGGGGCAAGCGCACATCTGGAGCCAGCTCTGCGCAGTTTCCATTTTTACATCCAGCACGACAAAACAGCTGTATTTTTATAGGGTTTAAGCATCATTGGTAGCAGTGGATTTATTTCATTGCACTCTGGCAAGAGCACAGTTATGTCTCTCAGTTCACTCCTACAAGGGACTAGAAAACCATTCAGGAGTCATGGGGCCAATTCCCCAGTCTACAGGCAGAGCTGGCGACTTTCTAATTCCCCCACTCTCCTTTATTAATTACATGCAATTGGTTTGAGTTCAAATCTAGCTGCTTCTCTCTGTGCTACCTGTGTAAGAGCCATATTTAGTCATGTAGAAACTGCAAAAAGCTTGTAGACTAACTACAGAGTTGCAATTAACCTTCTGTCCTAGAAAACACCTTTTCTGATGCCGCAGCAATGTCTCCTGCACTGCTGTGCGAGTGACTAGTCACAGACTGCACTACCTAATGTACTGGCTCCAGTTTCTGCAGCCCAGTCCTCCCATTCCCACTCCTTCCATGTCTTTGTTGTTCTTACCTGATTGTCCTGGGGATGCATCCATTCCAGCAATGTCCTATTCCACCTCCCTTCTCAGATGGGTCACTAAACTCTTAATTGTAACAAGCACAAATGAACCTTAGAGAAGGCTGGGAAGAAGGCCCTTATGGGGAAGGTAGCCCTCCTGGGCGAGCACAAGTGCTATGGCTTACGGTTCCCTACGGCGCTGGCATCAAGCAGGAACGTGCCCTGCCAAAGGGAAGGCCAGATGGCACACTGAGCTAAGAGCTGCTTGTACAACACGGACATACACATTAGTTCAAGCCTGGCTTAAAGGTAATTCACCTTGCTGGCCCCTGCGGAACAGGAGCAAGTGGCACACGGTGGGCACAGAACTGCACGAGCTGCTGCAGCACAAGGACAGACACCACTCGGGGCAGGAGATGCCTCCCTGAGCCCCTGGGTGCCAACCCGCATGTCACGTTGCCGGCACGGGGCTCCCAGGAGCAGCGGTGCCAGAGAGGGGCCATGCCCGATGCTTGGAAGTGGTAGAAGATACCGGCCTCAGGGGCTGCTCTGGGCTCTCCTGTCGCCTCGAGGCTTCAGTGAACTCCACTCTTCCACGGCACAGTGCCAGCGTCACCCCTTTGTCCCCCCAGCAGTGCTGCTGTCCACGGAAAGGCCAGTAATTCTATTATTTATAGAATAACTGATTGCATCTGTCCTTGCGCAGCCCCCCATTACATCACGTCTAGGACATCATTTCAACCACAGACCTATTTTCACATACAGACCTCACTATTTTTAGGGCAAACTAAGTAAATGGTTCATAAATAGCTGCTTGATTCATAGCGGTTTATATTGCTGTCATATGCCCTACTTTTCTCATCTGAAACTTTTGTACCTCTCTGGTGTCAACATGTCACACTGCAGTTTGCCCTTAAGTGTTTTACAACAGCAGTCGCTCCAGGGGAGGGACAGAGCAGAGCGCGGTCTCTGCAAGCCCTCTGTGAGCAAATTTAGAAAGAGGTAAATTTTGATTGAGACAACTTGCTGTTTTGGCTAATGAAAATAATAAATATTTCAGCACAAAACTTGTGGAAGAAATTTTGAAAAAGTGGAGAAAAAAGATTGCTTGTTAAAGAAATATTTGAAGAACCCACAAGTCCTGCTATAACACCTTTACCCACCTTGCGCTCATTCCACGCACCCCAATGGGCCATAACTGGAACACAGAACTTGCAATCCCTGACCCACTGCTCTCCAAACCGCTTCTCCTCTTGCTGGAGGAGGGAGAGGCCACAGGTCGGGCTCAAGCTCGTGCGGCAGGACCAGCTCCTACCAACCCTGTCCTTGGAGGGCAGCTCACCAGCGCGGCTCCCGCTTCCCACCTGGAATGCCAGGACAAACACCCTTCCCTTCCAAAGCTGCCACCACCTCCCTCACAAATCTGCCCCAGCCCATGTGTCAGACCACATTTTGATTGATTCAGCACTTCCTGTGACATCTATCCCAGCACAGCAGTCCTGCTCCAGCAGCAAGAGCTCAGAACTTGCATTATTTGGAGCCTATGTGGAAATCAATCCTCCTTATAGAAATCCAGCCCATACCCAGTCCGATCTGAAAGTGGGGTGGTGAGAGACAATCTGACTCCCCTAATCCTTCAGGCACGCTGAAAAATAAAACACTTAGCAGCCAGATGGGGAAGAGCAAGCTTGTTAATGAGGACGACAGCAATGAAGATGCAGCACAACTCTGCTGCTGTGCCACACATTTGTTTTGCGTTAATCTTATTTGCTTTCTGTGCCTTTTTCTATGTATCCAATAAATAGAACATGAAAGAAGTGACAAGATAGATCCACCGAGTGCCTTGTGCCAGCAGGGAAATCCCAATCAGCCAATGCAGTGCTTGAGAGGTCCTAGGACAAGTGTGTTCTATGCAAGAGCAGCAGGGACCCTCTCCTCCTCTTGGTGTCCCTTCTGTCCCGGGTAAGGGCAGCCCTCGGGGGCTACACTGCAACCACAGGGTCTTTTGGGTGGGACCCCGCATTGCAGTAGCACCAAAACCAGCCACCAAATGCACCAAAACCAGCCACCAACGCTCTGATAACTCAGGACCCCTCTATCACTCCATGGCTCGAGCACCCCTGAGCATGCCAGGGCACAAGGTATGAGCAGACACCAGCACCGGAGAGAGCACAGTCGACAGAGGCCCTTTGGGGACTGCATGAAGCACAGACACAGACAGCCGATACTACGTCTGATCGGAGCTCCCTGGCCCCAAAAAAGGTTATCGACAGCTCCCCAGGTGACAACTTCACTTGCACATTTATGTTTAAGTATAGAGCACTCTCCTACAGAAGAGGCAAGTGACAGTTTGCTTGGCATCCTTCTTAAGCTGAGGAGGATTGCTCTGTAGTTGCAGCTTACTGTGTATGCTTTGCTTGACATTAAAGCTACAGCTGTATTTTAATTAAAAGTAGACAGAGCTAGGGACTGACAGTGGAGCTTCTTTTTTATTTTCTTAAAAAAAAAGCTGAAGAGAACTGGAATAGGTTTAAGGTTTCTATAGCAGGCCCATGTTTTATCTCAAAGGAAAAGAGAACATTCTTCAATTGCATTTTACACGGTTTCCAAGGGACAATGGACTAAAAGCAAGGAGGTTTAGAATAACTTCACATCAACTCTCCTTCAGGATGTTCGTTTTACCAACAAGATGCCTAAGGCTCCTTACATGTTATATCTTCAAGCAGCACAAATCTTTTTTCCCTCAGCACCCTCCAACTTTCAGAATTGCAGTGTAGGGGAAAAGGACAATAGTAATAGTTTCTATTTAATATACCTGAAATGCATCTGGACACAGGTTTGAGCCACAGACCTGGGGCTTTTTCCTTCAGAAATTGGACACGGAGGAACTCCTCAGTGGAGAAGGAGTTAACAAAGAAGCCGTGAGCTTTGCAGTACAGCATCCCACCAGTAAGTGAGGAATGCCACTTACTGCACTCCCTGCTACAAAATTTGCTGACCGTGGGCAGAGCCAATATCCCTGCAGCAGAATCTGAGCTGCAAACTACTGTACGTGCTACAGTTTGGCCTCACAAGAGAGTCCTGCAACCGCTCTCCAAGCACAACCTAATTGAAACATAAAAACATATTTCTTTTTTTTTTATAGCATATACAAATATTGTTTCTCCTACTGGAACATTTGAACATTCAGAATGAGAAGGCAGATCAATAATTCTTCTATTAGATAATTGAAACATGCCTCTTGATTTACACTAATGCACTTGTTAAGCAATAAGTAATCAGGCTGTGGGCAGGTCCGCATTGCTGAAGCAAAGACCTGATTAATGGTCTGTGCGGCGGCGCGGGGCAGAGCCCTGCTGTGCCCCCTCCGGATGCCACCCCGCGTCTGCATGCGCCAGAGCACAGGCCTCGCTGCTGTCCCTGGGGCAGGTGCCGTTGGGCCAGCCCTGGTGCCACCCCTGGCTTCACGGCTCTTTTTCTCCACTCAGATTAGCAGCATCCTTTTGGATTCCTGCCGCGGACTAGAGCAGCACAGAGCAGGGCCCTTTGGGCAATTTTGCCTGAACACACATTGTTCCGATTCCCCCTTTGCACCTACCTACTGACACGTAGCTGCCTGCTGTACTCACTGCTTCGTATGCACAAGGCACAGGTCCCCTGTTGAGCAGTGACACAGAGCGGCTCTGTGGGTTCACAACTGCTGTCAGACAAGGTGAGGTCCCCACCCTGCAAGCAAGGCAGAAACACAAGCCCCGTGCGCGGGACAGAGGGGTTAACCAGACACAGACACCAACTGCGTGTGCACCCCGACTACCACCTGGTGCCAACACCACGCCAAACAACTTGGTTCTTCACGGGCAGGTACTTTGACACCGAGTTGAGCTAACATCAGCCCTGAATACCCGGTTCACTCAGTCCCCATGCTACTGGATGCCTCTCCAGCTTTTCATTAGTGGAGCACCATAGCACCAGCTGTTTCACATGTAGTAGTTCAGCCCTAATTCAGTTCTTGCTCAGAACTAAATTTTGTTGGAGTTCCCATTAACCAATAAATCAACTTTGGCTAAAACTTTATTAACAAAAAGTGCAGTTCCATTGTACTTTCTTGGAATTTAAGCCCTAATCAATGGAGTGAGAAGTGAGCCAGCCTTTGGCTCGCTCCTGTCCCAGCACACTCATGAGTAATCCCACCACAGTTCCCATCAGATGGGAAGCAGCAGCATTTATCTTGCTCTTATTACCTGACGTACTCAATTAGTCAAAGACCAAACACTATTTTTGGTTGAAATTGCCTGTTAAGTCATAGCGTGTTCATCAGAGGAAGTCACAGACCTAAGTCCTGCATTCACTGGGAGATGCGGCTGACCAACCTGATGCTCCAAGGACTGCCTCACCTGCCCACAACCAGGATTGAACCCTGCCAGATCGGTTCCTGCGGCAGAGCTGACGGGAGGAAGCACTTGCAATAATCAAGAGGCGGAGAACTTCAAGGGATGAGCTTGAGAGGCCCCATAAAGTGCATTTACATCAACAAGGTTGTTAAAGTCAGCTCCAAAAGGCCACCAGAGCTGCATGCTTTCACCCAGGCCTTCCCTTTTTCTTGTTTACCCAGCAGTTTGCCTGTAATCAAATTAGATAATGGAGTAAATCAATTCACTTGCCAGAGCAGAGAGCTGGTGACTTGCAGAGCAGAGCTCATCCCTGCAGCAAGATCAAGCTCCATCTCCTCCACGGAACACAGTCACCTCTTTGGCTGGCCACATGCACTGCCCTAATGAGTCAAGGCAGCTGCTGAGGAACGGGAGGACAGTGACACTTCTCTGCCCCCTGACTAATGATGTGCTGAAGGGCTCACATGTTAAGGTGAAGCTGGAGAGCAGCTATGGGAAACATAATTAATCCCTTGCTCATTAAAATCCACGGCATCTTAAGGAAGTGCTAATAGTGCTCGACACTGCTCTGGTGTTTGAGTCACGAACCACAGCCCCTCATCAGAAGGAACTTGGATGGGTTTCAGCTGATGACAAAGCCCAGGTGCAAACATTCACTTCAGTTTAGGTTAACTGATTTGGAATGACTTAGGCTAAATTACACTATATATTTGAGAAATAGGGTCCTGGAGAGTCTCAAGTACAGCAGGGACCGATTACATCCAGTTATAGAACAGCTAGAAGTGGAGAACATTCCCTGATTCCATGTCTTGGGCTCACAGAACTCAGAGACAACAAGAGAAGCTGAAGGCCCCACTGCCTCCTTAGCTTCCCCTCTGCACCAACACAGTTGGATGAGTTTACACTCATTCCCCCAGGCACACAGCTTACAGACAGAAATTTGCTCTGCTTTTCTCTGGACATCCCACGTGTGAACCTCCCCCTCGGCTCTGTGAACAAGGTTTTGCTGCAATACTTACTCGAGTTACTCATAAAACGAACAAGGGATATAAGAGCATTTTCATGTTGCACTCATCTACTGAATGCAACAATAAATCAGGCATCTCCTCTGCTGACTCTCTGGAAATTCCACCTCCAGGAAAGTCACCACTAAATTTCCTGATGTGTTCGTGGAGAGGTGCTGCAGAGGGGGAAAAGATGGGGGAAAAGGAGACACGGCTGATCTCAGACATGACCCAGAAGACACGTTCTCAGCCTGTTTGCTAACCTCCAGTGACGGATCATTGAACCAAATCTTGTGCCTGGACAAACAGAAATTAGAAGCAGAAAAAAAATGGACAATGCTTCAATATTAAATAGAGCATCAGCTAAACAAGAGGTCACTCACTTGCACAAGCACCAAAGGACAGGCCATCGATTCTTCCACCTGGCAGCCTGGACTTGGTTCACACATGCCTGGTAGATTGTGATTCCCAGGAACATAAAACATCTGAAAGAAAAGCACAGATCTGAACACAGTTTATTTCCTTTGCAATTAAGGAGAAACAATGATGAGCGTGTCTTGAAAATGTATTTTGTCAGAAAAATCTAAAGGATGGGTACAGAGCTCAGGTATGCAGTCTGGCCTCATCCTGTGCAACTGAGAGATGGTAGCACAGACCACCTGGAAATCTGACAACTTTCCAGGACTTCAAAGCAATCAAGTACTTGTGCGAAGAGTATTTCCCCATTTTTTGTTTTTATTGCTAAGAAGAAATTGTGACTTCCTTGAAGTTGTTTTCTGCTTTACAGTTCAGTTTGTCTGATGCTCTCGCAGGAGCTGCTGTTGAGCAGCCCTTGCAAGGTTTACTAAGTTTCTATGACCTAGGGAGGGGTGCTGAGTGTGCCGAGCAGTAACAGCTCCCTGCTTCAGAGTTGCCTCTCCCACCTGCTTCCAGCTAAGCTCCCAGTTATCCATCACGCAGCTTTCAGCCCATGTATGGCCTTTTGCAGGAGAGGCTGACATGGGTTAAAGGGAGAGTCTGGCTGCAGACGGGCCCTCGCTAGAAGAGGCCACAGGGCCAGCTCTGATGTGACCTTCGTTCTGGACCTGTCCTGCGCTTTGGGGCAGGACGGTCTCTCTCGACATGTCTGCACAGCAACGAGCACAGCGTGTCAGGTGCTTCCCAGCATGCTCCTATATTAATAAGGGACGGCAGACAGATGTGTTGTTAGCACACCTGGATCTAAATCACATTCCTGGGCTAGCTCCAAAACACAGGTGGTGATTTCTGGACACTGGATTCATTATCTGCAGAAAGGCAAAAATTACAGTGATGAGGAAGAAAGGAGCACTACCATCCGTCCATCATTTCTCCTCTGAAAAAACTCAACAGCTCAGTTGCTTCTGAGCCTGCCCCGATCAATCACTGCAAACACTAAAAGCATTTAAAAGATGCTCTCCTTTGAGTTATTTGTCAGGCGGAATCCGGCACTTTTTAGTCCTTTTATTAGTTCTGAGAGAAATTCACTTGAAGCCAACGCTTAATGCAGTGAGCGGTGCATATTTCTGCAGCAGCGATACCCATTATTCAGCTGCGTGCAGAGATGTGAAGGGAATTTACCAAAGCCTGGGCTGGAAGGAGCAGTGTCCCAAGCCTTGACCCTACCACCCACGTTCAGTGGCTGGACACACAACCCTTTAAACCTGCACTTCAGCCTCAGCCTGGCTTGACTTGTGCAAATTGCATTGGAAGGGGACGAAAAGCCGTGGTTGGGAGGTGAAAGGGAGCACTTGGTGGCTTGAGACAGGCCTTCATGTGCTGGGGCTCATACTTTCTACTCCCACGCATGCAGACAGCGCCTGACACCAACAAATTTTAAGACCGTAGCACCACCACAATTTTTTAAACCCCCCAAATTAGTACCACTGGGCAAAAAGCGTCAATAGGAGGAACAGACTTGGACACCATCTCCTCTGCTCGCTTCTTCCTCGCAGCCCTCATTATTTTCCAGCAAGGACACTTTTCTTTTCCTCCCTCTCTCACTTGTCAGGATCAGATGACATCTGAGCTGCGCTGATGAGACCTACCAGGCGGAGACACATGTTTGTAGTCGCTTTGGGCAACCAGCTGCCAAGGCCTTTAAGTGCTGCCTTTTGATTTCCCTCCACACTGGAGCTCGGTGCCTCCCTGGCAATAGGAGTCCCGCGTTGCCTGTGCGCGGGCTGCTCGCACCTCATCTGCCTTTGACCACAGAGGGGACCGCCTGGTTTTCCCAAGGATAAAGCCCTTTTAGCCTGTGAACAATTTTTGAACTATGGATGGTTCTAATTAGCAAGCAACATTTAGGCCAATAACAATGTGCTGGTTACTCCAATTATTATTAATTGCATTTCTTTACACATTTGCAACTATTAAATACGCTATCTCTAGAGTACCTGTGCAGACCTAAACTCAGCAGAAAATAATGAAAAGTATTTAGCATAGGGAAACAACCAGATAAGGCAAGGCTAAAATCCATGCCAGCCCCATCCATCATTTACCTTCTCTCTTTGTGTGCCTGGCTGATCCAGCGTATCTGAGATGCAAAGGACTCATTTTCCTTCATCTTCTTTTCTCGCTGGACCAAAGACCTCTTTCCGCAGTTGTCCTGTACATGCAGAGTCTGCTGGACTGCCTCTGTGCTGCATTATCCTACATACACACGGCCAGCAGCTCAAGAGAGCAGGATAGGTGATTATTGGAAGTGTCCAGGCAAGGAAACGTTGCTCTGCGGAGGGCTGCTATTCTGCAACGTAGCTTGATTCCAATTAGAAATGAAAAGTAAAGCTTCCAAGTATGTCTGAGAAAGATAAAGCCCAGGGATTCCCTACATGGGAAAGGCTCCAGCACTCCCCACAGTTGCATAAACTCATGTATTCACTCCTACAAAGATAGGGCTTCACCCCTACACAACTTAAAAAATTCACGATGAAAAATTGTTTCTGTCCTACAGTGTTAAATTGCTATAGGAAAGAATTGGTATTCATGATTCAATGCATAAAGTAGCCTTGGAGGGATGCAGATTGTATTTTCCCTCTGCAAACATTTGATCATCCCAATAAAACAGCAGCCCCACCTTTTCCACTAGGTCTATAAATCACAGAGAATGGAAATAACAGGTTTATTGTTGTCATGATTATCATTACTGAGGGATTTTATGGTGTACTGGAGAGATGGGGTACTTATTTATAGGCATTGTGGTGCCTTCTGAAGGACTACAGGACTTTGCAAAACTCAATCTGCTGCTAAGTTGCTAGCCTAAAAAGGAAACTATTCCCCCGATTCAGTCTCCACCTCGATGACGGCATTCACAGAGGCTCCAACCCTTTCCTAAGAGTCCTGCTCAGCAAGAAGCTGAGGCAAGTGATTGGAAATGAACAGGGAGCTTTCCCAGGGCGCAAGAGCTACAGTTTTGTGGTCCTTGTGCAAGCAGCAGCACCAATATTGCACTGCGTGGGTGAGGAAGGCACCCACAAAGCTCCGTCTGCTAACCCGGAGACCGTGCGTGGGGTGACTAACCATTTGGCCAACCTCCTCCTCCACAGAGGACCCTGCAGCAGTGAGGACCCCTCAACCTGAAGGCTGCCTCAGGTCTGCTGCAACCTCATGGACCTGCAGTTTGCTGGGACGACCACGGGCCTAGAACCTGTATTGACGGGACAATCACCAGCCGGTGCGGAGCTGCAGCAGCAACGGTGCTTTGGAGTGTTTCTCTTAAGCTAACACCATTCCCTACGCTGCTTCTCCTCATCACCCTTCGGGATGCAGAAGCTCTGTATTCCTCTACCTTACTTTCCTTTTTTCCTCTCCCAATAGGATTTATGACAAATTAGCGATTCACCCCCTGGAATGATTCTGTACCGTAAAGTGTCAGTATCTCACCACTTGGACATGATTTTTATTTTATTGGAAGTCTCCTGTGTTGTTTTATGGCCAGCTCTGCAGACTAGGCTGACAATAAAGCAAGAGGGGGAGGACTGTTTAGAGAGGTGCTGAGCTGCTTCACTTTTGCCAACTCAGGGCTTCACAAGAAAGCACTCAGCATCTGGCAGGATGGAGCTTTTGCATTTTTCAAACTCTCTCCACCCTTTTTACGGAACAAATTAAGTTTAATACCAGGGTGAGTGTGCGAAGCTACCCAAGGCAGAGCAAGCTGATGAACCGAGTTATTGTACTGCCAGAACCACTGCCCTGCTCACGCCTCCTCTCTTACCCTTTTTGGATTTTAATGCTTGATCTTTTCCAAAAATAGTCACAATTTTTAAACTTATTAATATGGTCTTCAAAAAAATTCTCTTAGTGAAAAGATCTTTGAAGGCTGTGGATTTAAGAAGCTGGACGAAAGGGTTAGCCCAGCAACCAGCCTGAATAGCACCCCGGGAATGGGAACGCAGAGGCCGGCCGCTTACCTCCAGCCGGAATACAAACAGCCCTGACTGCCTAGAGGATAATACCAAACTTGACTGCCTCAGCAAAATAACGAAGATGATAAATCAGGTGCCTATTTAGCACCTATTTCACAGTAGCCGCTCTCCATCTTCCACCAGAGAAAAAAAAAGAGGAAGAAAAAAATGAGATACTGAAGCTGAA
This sequence comes from Crypturellus tataupa, assembly GCA_034781795.1. Lineage (NCBI taxonomy): Eukaryota > Metazoa > Chordata > Aves > Tinamiformes > Tinamidae > Crypturellus > Crypturellus tataupa. The sequence continues at coordinate 3,868,083 of JAWLRI010000564.1, read as the reverse complement.
CTGAAATATAGGAACAGTGAAAAAGCATTTCAAATCAAGACTTATGAGAAGCTGTATGGCTGGTCTCCACCAGATTCATTAATTACAGCTTTATGTTAGCAAGGTGTTTTTGCAAATAAAATTGGGCTGCAAATATTACAATTACTTCTTACAGGTTTCTTCCAGACTGGCTAACAGCAGGTGGGTTCTCTGACCAGTTCTGCATGGGTGCGATGGCCCAGGCTTGCTCCCGACCGGCCTTAGCTAGAACTGTCCTCTGCTGCCCTGAGGAAACCCATGGCTAGGGGCTATTTTTGAGACCAGTGCAACAATACTGTACTCATGTTCAACAGCCACATGTTGGGTACAAGACATAAATCTAGAGCTGAGGCGCTGAGAAGGCGTATGAATGACGCAAGGACTAAAAGGCAAGTGTTCAGAATGAGGAATGTGAAAAATTAATCTAACTTACCAGGAAGAAATTCAAAAGATAATTTGATTATAGTGTAAAAGCACTTTCACAGGGAAGAAGTACCAGGTACTAAAAGCAGAAAAGTGCATAGAGAGAATTTCTTGGTGGAAACTGGAGTTAGGCAAATTTCAATTCAAAACATGACTTATGATATTTTTAACTGAAGGTGATCAATCATTGGAACAAACTGGGAACAGTAGATTCTGCAGCATTTGATGTCTTCCAGTTTAAACCTGGGTCTCTTCAAAAGATATGCTTTAGTCAAGCCCAAGCTGCTGGGCCTGAGAGCGGGGCTAGTGAATGAAATTCCAGCAGTTAAAGCACACAACCTAGTAGATGTTTCTATGAGTCTCTGATGTTCCGAATTTCATTGTGCTCACCTCTGCTGATGCCAAAGACGCTGCCACAGGGAGATGCTGCTCTCAAACAGCTGTGACAATTTCAGACGTTGCTATTTCCAGCTGGGAGAAAACTTCACAGCTCTGTCTGCGGAAGGAATCAGATCAGGCACCTCCAGTGCCCTCTGGCCACATCAGCAAGGGCTACCTTAACCTCATCAGGGTGCTCTGGATTCACCTGCCTCTATCTGGAGCACAGCAGGAAATGTTCATACATTTCCCTGTTTATAAAGCTGTGGGAAGCTTATTTGTAACTGGGGAGCAAAGATAAATAGTGTCTGGCCGTAATGAGGGAGCATCACTTTCAGGAAGTGTTTCTGGCTCACGAGGAAGGGAGCCAGTGGAAAGACAGACCTCCCAGCAGCTGCCCCACTCAGCACATAAGTGACTATTTTGATGAACTATTCAGGCAGTCCCATTTAACGATGCTCACATTTGATATGTCATCGCTCAGAAAGAGAGGCAGTTTTAGAACAGATTATTGCTCTCCACATCAAATTAGTAATTTGAGTTTAGATGCTCACTGACAGGAGTATCTTTGCATCCTTCATATAACTCCTGGGTGGCTTCCCCCTGAATCCAGGTATGACATCGTTTGTCTAACATACTGAACAATGCAATTAATATTAGCAAGTTCTGACTGCTTGGCAGAATATATTGTTACAGCTAACAAGTTTTATGTCTTCAGACTTCACAGCAGAATTTGATTTAATTTATCCCAAGGTTAAGAAAGACAGAAAGAAGGCTTGATGGCTCCAGATCACAGAGTAATTTATCACCTTCACCACGTGGCAGGAGCAGACACTACTTCCAGTAAAGTCAGTAGTAGAAGTTTACCCAGTCATCTTTGCTCAGATGGTGTATGTGTACCCTGTGCTGTGTATGCTGCATATGTGCAACCTCTTTGAAGGATTGCACATATGCAAGCAACTAACTTACAAGATATTTCTAAACGTTAATCCTATTGTCAGGGCTGGGTTTCCACTGCTGTCTCCCCAAATGGCTCCATACATGAGCCTCCGACTCATGCAAGATCTTTATTCCAGGTTGCCTAGAAGCTGGCAAGAAAACAAGGAGAAAGCAGTATTATATGCACAGCAAAGTCACATGAGGTTGGGAGGAGTTGCACTGTGGAGATCACAGCTTTCACAGCAAAGGCTGGACTAACATCACTCATCTTTAAACTTGTCTTCTAGGGCCCAGGGCTTTGAGACACTACTCTCTCCCCTGAATTTCACTTTGATCTCGCACCTTCTCATTGCAAACCCAGGTGCCGTCTGCAAGATACCAAAGAACCACAACTAAGTCCCTGCTAGTGGTCTCCTAACAAGACCACTCCACATTCTGCAACAAAAGCAGAAATGTCTCATCAGACACAGCAGCTCTGTATTTTATAAGAGATGCCAAAGCCAGCTAGGGCATGTGTCCAGGATCCTGACTCTAATTACTTATGCTGCCCTGCTCAGGCAGTTCCCAACATGACTTATTTTAAAGATGACAAAAATGATTATTGCTGATCACTTAAAGTAACTGTCTTTCTAAGGACCTGACAGTTTAAATGTAAGAGCACGCAACACAGAGTCCAGGTCCTCAGCAGGGATAAAAGCCCTTTGATGGAGTCACATTGATTTACACTGGTCTGAGGTTAAAATTGAGTAATTTACCTCCCCGAAAAATAACTCCCACAGACAATCAGCACAGGCATCTCCTGCAGAGATTTGGAGAGTGCTGGGTAGCTGCCAATCCCATCTGAATCTTGGTGGTCACCACACCTGCAAGGCTGTCCGGTAGGAATTCTCTGCTCCTCGTGTGCCCATGCTGCAAACATTTCCTTTCCCATGAGGAACATCACTCCCATCACAGTCTGTGGTGATGCTCGCCATGGCTCTGCATGCCGTGCCGAGGTGACACATCACACAAACCAGCTGGCTGCTTCTTGTCCCTCACTTTAATTACACTCTTAGGGATAAAGATGGGGTACAGTTGTAATCACTCAAGCACCTAGTACAAGGAGGTTTTGCATCCTAAAACAAATAATAATACTTAATATAGTCCAGAAATGAGTAGTCAGTTTTCACCTTAAAAAAGTCAATAAAGCAGGGTCATATTGATGTAAAGAAACATAAAATGTGAACTCCTTCAATACACGCACTTGTTTGTCTCAGTTTGTGATGCTAGGGAGAAAAGCGCTATAAGCTGCGAATGGTATTTTATTAGCATCATAAACCTCAAGAGCAAAGTTTGTGTCTCAGAGAGCTGCACATGCATTTGAAGGCTTAATTTATGCTTCTAACTTCTTTTTATTTATTTATTTTTCCTAAAGCAGGAACACAACATTATTTAAGCCTAAAAGACTCTGGATACACCTCTGGGCAAGAGGGACGCTCATGCCGAAGAAACACCTCTATTGTGCTGGAATCCCACCGAAATTTCAGTGGTATTAGGATATTAATCCATATTGCAGAGGTACAGAGAAGCCTCAGACAAAACAAAATATCACAAGCAACAGAAACTGAATAAAGCATCCGAAAACACCAGCCACTGAGAAAGGCAAAGCCCAGAAGAAGGAAGAGACAGAAGGGGTGAAGTGACTTCCTCAGGAGCTCCAAAAAGTCACTGGGGGCGACACAGCAGGGACAGGCCAGGAAGCCTGGCTTCTGCTGGCTCTCCACGAGTCTGGCCTTTGACAAGCAGAACTGACAGAAGTGCACACTGACCTGCACTAGCTGAGCACCCGCTCCTCCAGGCCAGGCCTACCACGCTGCAGAGATCCATCCCCACTGAAAATCCTCCCAAATCTGGCGACAAGGGTCCTCCAGGCACCGGTCATTCTCCTGCAGCTCCACCACTGCTTTCATTTCACACAGCCTTTCAGAGGAGGGCCAGGTTTATGATCCTGCTAGGAAGGAAATACTGCAATACAGTCGCAATCAACCACTGTTAATCAGCAAATTACAGCTTTTCCCGCACTACAGAACACTGAACTACCAGCTGCTTATTCTGGTATTTTCATCCGATAAGAACACTACAGAGCAAGTCCTGTGTCTTTTACAGTGCTGTTAAGTCTCTGTAAATGTGGCTTTAAGCACCAACCAGCATCTATTCAAGATGCCACAGCCTGCAGTATTGTGAAGGGAAATTGGAGGTGCAGGTGAGCGCTGCAGGCACAGCACGGGGAGCCTTGCCACAAAAGGAAGGGGCTGCACAAGCAGCTGTGAGAGCTGTTCTGCAGGGCACAGGATGGAACGCAGCAGCGTGGTGCAAGCCTTGCAGCACACCGTGACTTGCTACCTACGGAGCAGCGAGAGCAGCTGCTGCTCGGAGCAGGAAGGCGAGGGGAACCCCCTGTGTCACAGCGTAAGCACAAGGACAAAGGGGAGTTCAAGAGGAACTAAGGGAAAAGGAAACGTCGCCACGCTCTGCAGCCCTTGGCACTGGTTCCTACTGGCATATAAAACTCCACGTCTGCTTTGGAGGGAGAGCATCACTTTCACAGAGCAAAGGAAGAGGCACATGAGATTCAGACCCAACACAGCAGATCTCTGTCTCTGGGTTTTTCTAACAGCAGCCAAATGACGACTGTCCACAGAGGCAAAAACACTGAGAAGAACAGGCTGAAGCCTCTATTAAGGTTTTATGATCTTATTAATTATTTGCCTTATGTTGAACCTAGAGAATCTCCTGCCCTTTCCCTCATGCTCTTGGAACCTGCTGTGATGGTTTCTCTACAGAGAACAGACAAAAAATAGTCTTTGCCCTGGAGCTGATATTTTTAGGATACCAGAGCAAATAACAGCTTTAAGCTGTGATTTGCCGAACAGCAAAGGCTTCGCTGGGATTCCTGGTACGGGTTTTCAAGTCATGGGAGTCAAGCCCTTTGCAGACCACCAAGAAGGGCTAGAGCAGAACTAGCAGAGTCACTAGCTGTCATCTCCCTTTTTGAACTGGAAAACAGACTTTACTTGTCCGTGCACCTGAAAGGGCTGGAAGAAAAGGGAAGAAAGAAGGAATAACTTTTCTGACCGAGAATTGCAAATACTGCTCTTTTTAAATACCTCCTTGCGGAAAAGAGCCACCTCTTCCCTTTCGCTCTTCTGCAATTTTAACTTCTCTCCTCCCCACTCCTTTATTTCACAGCTTTTAACCTTGCCCAATTGTCCTTTAATAATAATTAACTCTCTTGTTCAGCCAGGGAAGTGTGCTTTAAAGCTCTAACAATTTTATTTCCTAAATGACACCACAGGAGATGATAGGAGGGAAAAATTAAATTGGAAGGTTTCTCAAGAGGTGCCCCTCTAGAAAAGCCATTAGCCACTTCTCCCTCGTGAAAAGCAAATTCTGCTGCCACATCTGTGGAGTGACCCCACAGCAACCAGCAGCGTTTGCACAATAATTAACCGAAGGAGGAGAGAAAGGAGAAAATAAACAAGTGCACGCGGGCAGGCGGCTGCGCTCTGCGAGAGTGCCCGCTCCCAGCAGAGCCGCAACTCGAGTTGGGCAACACGCGGTGCTTCCGCGGGGGACTCACCCGAACGGTCCTGGAAGGAGGAGCGACGCAGTCGGCTCCGCAGCGCTCCGGGCTCAGCACCACGCGCTCTGCAACCTCAAAAGCAGGACATGGCTGGAAGGTCCCAGGAGCAACCAACAGCAGTGATAAGCGAGTACTCATTAATTATAAACCGGACCAAATAAATCAGAAATTCAATTGCAATGCCACACACCAATGAGAAATTCAAAACAGTTTGGCTATTAGTTGCACAAATTAACCCTGCGAGATAAAAGGACCTGAGGGAGCGGGCCCGTACCCTGGCTTTAATGAGAATGCCAAAGTCTGAAGCAGAGTGGAGTATTGCCTGGCAGGGATGGACCCATCTTCATCCGCCTGCTCCCCCTGGCAAGGGGCACCCACAGCCCCACAAGGGCAGCGGTGGCAACAAAGCACCCGCGTGCTCCCAGGAGGGAGGTATTTAGCAACTCTCAAGAGCTGCACCTTGCTCTGTGTGGCACTGGGGTACAGCCTGAGGTACGAACTGGCAAAATTCAGGGAAGCAATTCAACATTCTTCCAGGGTATTTCCTAATTTTATTTGTTGAGTTGGGATTGCAGCATGCTTATCTCACACACAAAAAGCATTTTAGAAAAGAGAGCTGCTCTACTGTAAAAGCATTAATGTGCTTTCTAGCAGCTTTCAGCATTAGCAGAAAACAGAACACCATCACCTGTATAGACAAGGGACACAGCTCATGTTGGGTGCCTTTCTCCCTGGGGACCAGGGTCTGCTCCCTTGCAAATCCCTCGGCTGTAAGAGGGTGTCCTAGGCTTGGCACAACTGACACCAAGAGCAGGAGCTAAGGCCTACGGCTCGAGGCGAGAGCCCCTGGGCACAGCTGGTTAAACCTCCTGCTCCCGGGGCCGCAGCTCTTCTGTCCGACCCAGCATGAATAATGCAGAGCTACAAGCGGGCCAGCTGCGTGCCAGGCCGTGACAGCCACAGGGCTCTTGCAGCAGATCAAAAGCCCTTCGAGTTCATTTCAATATTTATTTCTAATCCTCCAGTCTGATATTATAAATATTTAATCCGATACCCTTACTAGGAAAGCAAAGTAAAACCAGGAGAGACGGGGCCAGGCAGACTCCCTGCGGTAGCAGCTGCTGCCAGGGCTGTGTGTCCCCAGGCGCCCGCAGCGCCAGCCCCGAGCACCGCTCACCGATCCCCACGTGCAGGTTTTGGAGCTCTCCTATCTGCGAGATGGAGAGGAGGTCCTCGCAGCCTCCTTTGCTGAAAATCCCCACGCACCGGCCCATTTCCCACACCGCGGGCAGGACACGGACGCACGCTCCGTGCTGGGGCAGCGCACGGCTGCGCGGCCCCTCGGTCGTCACACACTGCCTGCCGGGGAAGCAGCGAGGAAGACAGCAGCAAATTAAAGAGATGTTAATTAATTGCAGATCTGGGAGACGAGAGTGAACAGCACCTCGCAGCTTGCAGCCCGAGCCCAACTGCAGGATTCCCTCTGCATGATTTAAAGACACTCACCCCATTCCTTGAGAAGAGCACTAATTCCACAGGCTTTTTGACAAGGATCCTGTTTTCCAGGGAGAACCATTTAATAAGTTTCACTCAGGATGTCTCTGCTCCCAATAAAGACTTAACAAAGTTAATTAGACTAAACAGTAATTATCATGTCTCTTCATTGTTCAATTATCTTGCTGAACTGGTGTTTCCTGATTAATTTTCTGATTAAAATGTATTAAATTGAAAAGCGCTTGCAAACACGAGCTGACAGGTTCTCTCCCACGCAGCGGGATGCTGAGGCCAGGACGACCCTCCAAGTCTCAAGCTGGCCCTGGGATCACAGCATTTTGCCACAGCAGGCGGCCGGCGTTCGGGGACGAGACGGGTAAGAGGTTTTGGTAGCAGAGAGACGAGGAGCAAGGAACTGGGCTCAGTTAACTTGGTGCAGACAGCCCTGCTCGCCGTGTGCTCATCCAGTTCATCCTCTACTGACTCGTTACCACCCTCCTCTTTTACCGCCTCCTGCTTGAGACCTGGATATTCCTTGGCCAGGTTACCTTTTACAAGGCTGATCACTGCAGACTGCTGCTTTCTGTCTGTAAAACACCACGGAGACCCACAGTGTTCCCCTCCTCCTACTCGGCGCAGCAGGCAGCACCGAGGAGCAACCCCGTGGCTGCGCGGCCGCGGGGCGTGCGGGGCGGCAGGGCAGCCAACACCCTCCTAGTGCCGCTGCTCTGCGGCTCTCAAGGAACTCGGCTGGCACTGCCCGCTGCCTCTAGCATCCCGGTCTGCCAACCGTGCTCTCCTCTCCATGGGCACACACCCTGGATGCCTGAGCTCCGTTTTTCCTAATGGGACCAATGTACTTTCGTGGATGACCTTAGAGAAGGGAGGTCTCCAGCGTTTTGCAGTCTGTAGAGCAAGAAATCTTCGCAACTAGCACTTATGAGTCAACACAACGTTGCTTTCCGGAGGGACTGCTTTAGCATTCACTCTTAGCAATCCAGTCATCACTGGCATTTTGATCAGCCCCTGACACCATTTGCATATCCTTTATGAGGCAGATCAGAAAATAGGATTAATTTTTCTTTCTTCACTTAAATAACACCTGTGGCTGGAAGGAAAAACAAATTCAGGGCCTCCTTCCCCAAATCCTTATTATTAGGTTATTTGAACCCTATTATAAATTATTGAAAGGATGCAGCTGAGCCCAAATCCCACAATGGGCTTTGTCTTTTGTAACGCTTGCAATTCTTGATGAACTCATATCTAAAACCAGAAACCCTGGGAGCTCCAGGATGACTAGTATCAGAGTAGCCATGGCCAAGAGCCATGACCATGGGTGAAGGCAGAGGCTCAGGAGCAGGGGCTGCTCTGCAAGGGATACCTGGTGCTCAGCGGTGGTCTCGGCGCTTGGGGTTTCCAGGCTGGAAGGCAGGATCCTGGCTCACGGTTTTGGGTCGTCTTTCATGGCCCTAAGAAAGGCAGAGATGTGAACACAGAATTACTATTCTCTTGTTTCAGTTTTTCTCCTGCACCTTATCTTGCCTCGGTCTATTGTAAGTCATGCAGATAGAGACTAAAGCCGAGACTGAGATAAGGAGTTAATGTTGTTTATGATGCAGTAAGCCTATGAAAAGAACTACAGCTCAGCTAAGAATAAGCATCTATCCATGAGCTGACAGCTTACACCTTCAGATAAAACACAGACAGAAAAAGCACTTACAACAACTTCAAACAGTTACAATGAATCTATTTTTTTCTTTTTTTTCCCCTTTTCTTTCTTTCTTTCTTTTTTTTACACAAACATTTGACATTTGCAACAGGTTTAGTTAGATTCATTCCAAAGACCAGGCCAAAAAAAAAAAAAAAAAAAATCTAACAGCCTGAACAGTTTTGGGGTTTCTTTTTTTTAACAATCACATAATCGGAAGTAATGAATCAAAGTGCTCCCAGGCTCATAAACTATGATTTGGCAAACATCTACAATTATAAAACCCAAATCTAATGACTACATTTTAACATAGTCCTGTGCTTAGTAGCTCACAGTAACATTTATCCTGCATCAGGCTGGAAGGAAATGTCTGCAGGGAGTTAGCTGTGAAATGTTTGATTTCAAAAGCCTGCGGCAAGTTGATTCATGTCTATTTAATTTTTCCAGGCAGTTTCACTGGAATGCTGTATATAAATCAAACGCAGGGCTAGCAGCAGAGACGTACCAAGTTGTGGAAATACTGTATGATTTTAATTAAACTACATGCACAAATCAGGCAGTAGCGAAGGTGGAAGGAGAGCGAGGGAGAATAGTGTCAGGCGGGATAAGCCAGTATTTTTATGCAGAGAAACAAACAACCATCTATTGAGAAAAGCCTGATTCCAAAAGCAGCGTTTTATCACTGTGCTGATATTCATAATCAATTTAAATCTGGATGAAACTGTATTCAAGCACAGGAAACAACGCAGACTGCAAGGGAAGTTAATTAGACTGTATCACCTCTACCTCCTGTCTGGCTTCGCGGGCTGCCAGGGCAGCCTGGCACTGTGCTGGCAACCAGGGCTCTGCTCAGGGTTACAAGGCTGCCTGCTCTGCCAGCAGCAGCACAGTCATCAGCACTGCCCGAGTTGGGACAGGATATGGAAAAAGAATATGGAAGCAGCCACAGAGCTGCCAAAGGATAGGAATTCTGCAAGAAATGTAGCACCCAGAAAGTGCTACTCACCTTCACAGCCACAGGGATTCTCCCTGTCCATTCCATGACCGAAGCTTCAGCATTTTGCACACAGAAAGATGACCAGTAACTAGCAACCTGCAGAAATACAGGTGTACGGGCTAGGGCAGCATCGTGTCCTGCAGCTGCTGCAGTTACCGTCGACAGCAGAGCAGAGGGTGCAGTGCAAGGCCGGGGGAAGGAGCCTTTGCTGCACGGAGCCTCTCACCAGGCAAGGCGGCAGCACAGGGATGCCCAGCCCTGGGGCAGGAGCAGCCCAGCACGTTTCACTGCAGCTCCCCAGCACGAGATACCACGTTGGGACCAACCCCACACTCCAGCCAGGGCCATCCGGCACATCAGCTCAAAGGCTCTTCCTGCATCAGGGCCTCATTACATCCAGTTAAAGCCACATATCCCAAATCCCTTGAGGTTTTGCAGTGCTGAAGCTGTAACAGGTTTGCAGGTTTCCTCCTCCTCTTCTACTCACCTCAATCACTCCCAACTATGGTGCATGAATAATACAATAATTTGTTGCTTGGTGATTGCTGCTGTGTTTTCCTTTACAAATGCATCCGGGGAAGGAAGCAGACTACAAACTGCCTGGAGGGGATCAGTTGTTTAAGAAAGACTACAAAGGTTGAGGCTCTGCAGGAACAAGATGCTTCCAGGGCAGGGCAGAGCTTGTCCTGGGAAATGGGTGCGAGCAGCTGGCTGTGCCGGCAGCGGAGCGCCCGGCTCCCGCCTGCTCGCTGCGGTCCTGGAAAGGAGCACGGCCCCTGCTGCACCCCGCGGGTGTAACTAACGCTGCTCTGCAAGGTGCCTCACCAGCTTTTACTGCAAAAACAAATAGGGCTGTAAAAAAGGAAGAGGCTCTCATAAAACACACCACTCTGGAGCTCAGGTTTTCTTCTTGCTCCTTAAACGAAGCCCGTCCCTCCAAACACCTCATTGCAGCTGGTTCGGGCCATCTCCCTGAGACAGGGCCATGCGGGCCCCGGCAGGGCGCAGGCGCTGGGGTGCTGCTCCCACGCTCTCCTTGGGCCGGCACGTGCTGGGCTCTGCGGGGCTCGTGCCCAACGCGGGCAACAGGGACTCGACCTCCAGCTCCCCTGCTCGCTGTCCACAGCAACACAAGCCCTGGCCGGTCTGGGACGCCCAGGATCCCAGTCCTTGCCCTGGCTCCAGGTTGTACCCACACACTGGCCCAGCCACCCACTTGGATTGGAAGCCTCTCCCTCCCTCTGCACAGTGCAAGCAGCATTCGCAACTGCAGCCTTCAGGCAGCGCAAGAATTCAGAGCAATAACAGAACTAAAGGCTCACAAAAGCTATTTACATCTCCAGGCTAAGGACGCAGCTTCCTGCAGGCACGACACAAGTATCAAACACCGGTAGCGAGACACTTTGCAAGGCTGGGCACTAGCAAGGAAGGGAAACAAGGACGAGCTGCCGCGCTCCGGGGCCAGGCTGATCCCATACACGGAAGCCAGTAGGAAACGGGATGCTTTAACAAGGAGCAAAACCTCAAGGAATAAATGTTGCTAGCGTATTCAACGACGCACCAGCCTCCGGTGTATGTAAAGAGCAAGGCAATTAATAAGGTATATTTAGCATGCTAAGCTGAGGTGTGCAGCTCCCGCAGCTGCTGAGATGCAGCCATTTAACTAACATTTATCTTAAAGATCAGCCTGGCTGCGCCTGCAGCTGGTGAGTGCCAAATGCGGCGTTCCCCGGCGGGGCAGCCGCTCCCTGCTGCCCCGGCCCACGGACACGGTGGGAGCCGAGCACGGAGCCGCAGAGCCCAGGGGCTCCTGCTCCGGACATGCCTCTCAGAACAGCCTGGCAAATCCATGGACTAAGAAGCCCTCACTGGCCCACAGACTCGCAAAGCTACGTCAGAGCTAGTGTTGGACCTAAGTAAGGAATTAAAAACCGCAAAGATGCTTAGAGGGCTGCAAAGCACAGCCTAAATGCAGGCCTTGTCGTCCTGCGCCGTGCGGCACTGCCTCCCCAATCTGGAGCCCTGTCTTTCAGCACCGACCTTGACCTTTCTGAGCTGGAAGGGATTTCAAATGGGCTTAGATATTTATACGAAGAACAAGAATAGCCAGGGCTATAATTAGTGATAACAGAAGTTTGAGGCAGGGTGATAAAGCTCCTGTTTCCACATCAAAACTATGGTTGAACTGCGGAAGCTTCATGCAAGGGCTACTGGAGAGGATCTTTGCTGTACTGCAAACCCTGAATTAAAGGAGAAATTAAAAGAAAGCACCCCAACTCAGCCAAATCTGTAAGTAAATGATTAAATATCCACGACTTGACAGTGAGGTTTTAGAATCAAAATACACGGGAATCGCATAGATAACCTGATTCAAAAAGCAAATAAAGGGTTGGAATGCACGCCTTTGGCATTGCTCTCTGATCATCTTAAAAATACCAGTTTACTGATGTCTGGCAGCCTGTCATCCCTTCCCAAACGCGCTTCCCAGGGACCCAGTGGAGCCCAGATCCCTCCTCTCGCCCTGTCCCCTGTGGGCGCTGGGGGCTCCCTGCAATGGTCTCTACCCAAGAAACCTCTGCAACGGCCTCGGCTGCACCCACGGCTGCTGCTGAAGGGAGCTGCAGGCTCAGCCAAGTCCACGGGTGGCTTTTATAGCCAATAAATCCTCACAAAAGCTTCTTCTTTTGTTTCCCCCAAAATATGTCCCCAGCTTTCCCTGGCACTAATAAACAGTCATTTTTCTCATGTTAAAATCCCTCCTGTAGCACTGGCTATTGCAGCTCGCTGCTGACCTTGGCCCTCTGGTGCCCGAGACCTAACAAAACTATTAAAGGGCCTCAGAAATTGTAACAAAACATCTGCTTCCTTGAGAGCAGCTGCCGCAGCAGAACAGAGCCAAAGCTCTCCTGCCCCACGTGCCACCCGTCTGCACAAGCTGCGCGTTTCTGGGGACAGCGACAAGGAGATCTGGTACCGCGCAGCCTCGGGAGCGCTCTGCGCCCCGCTGCGTGCAGGGCCACGAGCCGGGGATGCGGCTGGAGCCCCGAGGCCCCTGTGCTGGGACAACCCCGAGCAGCAGGAAGAGAGAGGTCCATTCAGACTAAGGGAATTAAAGCTTCAGAAAAGGGGAAGACAAGAAAAAGCAAAAACGTAGAAAACATCCACTACGCTGGAGCCGCTCTAGATTAAACCATCAGCCAAACAATGCAGACCAGGGTGATTCTTTACAGGGCTGTGACAGATAGACAGCAGGTTGAAATAATTAATAGTGTCCTAGTACAGCCGAGTAAGCAACCATATGCAAGTGTTGATAAAACTGTCTTTTTGGAGGTTTTTAGGTGGTGAGTTGTAAACTGTGCAAGTCATCAACTTTTTACCTCCAGAAATGAGAACTGACACATCGTCCTGGCTTCTCCCACTCTTGCAATACAGAAGACAGCCCTGCAAAGTACAGAGTTATTGCTAGGAAAAAGGGGAAAAAAAAGCCGATCTGTGAGCAGCCTGCGCCTGGAGCCACTGAGAAAAGCCCTCTTCGGCATTTAGGTTTGCAATGCGGGTGACAATTCCCATGACCAGAGAGGCATTTGAGGGGAAGCTGCTCTGGGAAGTGCTGGGGACGGGTCACATCCCTCCTGGCTCATCCATCACAGGGCTGTAGGTAACGGCCCTGCCACCCTCGCAGGCGGGATGGAAAGATGGGACAAACGAACAGGCTGGGAGGACTGGGCAAAGACCCCGGCCCTGCACCTAGCAGGGCCGCGTGCCGGTGCTGGGGGCAGAGCAGCAGCCCCGGCACGGCCCGGGCAGCAGCGCTTCGCTCCTGCCTGCTGGGCTCTCTGGCTTTTCACTAGCCTTAATTCACTCGTTTTACTTTCCACATCAATATCAATTAATAGCTACACATGAAATGGCTGAAAAAATATTATCCATCAAGTCAAGGAACTTTCTTGGAGATGCTCCCAACTGACAAGAGCCAAGTTAAGACGTAAACATGGAGTGGCTCTGAGGGGTTAGGGCAGCCGTAAATCCACAGGAGCAGCATTAAAGCGGCTCCTAGTTCAACCATGGAACAGGAGATGGTCTCTGGTTCTGGAGCTGTTCCTGACTTACACCCAACTGACCAGACGGCAGGTCCAGTCTCTGGAGATCAACACTGTCTGCCCCTTGGCGCGCGGTCCCTCCGTGCCCGATCCGAGCTCTCCCTTCCTCGGTGCTTTTGTTTCCAACAGAAGCAGCTGCCCCGTCAGGCTGGCTCAGCGTGGACCAGCCGGGAGCACAGGCTGCCGCGGCTGCAACGGAGGGTGCCAGCAGCTGTAAATATTCATCTCCTCTCTGGAGCCTCCTTCCCTAAAGGTCATTTGAGATTAGACAAACAGCCTGTCACCGATACTGAATGAGCCCGTCTGCACTTCGAGGGCACTGCCGGACACCGCTTAATGGACCCGGACAATGCAGGCACAGTCACTCCATAACAAATTCCTTTCCAAGTCCCAGCCTCTTCCCCCCAGGAATCCCCCCCAGCACCTTTAATTTACAGGTGCCATGATCTATTCCCCTTGCGCTACTTCAGAAAGTTGATCTCCCGCTGCTCAACAGCCCTGACACTTTTCAGGGCTCTGGTTGCTGCTTTAGTTTGGTTCCCTGGGGCAGGGAGCCTGCATCGCTGCTCCCCTCTTCCCTCCTGTTGGGCACTTGCTCCAATTGCTTTCCCCTTTCTTTCTCTGCCCTAACAGGCTCAGACAGATGCTCCCACCTAGGCCAGGCAGCACCAGAGTTTCTGCTCTCGCAAAGCAACACAAAATTAAACAATGATAAAATATGCACCAAAACCACAACATGCACGTGAGACTCTTGTAAGACTATGTGCTCAGGCTCTTCAGCCTTTCCCTGTAGCACACGAGCAAGGTGCAGAGCTGCAGCCCGCTGCCCACGACTCGGGAAGACCCCAGGGCTCTCGGGCTGCCCAGATAACCCAAGGCACCTACTCCAGCTCTGCACCTAACGCAGCGTGTGTCTTCGGGAGATTATTTGAAGTGGTTATTTTTGTGCCTGGAACCTTCAAAAGCAGAGTTATTAAGTGTATTTAAAAGGAAGAACTGGTCCAGATAAAGCCGGGATGTAATTAGCTACAAGCTACTGTACTTTGATGACAAAGCAGCAGTTAGCGTGCGGGCCGCGCGGTAACGCGCTCTGCAGGGTTTGCTAATTACTGATAACGGTCACAGCACGGGGAAGCCTGACACTTCTCTGATAAAGGCAGAACCGTCTATAACTCAATAGCTTGGGTATAACTTTGGGTGCTTAACTCGGAGCCAAAGCCTGGACTTTGGTGCGCTGCTCTTTACAATTCGCTATGCATTTAAAAGCACAGAGAAATAAATAAAATACTTTTCGAATGAGCAGAGGGATCCCAGCCTGCACGCAGGATTCCGGCTGGCAGCAGCCAAGCACTGGGGAGAGGCAGCAGGTTTGATTTGCCTGGGCACGCAGCAGGCCTGGGCACTGCGGGGCCTGCGGAGACTCCTCACGGGCCTGATCTGACTGACACTGATGGCAGGAGGGGACTTTCAAATACGTAAAATAGGCTTCGCCCTGGCCCTACGTAAAGCTGCAATCCCCGACGAAGTTAATTTGTAGACAAGTGGGAAAGAAAAAGAGCCAAGAGCTGCAGGAACTGGAAAGGGAACCAGGTGAGGGACCAAAGCGAGGAGCAGACGCCGGCACCGAGGGCCCTGAGCAGCAGAGCTGCCTGCACAGGGATAGCGATTCACGGTGCAGGAGTCGGGAGCCACAAGGCCAAACCAGAGCGATGCTGCAGCACCCCAGCCGCCATGGGGCAGCAGCGGAACCAGCCTCAGCAGCAGCCGCCCTCATTGCCTGGCAGCCTCACAGGGCCACAGAGGCACCAGGTCACACCGTCCTCCTCCGCACGGCAGGGATCCATGTCACATCCCCACCAGCCCCCATCCCGCACTGGTCCTGACAAAGCAGCGAGACGGAGCTCCCAAAGGGCAACAGGAGAAAAGCGTCCTGCAGCCCTTCTGCAGAACCCTTCCCTTTGGAGAAATCCTGCAAACATGCTGCGACGGATGTGAAATAGCCCTACCACTCCACCCGGTCTACCCAGGATTATATTAAAGCCAATAGCAACCACACCAGGTACACACAGGGGTGTTTTAGTGAACTAGGAATTAAAATTCCCTCAACTCCATTACAAGCAAAAAGCTGAATCACCCCTGTCAAGACTGATGGGACTGCAGCAAGTTCCTAGGGAGGGCAAAAGGCATCCCAACCTCAGATCTGTGTTATTCAAGGTAGTAACCCCAGGGTGACAAAATATTTCTATTCTGATGTTGGGTTTTTTTCCCCAGTTATCAAAGCGATGGGTTTTCATTACATTTTTTGATAGTTTCGATTTTGCCTGGTCTCTTTGGGAGGACCTGAGGGTCCAGGGCTCACTCATTACTCAGTTTTATGTCAGTGTACCTTCTCTCCATCCTTTCTGCCTCAAAAATGCTTTCTCTTCTCTGCTCTCTAACTTCTAATACGAGCAGGCTGAGTCTGGCACAGACTGCTCTGCAAACACTAATGCTCAAACCTTTCATCCAAGACACATTTAAGGCCAGGACCACAAGCCGAAACAACGCAGGACAGGTCCAAGGACACCAGCATCAATATGCTGGTTTAGACTTGCCAAGGAACTGTCTCTGTAGGTGGTAGATGAATACTTCACATGCCCGAACACAGACAGGAAAATTCAAACGCCGGTGACTGAATCACATCCCGCTCATAGCGCACGTCTGCCCCACGCAGAGGTAACAGCAGTTCCACAGCCGCACGCAGGAACAGAAACAGCGGCGGAGCCGAGAGCACCGAGCTCTTCCCTAAGCTCTGTCAGGGTCCATTAGGGCCCACGACAGGAACTTTCTTACGGGACCTCAGAGTATATTTCCCTGGAGGCTCATCTTTGATGCAAGGACTTGTGTGGACAGAAGCCCCATGTTTATGGGATTCTTACTCCATCATTCACAAATTCCTACGAAAAAGCGCCTAGAATGTCATTTTGAGGTCCCTAAATCCAATTACCTTCTTGCGGACACCGTTCCTAAAGAACCTATATTGTTGCTGTCACCAATGAAGGGCACAATTAACTCACTGACCTCGGGCGGTGACAACGTCTCCCTCGACACAGGGAGCCTGTCAGCCGCGGACAGGGCAGCAGGCAGTAATTGCTCCTGCTGCACCGGTGACACGGAACTAGAAGAAGTCATCTCAGCAGCACAGAGCGAGTGCGAAGGAAACAGGAAACCATTTCCATGTTTATTGACAAATTTAATTTACAACCTGAGTTCCCATTCTGGAGAGAATATGTATTTCCTCTTTAAATGTATCAGTCTTAAGCAGTCAGCAGAGCCATAATGATTTCTGTGCCTGCAGACACTTTTACAGGAGGGGATAGGGAATTTACGTGCCATAGTTTTGAGAGAAAATGGTATTAAAATTCACTATTTAGGAGTAAGCTGTAAATTAACTGTAACAGAGCAGACAAGAGGTAAAAGGAAATTTTGTGGGCATGCGTATAGCTTTTATATTGGTGTTTGGTTAAACACCTGCCCAGCCGAGTGTTGTATTCTCACATGGAGCTGGAGAAACCTTTGGAACACTCTCCTCACTTTTAAGTAGGAGAAAAAAATAATAGAGAAGAGCGTTCTAGCGCTGACAATCCTACAGCACTTTGACAAGTAACAATTATTTTGAGGACAGAAGGATCTAGTGAAAGAAGGGAGAATTATTACTTCCATCCCACCACTGGCACAGGGTCAGAGCTGAGGGGCAATTATCCTCAAGACAGAAGGTCCCGAAGGAACAAAATACTTAAAGAGAAAGGCTATGAAAACACAATCCTGCCACTCAGCCAAACAACTCTAGCAGGTTACAGAAAGCAGAACAAACATTTTAGCAGCTTTCTTCCTCAGGATTTGCCTGTGTTTTTCGTGCACAAGCTGAATTTTAGAGTGTGTCTCTAGCAGTATCAGTTCCAAGTCCCATCTTGCACAAATGACCCCAAAGACAGCGTGTTTCCCACTGGATTGCTGCTGCAAATAGCAGCGCTCAAAGCCCAATGTCCCACTTGGAGAGCACGCTCGTTAGAAACATGCCATGTCCAGGCATCTCTACCACCTCCTAAAGCTGCATCTCCTAACCCTGCATCTCCTAATGCTGCATCTCCACGAATGTCACAGGAAAACAGAGCCCAGCCCGAGCCAAGCAGCCATTCCCAGGAACTCCTTCAAACGGAAGCACGGCCAGGACTTCTCTTACAAGCGCATGTCGATCGTGGTGAGCACCGCGGGAAGGTAGTGCTGCACAGGGCAGCACAAGGCAAGCGAGAAGCTACTACACTGGGAGGAAAAAAAATCCATCTCTGCCTCGTTGCCCATGGGAAGAGCAGGGCAGGTCTGCGGCAGGGCTGCAGGTGGAAAGCCTTCCCTCCCCGTCCGCTCTCCCGCTCCTGCGGTTACTCAGTGCTCAGCCTTGCATTTACAAGGGAAACATGGAAACAGAACCCCCAAGGCTGAAAGAAGACAAAAAGAAAAATCCTGCTTATTCTTAAATGCCACAGTATAGCTGGCTCCATGACTCTGGGACTTTTTTTTAATAGCATGGTTGGAACTTCAGCTGTATAAACTGGCACGATTCCTCCAAAGTTGTCAGAGCCAAATTACACTTACTCAGGGTCTGGCCCTGTGACAAAAATATCTTTTTAATTTCCATCTTACTTCAGGAAGAACCTTAAAAATGCCCCTTTCTAGCCATATGCTGCAGTCCCAGCAGAACATTTACGGCCTCGCTTGCAGACCTGGCTGAAGGCCATCACGTATCTAGAAGACGACTGTAGCACCTCGAGCAGCAGCAAGAACCGACAACCCTGCAGCTGCTCAGGACCAGCCCATGCAGGCCGCTCCGCAACGCAGCCGCTGGTCCCCTCGGTCCCACGGCAGCCACGAGCCTGGCGAAGCTGGGGCAGAGACTCATCAGGACCCACCTGAACCAAGCTGCGGTTTTCCTTGCTGGCAAAGCAAGCCCCAGGAAGCCTCGGTTTGGCAGAGCCTCGCCTACCGCTGCCAGGCACCTCGCATCCTTCATTAGCTGCTCGGGGCTCTGCTGTGCAGCTAAGAGCAAGGATTGGGGCAGCCAAACCCTCCCCGTTTTAAACTGGAGAGCAAGTTCATCAAACTTGAGAAGATGCGTTCGTCTCCAGGCTTTGTACTCGGATGCGGATAGGAGGACCTGCCAACATGCTCAATCTACTGTTTCCTTTAACTCAGAGAAAGATGCATTGTATATATTTTAGCAAGAAAACAATTATCAGGTAACCCTACAACCTGCTATTTGTTTTGTATCAGCATTCATTTAGTTGTCTCTTTGATGACTGGCCATGCAGCAAATACAAGAGGGAAACCTTAAACCTACCAGGAGATTAATGAGGGACTCCGGCAGAACAGATGTATATGAATAGCAAATGAGGTCACTGAAAGCTCCCTACAAAACCAGCGACGAGCAGCTTTGCTGCAGCAGAATATCCTAGCAGGGAAGGAAAGGCCTCTAGCCACGCAGGTTCATCTCTGTGTGCCAAGCATCGCCCTGTTATGTCAGGGGCAAATTGATTGCAAAAATATGGTAAAATGGACGAAAACTATTTATGATGCAGAAGGCAGCGAACACTGGGGCCCCACTGGGCAGTAACACTTAGTCATGAACCACCTCCTCCTGCTGCAGCAGGGTGTCTGGATGGCACCAAGTCACATAGCCCAGCACAGAAGGACCTTCGAGCTCAGCCTGGCTCCTTCCTGGGCTGCAGTGCCAATGCTGCTTCCCCAGCGACTGGAAACCCACTGATCTCTTCGATGAAAAAAGTGCTTTTCATTACGATTAATATGTCCTGATAAAAAATTGATTTGGATAAGCTTTCATTAGGAAAAAACTCCTGAAGTGAAACATATTGATCATATGCCAAAACATTACAAGTCAATATTTCTTAAATGAAAAGCTTCCTCCCCCCCTCAAGTGAAATTATTTGGTGATTTAATGTATTCCTCTGAGGCTCTAGCGCAGGAAAGAACAATCCTGCAATAAGAAGGAAATCACATTTGTTTGGGGAGGGATAAAGGGAGACAAACTCTGTAAATAAGGAGGAAAAGGAGGAAGCACACAGGGTGAGCAAAGAGGTGCAAGCAGCTCGTCTGTGGAACATGCACAGCAGCTGCAGATTAGCCACCCCAGAGTGAAAAGGCAGCTTTAAATGTAGTGCAGTGCACTCGGTGCAGGGGATGCACGAGGGCACCAGGAGGGGACGAGCAGGTGTTTTCAGATCCGGTCCTCATTGCTGCTGCAGACAAGTGTTCACAGGCTCCACAAATCCCCCTCCCAGTGCCCAGCTCCAAGCACTGCCCGTACAAAGAACAGGCCTTCCTGAGTGAGGGCCCAGCCAACACACCGCATCCTGGAAGAGCCAAGGAAATAATCTCCCGCCAGAGAGGCATTAGCAAGATACGCAGTGAAATGGCAGGACAGAGCACAACTGTTGCTTCCTGGTGGACTATCGTGGCTAAATGATTCAACCTCTACAGAGAGAGAATCAAAGCTCACAAGAGCAGAAAGAGCAGCCGAGAGGCCACTCTTGAGCCTGACTGCTGCAGCTCCGCAGCCTCTGAAGGGCTCAGGCTGCTGCCCCATGTGAATACAGGGCTGTGCTAGCACATTTCTCTTTCCACACATTCACAAGCGTGCCCAAAGCCTCAAAGACCACATATGCCCAGAGGGCACAGCTTTGTATTCATGCTCACACCCCCTATATGTGTGTATATGCTCAACTATAGGCTCCAAGGTGCAAAAACAGATACAAACCCAAATTCATATGCCCTGTACAGCAGTGTGCATCACCCCTCAAGCCAGATGTTCTCTCGCCAGGTTGGGGCAAACTGCCATTCCAAGAGGACAGGTTTTGGCTTCCCCTTCTCAAATAGGGCCTTGAGCAACTGCAAATGTTGACAGTCTAGAAAGCAAGCGAATATGGAAAGAAAACAAGGGTGTAGTTGCTTCATGCTGAAACATGACATCACAGACTATTTGCAGCCATGGTAATTTCAATTCTGCAAGTCCCAAACTCACTCAAAATGCTACAGCACCAACACGCCTGCTCACAGCCTCCCATCTCTGCTGCAAAGGCAGGGGGACCAGGCAGCTGTTTGTGGATCTCTCCTTTCACACTGTGCTTAATTCACACATTAAGGGAATAGATGGAGCCAGCTCACTCCTCCCTTCTTGCACTGGAAATGAGTGAAAGAGAAGGACTTCTCAGGGCGGCAGAACAGCTCTCATGAGCCGTCAGGATGGGAAAATGTCACCAGGCACCAGGCTGCCTTCACCAAGCAATGGCACAGGAAGGAGTCTGTGCAGTTTAAGGCAATCATTTCAGACCCAATGGATGAAAATGAGAGCTGTAGATACACAACCTTTTTCCATCAAATATCTTTCTTAATTTAGGATGTGTTAAAGGCAGTCCTGGCAATTCAATAACGGGTTTGGGTAGATATTTTCATGGACAAGCATGGCTGCTCATTTGTATTTTGTAGTGAGGGACACTCCAAAGTGAAAGAAAAATGTTTACTCTGAGTTGCATCTCTAAGTTTGCTGCTGCTTGGAAAGTAGGAAGTGAAATATTTTGATTATTTGGAAAAGCAATAAAAGGAAGGCTTCCCCCCTCCTCCCCCCCTTTTTTTTGGCAGAAACTATTTGCTGAATCTGACCCAAATTCACAACCAGCTTTGCCTCCTCCCACTCAGAAACTGCAGTTCTCAGTGAGTAAACTCTTTGTTCCACAAATCACCCAGGTCTGCTGGCAATGCTGCACAAACACATGTTCCCAACAAGAGTTCAGCCTGCTAGTTCTTGCTAGGCAAAACAAAGGTTTTCATGGGGGATTAATTCTCTTGGAGCAAAAGAGGGGAGGAAGGAAACACTTCTAGCCACTGCTTGTTAGGCATCAGGAGCTCTGTTTGCAGCTGAGTGTGTAGGTTTGCACTTGTTCTCCTTCCCCAAAGATTACTGCCGAGGGGCTAAGCCGACACATCACTCAACACAGATCCTTTCTCCTCAGTCCTCCTTAGCAGATGCATCACAACAAAATCTCAGAATACAGATGTTGAATCGACAAGAACGCTCCACTACAGAGCAGCTCCTGAACGCCAGCACAGGGTGCGCCCATCTGTGAGAGCAGAGGCTCCAGCTGGGACACTGCAGGTTACACCAGGAGTGACGCTCTGCAACATTAAGGATCGCCCAGCACTGAGACAAGTGACCAAGGGTCAGGCCAGAGGTTGCCAAGCATTCAGGTAACCAAGTCCACCTGCTTCTCACTCAGGCAGTACAGTACAAACTCTTCTCTTCAAAGATGCCCATATTTTATTCACCAGTGTGTATATGCCCATATTTTATTTACCAACGTGTCCTTGCGGAGAAGTTTGGTATTTTCTGCAATGGGACATTCTGAAGAACAGGTGAGACCACACGGCTGCCCAAGACGACCTCCAGCCACCGGTGCCTGGCTGATTTGCATGAACTGAAGTTGTGGTTCAGAACCCAGCTCTGCACAGTGCTCATTATCCCCAGCCGGAGGAACTAGAATAGCAACATCTTCACACACTCGGATGCAGGTGACCACGGGAGATACTGTGGAGTAGAAAATCAGGTCAAGAGCCAGGGCTTTTGACAAAGTAAGTCAACCCGTAGGAGGAGACTTCCAAAGCAAGCCTAGTGTGCTGTCACAACAGGGACTGGTAATTCTATAGCTGCTTCCTATTCATTTTTCTCTCTATATTAGTAGGAAATGCTGGACAAAGAAGTCTTCCCTTTCATAAGAGGTGAAACTGAGATCTTCACAAGATATTCACACATCACAGGAGACTTCACTTACAATAGGGATGAACAGGGCACAACAAAAGAAGTAGATGGACTTAAACAGATGGATTCTATATTGGCATTAAAGGCCTCACCTCCTTTTCATCCAGTCTCATCTGTAAAGTACTTCTGATGAAAACTGTTGAATCTAAGTTGTTCTACCGCATGTCAGTGGATTCTACTTTGTGACAAGACTGTAACCAGCAATCACTAATGTCTCCCTGGTCAGTTTTTGATTCACAGACCTTCCTTCTAGAAGTAGCAAAGAGCTAGCAGGAACAGGAGAAAAATGGGGTGATACATTTTGCCATTAAACTGGGGCTAAGCTTGTGGTTATCATAAAAGATGCTGCCCTGAGAAAAGCACATCTCACTGCTACACATTGACAGTCCTGTTGATGACACATCAAAACCTCTAACTTTAGAAGTCAGAACAAAATTACACCATCCCAATAAATATTGATCACTTTACGAGTTCTTGTTGTAAAGTCCTTAATTAAACACAACACCCGTCTTTCCCAGATGATGAGAATCAATACTTTGCCAGTAATGCTGTCTAAACAGAAGAGCACCCTGACCCCAGCTGCCACCAAGTGACCGCACGGGGTTGTCACGTTGCTGTCTGCACTACAGAGCAGTCCTCTGTAGCACAAGGAGCCCATGTGAGATTAAGACTCGGCTGTGCTGGGCACTGAACAGACACAGAAAAACGTCTCTAGACCCAAACTGAGCCTGCTCCAACAAGTCAATAACGATCAGAGATGGAAGAAAACATCAAAGTCCAATAAAAAAAGCCGGGGCAGAGCCAGGCCTTCTGCATACTTGATCAGGGTATTCACCACCACACAAAACAGCCCTCCTGATTAATCCAGCTCATGATTGCTGGCTTGGTTGTCATCCAAGGAAAGAAAGAGGCAGGCAGGGAGGGACTTTCTCAGAAACATAATCCCTCCGCTCACCACCACCTCTTTCATTGCAAGAAACAGGTTGGTGCAGTTAATTCACCCACATTTGTTTCTCTTTAGCCTTCTGGCTGAGCTGAAGGCATCTCAGCATTTTGCCTCCATTTGACAGCATATTACAGGTGTTGTCATGGCAATGATTTATGCAAGAATTAGTCACTGCAGTACTTCCACAATAGACAGAAGAATAGGAAAATCTGCACATTTCGAAGTTCCTGGGATACAGAAGCTGAGGGTTGGGGAAAGATTAGATTCCTTTTAGATTAGAACCCCATAGATTCAAGCAGTGACATTTAAACAGCTCAGGGAAAAGTCAGTGCCTAATCAGAAATGTTATTAATAGCAATCTGACAATATACCAAACTTTATATTAAAGTGTGCCAGACATTGTCATGACATATTCACTACTGGCCCATTTCTGAATTAATCAGGGATTGAGTAACAGCTGGAGCAGAGAGGAAATTATTACATTTGCATTATTGCAAAATGAATAAAGATTTGGAGTTCATTGATGACGGGGGTGGAGGTTATCACAAGAGTCCCACTGCTGTCACAAGGATTCTGCTGTCACAGGCTGGGGATCTGGGTAGGACACTAGGCTTCATCAAAACAAAGTTTACCAAAAACAATGTGAAAGGAACTTAAAAATCCATCAAATGAGCGCTTATAAGTTAGGAAATTCCTGCACTAAGAACAAACCATCTGAATTCCCTCACTTTGTTATCAAGTGTTAGAATATTTTTTAATTTCAGGGTCACATTTTTGCTTCACATGTCTAAGTTTTGGAATAGAGATAATGAAGTTCAGGAAAGGTTGTCACTCAGTCCTAACTGAGTACATTTCTTACTGTAATGAAGGGTGTCATTTCTTTCCAGCTTTCACTATCAACCTCCATCCCCACCGAAGTCTTCCACAAATTGCAGGCAGTTACCTGTATTGCTACTGTCTCTTCAGAATCAGTTCTGAGACCGTCAGGGTCAGATGAGAAGCAAGCTTGACTAAAGAAAAGAAAATTTTGAACTGAGTTTTCAGATCTGCATCTGAGTCTCTCCCATCTGCATCTCCCTTGCTCTGTTCTCAGAGAGTTAAGGTTGTCTTGTCCTCTTCAATACTCTCAAATGCTTTTCCTTCATTCTTACAGGTTTTGAATGGAGCCTCATGGTCTGATGAACAGTTACTTCGAAGGTCACTAATTTAAGCAACTGCTTCTGCCAAACAGGAGAAGCCCAGGGAGTGTAACTGGCATTTTGCAGCCCCGAGTCATCCACATTTGTACGAATCAGTCACTAGTCACTTCACAAGGTCGCACAGCACAGTCCTCCCCGCTCTCCTGCGCTCTGCGTGCAGCTCAGACATCTGCACTACCTTCTTGAGAGTTTTCAATGTATGCATCGTCACATGGATTTATCAACAAACACATCAGTTAAGCCCAGCAAAAGCTTCAGAGACACTGAATGCATCTGATCAAACTAGATCAGTTTGTGTGGATGTTTTCTGAGGATAACAGATCCATACTGCCCGCTAGCACTTCTGCAGAAGGTATTTCACTCTGGTTGCTTTTAACTTCTTCCTCCTGGATCTTCCAAAGGGGAGCCCAGTACAGGCAACCAGACTAGGATTCACCAACGTAAAACTCTGAGCAAGGGAAAATGAACAGTCTGTCCTCATGCTGGGGCCTCACATTTTCTTCCCAACACTATAATGAAGACAGCAGGAGGGCTGCTCAGGATCTAGGGATGTTGGCTTTCCACTGTGAACATGAGTAGTGGAAGACAGGGGAGAAATATCCTTTCTTGGAAAAGCTGTCCACTTCCAGGCATTTTGCAATTTAAAAAAAAATGAGCAGCTTCAGAAGCAGCATTTGGATATGCGGCGCAAAGCAACATCTCTGGATACTCACCAGCCTCTCAGATCTGGCCACTCAGCTCAACATTGCTGCACAGCACATCTTGAAGCAACACAACTACTTTGGCTGCACTAAACACTGCTGTGCTGGAGCTACAATGGTGGGATGTACCTATACAGTGCAGAGCAAATCACATTAGGGCTGCATGAAAATGTTTTTTCCCCATTCAGTAGAAAAAATGTTTTCACTTCTACATGAAATGGAGCAAGTGTTCCCATCCTGAGGAACACCATATGG
Organism: Crypturellus tataupa; assembly: GCA_034781795.1. NCBI lineage: Eukaryota > Metazoa > Chordata > Aves > Tinamiformes > Tinamidae > Crypturellus > Crypturellus tataupa. The sequence continues at coordinate 3,842,440 of JAWLRI010000564.1, read as the reverse complement.
ATACCAGAGCTGGGAGCCAGAACTCCTTTGCTTCCAGGCTTTTAGCAAGTTGAGCTGTTGGGCAGGAGCTCCAGCTCTAAAGCTGATCTAGGTAAGACAAAACTGCCAAGTAAACTACATTCAATAGCTGCCTTGATCCTCCAGAATCAAAATCAAACTGTTTCTGCAAACAAATTTGACAAATTGGCAAGTTCCATGGGGAAACAGAACAGCATCATTTCATACGAAAGTTTCTGCTGTGCTCTAACCACAGTATAGAATCCAGCTCCCACAACGAAATGAGCAGACCAGCAGCACTTAAGCTACCAAGCTAAATTAGCAATCAAGAATAAGGCAAAAAAAGAACAGACCAGCTTTTACCCAATGGAAGGTGCAATTCTACCAGTGTCAGAAATGCTATCTCCATTTGTACAAACTGAGATCTGTGTGGTTTTGCCTTCGTAATGCATTTTGTTTATTTTGCAGTTGTGGGACCATCCTTCCTGCCAGCCCTGATTGCAAGCGGAAGGACGGGGTGCTCAGCCTGCCAGCCTGACCCAAGCAAAGCTCCTGCTGCCGGTCCTGGCAGGAGGTGGGACAGGCCAGGTTGACTGCAGCTAATTACTAAGCCTGGGTGTTCCCAGGTTTGCTGTCTGACTACCTGTCTGACATCCTGCATTTGCACTGGATGGATTTTCATTCGCAAAGCAGTTTCTTATGGAAGCCTTTGTTTACCCATAGCTGTTATGCTCAAAGCCACCAACAGTGCAGCTGCGGTGCGTGTGAATGAGCCACATGAAAAGCTCCTCAGCATGCCTCATTTCCACTGAGCTAGTTAATGCAAAGCAAGCCTATATTCCTACTCTAATTTATCACAATGAGGTATAGAATAAATTACCACAGTTTAACAAGTTGCCATCCAGGAGATGAGTCAGAATAATTGTCCACACATGTTCTTAAGTGCAAGGTAACAGAACCATCTTAAACCTTCCTTAAAAGACAATGAGATGGGTTGAATCAGCACTGCCAAAGTCACCTGCAGCACCAGTTTATCCAACTGCATTTCAAATACACCTCTAAGTCTCAGCAAGAGGTTTGGTGAATCTTGTAGAGAAGGTTCAAGAGATCTAGAGTCAACTCAACTCTCAGCTGGGGAACATCAGCCTGGTAAGGGCACAGCTGGGCACAAGACCATAGCCTTCTCCAACATCACACTGGCCCTTTCAATCAGATGCCCAGTTCTATTTCCATTAGTTTGTCTCCTAACTGCAGTGGGTGTCTCCCACAGAACACACCACAGACTCCCAAAGACACAAGAAGAGCTGATGCCAACTCCACTGCACTCTGAGCGGTTTCTAGCTGCTTTGCCTGAGACCTTGTCCTCCTCCACTTGGAGGGAACAGCTTTTATTTATTTATTTTTTGCAAGGAACTACTGCCATTCCTACAAGACAAGTTGAAGTGTTAGGTTCCTGGACAACAGTTTCTTCCTCAGCCCCTGCAGTAAGCCCAGCAATCTCCAACCCTGCTCCCCAGCTTAGCAATCATCAGTCCCCACCTGCAACAGCAGGTTCCTGTCAGGCAGCCCCTCTCCAGGCACCCAGGAAAGGCCTTTTACTGTGGAGTGGATAAAGCAGCTGCTGCCCAGCAGGCTGGCAAATTGATGCTCTGGCACCATCTGATTGCTTGGCTAGGCAAAAAGCACTCTGAGCTCCCTCTGCAAAGCTTTTCTCTTGCAGTGAGAAGGGCTGGACCTGACCCCAACCTCTCTAATGGGAGCAGTCAGCCAGACTTAGCCATGATCCGCTTGACTGTGCCCACTGCTCCAGGACTGACCAACACCAACCAACGGCCAGGACAGCAGGATGAGTGAGCAATGAGCTTCCAAGCACAAGAGACTTCCCCTAGTGTTTCTCCAACTCTGAGGAACTCCAGTAGTGCACAGCTAAAACACAGGCTTAGGCTAGGGGCATGACACAACTGCTCTTCTTAAAGCACTACTCTGCCTACCTCAGCACTCCTTCCTATTACTCTTTTTCCAAGGAAAAAAAATCCTCAGGACCACCGCTTCCCCCCCAACCAGAAGGGCAAAAGAGCAAGCAGGGATGAGCTTCAACTCCAGCCCTTCCTCTTGGCCACACGGGCAAAAAGGACAGACCAGTCCTGACCACCGCAAAGGCAGCCCAGGCTGAGGAGGTGGCTCCGCAGCTCTGGGCTCAGCAGCTGCCACCAGGCAGGGACACAAACAGCGTTTGGCACACAGCTGTGTCAGCTGCACAGGAGAAGGAGCTTGAGCCTCACTCTCCTCTCTAACCACTTCTTTCCTAACGATGACCACCACAACCAGCTGCAGAGCCATTTGCTCCCCTGTGCAGACGACAAGTAGCCAAGCAGTGGGGGAGCAGCTGGTGGAGGGAGAAGGCAGGCTGGGCTGAAAGGCCGGCCAGGCTGACAGGGTTTATCTTGTGCCTGGAAACCTGCAGTCCTGGACATGCCTGAGCACACAAACGAACCACAGCTCCACGCCGCGCAGCTGCATGGGGAGATTCAACATGCACAAATCAGGAGCTCTATTTCTCCAGCCAGCTTTGAGAGAAGGCTCGTGGCAACATCTTGATGCGATAATTGTGATGAAAGAAGCAAAAAGAATTTAATAAGGAAATAGGACAAACTCAGATGCCTTATGCATGGACCACGAGGGAATCTGCATCCTCTCCTCCCTTTGACATTACCATGACGCAACAAAGTGACAGCTTCCACCCAGAGCAGGCCAAGGAGGTCCTTGCAAGCCGGCACTCCTGAAGGGAACACAGCATTTCTGGGTACCCACCTCACAAGGGGGTTTCTCAGCATGAACTGGCTGGGGCACTCACCTCAGAGCAAGGACAGCCATCCACTGCAACAAACTGTTTGCAGGTGGAAAACGTATTTACCTTCCCTTCTCCGAGAAATATGTCTAATGTAATCTACGTAGGGGATTCAAAATTACACAAGCAATAAAGAGGTAATTACATTCATACTAATGTCTTCAAGTGGTCTGGAGCATTTTGGCAACACATGTTGGCATAAGACCAAAAAGTTATAGCAGGAAGGTGATTAGGGACAAGTAACAGCTAAAAATACAGAGAGATTAATTAATAATTGATGGTGTAGGTAGAACACTGCAGAAAATATAATTAATGCTGAACAAACTTGATACAACTCTGTCTCATTAAAGGCTAATAAAGTCTTTCACTGCTCCTAAGGATCTGTGTTTTAAAAACTCATGGGATTAGACCATCCACTGATGTAAAACTGTGGAACTCCATTGACTTGGGCAGATAGGCTGGTTTGTGTGACCTGAGGAAGTTATGCTTATCATTTTCCACTTATATTCGGCAAGAACACACGTGTTTCTGCACAGACACACCCTCTATGCGCTCCCTTGTTCTAGTACAGAGCTTCACCCAGACAGTTCACAGTTTGCAAAAGACTAACATACTCTTGCAATACACGTATTAATGCTACCAGACTTATTTCTTAATGACTGTAGTTGCAGGCAAATGATTCAAGTCGCCCAAAAATAACCATCATAATGAGCTGTAGAATCAGGAGCCCTGAACTCCCAGATGAGTAAGAGGCAACTCACTGAAAGTAATTATTGGATATCCACTAGTCAGAATCAGTGTTTTCAGCTGCCCTCAAGCAGGATCTTCCTCAGCTCAGGAGACGTGATGGGTAGAAAATGCTCCATTTGTCCATGAACCTTTAAAGTATGAAGGATCCTTTTATCCCCCTGCTACTCATGGAGCTGGTAATAGTGGCTGATATTCCCAGCCGGAATAAATAATACCTGAAGAGCTGCAATGTCAAAGTCCCATAGAACAACGTCATCCCATTAAGATCAAAGAATCTGCAGTCTCTCCCACATCAGAGAAGTTACATCTATGACTAATATCCAATATAGAGCATTTACTAGCATACTGGATGAGCACAAAAATGTCCAATAGTTGCTACGATCAAAAAATCAATGAAGGGTTCATGTTGACATGTCCTACATAGCTGCAGTGCATTAATCTAGTTCATCTCTCCAGCTGAGGGATCCTCAGCAGCTCCTCAGACTAGTAACCTAGTCCAGCAGGCCATCAGCAAAACTGAAATTTTATTTATATTCACATACAAAAAATTAGAGAAGATTTTGGTAAAGCAACATTTTCAAAGCCCAGTGATGCATCTGCCATTACCTGCTACACAGTAAATCCCATAGCACTCACAGGAATGTCTTTATACAAGGTGTCCCTCAACAGCAATGCAAGGAATCTTCCTTTTAGTATTAAAGCTCCCCATGCCTCTGTTTACACATCTGTTACATACCATAATGTATGTGAGAGGGCTGATGGCAAGCTCAATTACTCCTTATTTGCAAAGCACTTGGAGACCCTGATGACCAACGCTGCAGAAACCACGTCCTGCTGTTTGACAGGAACGCACAAGCAAGTCCTCCACCAGCTCTGACTCCACAAAGAGGAGGATGGGGAAAGGAGAGGGAGATCCTGGCCTGCCCCTCTGCCTGGGCTCTCTGTGCCCTGGTAGAGACCCAATGAAGGAACAACTGGGGGACTTGATGTGTTTAAATCACAGTGGAGGAGGATTCCAGCTACCCAGGCTGATGAGCTGTATTTCTTGTACTACCCTTACACCAGGCACCCACGAGTGTCAGGAGTGCATCTGTTTTAGCTCCTAATAAACCGAAAGCAGAAAACATTCTGGAGTGTGTACTGCTGCTTCTCCCTTCCATCAACAGCATCTTGGCAGTCCCTCTTACAGCCTCTTAACACTCCGAGTAAATTCCTGCCTCAGAGACAGCTGACCTGTGCTTGTTTTTCTGCAGGTCATTCTGATCTATGCTTTAATGCAAATGCTTCTCAAGTCAGCCTTTCCAGTCTGAAAATAATCCAGTTCTCCAGGGGAGCCGACCAAATGCAGTCAGATGGATTTTAGGATGAGATTCCAGCAGGGTTGAATCTAATCAGCAAATCAGGACTTTGCTTCCTAAGGCTTTTTGTTTGTCTGCTTGTTTAGCAGTGAAAGACAGATCAGTCCATTTAAATAAAGCAAGATTAACAAGGATAAACCCAAGTAGCACCTCTTAATAATCTCAGAGAACAGAGTAGTATCAAGGACCTCAGTGAGCTACAGGTAACTACTGCCTCAAAGCCTGGGAATTCCTGCTCACAGGCTGAGGATGAAACAGGAGGAAGAGATGGACAGGAACTTCCCTTTCAGGATCCCTGGAAGTCCAAGGTGAAGCAAGGAGGTCGGGGTTGAATGCTGGACACTGACCAAGGAGCCAAGCACCAAAGAAACACCAGCACTTAGGGTCTGCCTCCTCCGATCAAGCTGCCCATTGCTAGGAAATTCATGCAATCCCCAAGACTTTTCAGATCTAATCTCTTCATCATGGGTGACAGTTCACAAGGGAAAGGGACACGCAAAGACAGGACCACATGAAACTTGCTTCCTTTGGAGGCCTAGCTAAAACCGCATGCAAATTCTTCAGAGAACAGACCAGTAGCTGGAACCAGACTTTGTGCATTACACCATGTCTGTAAATCAGGGCCTGCAGGATTCCCTAAAGAGTAAACACAGTAGGAATAAAAATACAAACCCCATACTGAGTGCTGTTACCTTTCCGCATAAGCCCACCTCTCCATGCCTGATCTGAGCTTCGCTTACCTCTCCTTGCATCCCCACAGCTAGGGATAGCAGGGAGCAAGGCCACGAGGCAGGGAGTGAACACAACGGACTATTTCCACGTTGTGTGCGTTTCAGGCTTTGCCTGCAGCACTCCAAGACAGTCTGCAAGGCTGTCTGGAATCCTCTGGTGTTTGTTAGCAGCTGTCAGTCCCAGCAAGGGGCAGCAATAATGAAGAGTCTAAGTGGAAGAGTAAACTTGGAAAAAAACTGTCAGGAAGGTCCTCAGCAATAGAGCTAGCATCACAGAACTGCAGGAAGGCACTGGGTTTCAAACTCCTCATCCTCCAGGGCTACAGCCTCAGCAAGGACACGCAAGCTACATCTAGCCCCTTGCATCTAGCAAGTCTCCAACTTTGCAAGAGAGCAGAAACGTCACCTTTATGGCACAGGGAGGACGAGGCACGAGCACATGCAGGTGGTGCTTGTCTTCAACCCTACTGCCTGCAGCCTCCAGCTCAGCTCTGCCTAGACAGGTCCCCTCTCAGCCTAACAATTGCTACAGATACAAGAGAGACCCAACAATGACGGGGGCCTCCTGAAACACCCGTGTCACCCTGGAGGCCCCGGCTCCCCAGCATCTGCTCTCCCTAGCTGGATGTGGCTCTTCAGGGCACGACCAGACTCCTCATCTCCATTAGCTCCATCTCCAGTCTGGGAATCCCCAAGTGCATTTTCCCCTGGAGGACAGATCCCTGGGAGCAATCCCGGTTCCTGATGTACCCTGCTAAATTCAGAGGCACCAAGGGCCCCTCCTGTGCAGCCACACAAGTCAGTGGCCTTTCCCTTTCCAGAGCTCTGCTTTCTATGCTCTCCTCTGCTCTCCCTGCTGGCAGAGGCAGTGCAGAAGGGTGTGCTTATTACACTATAAAAACAAATGAAAACAGCCCCTGAGCTCATCAACTTCCAGCCTAGCTAATTTGTCCCCATGAACTGGCCAGGGTGGGGGTGGAGGGAACAGCACTCTTCCATTACAGAAATAACAGGAGTGATGAATGAGCCTCACTGCTCAGGACAGGAAGCTGCTGCTTTTTCTCCAGGCCGAGATGAATCGTCCCTGTCACTGCAGGGAGCGCAGCGATTTGCGCACGCTGCGCCCGGGCCAGCGCCGCAGCCTCGCTCAGCTCATCGCGCAGGCTTGTTCTCCTTTAGCAGCAAAAGAGGAGCAACTGGGGAACGAGAGCGGAGGCCGCAGCTGCAGCCACTTGCAGCAGGGCTGGGCAGACAGGCACCTCATCACCCTGTGCTCCCCACCGCGGGGAAGCCAGAGGCCCGAGCCGGGCGGGCGGCCCGCAGCGGTGCACAGGGCCCGGCCGCTCACCCCGCGCGCCATCTGTCGGCTTCCTCGCCGCTCGCTCTCGGCTCGCCCCGGCACAGAGGAGCCTTCCCTTTCCCAGGCAGCCAGCAGAAACCAGCAGCTCGGATGGAAACGCTAAGGGCACTCGAGGGAGACACCAGGCTGGGGCTCCCCGGAGAAGGGCTAATAGGGTTTGCTGATCCCTCTGGGAAACACCCATTACCTGCAAGGGTCCTCAGCCCCCAGGAGCCAACAGGTTCATTCCTTCAGGACAGGGAACTGATAAGACTTGATTTTCTTTCCATAAACCTTCCTCCTTGAGCTGTTTCTCTTTCCATTAACATGCTGATGAAGAATAGACATTTAACTGTCAGGATGACGCCTGCCAAAGGGACACCCAGCGCTCCCCCACGCAGAGGGGGATGCCCAGGTCCCCCAGAGCACATGAGGCTCCAACCCTCAGCACAGAGCACTGCCTCCCATGCTGATGCCTGCTTGGACCAGAGCTGTCTCTAAGAAATCTATCTAATCTTCACAGAAAAAAAGCTGGCATTCAAAAAAACTCCACTGCTGTCCTTGGTTTCTGCAGTTAATTAGTCACTGAAAGCAAAAAGGCATCCCTCCCCCTTGGCTCAAACTGGTCTCAGCCAAGCTACTTGCTCCTGGACTTGCTCATGTTTTTCTATTTCTCTGGGATAAATTAGTCCTACTAACTTACAGCAAGATACCCTTCATTTATTCTGGCTGTACAAGTGAGCCCCAGCAGAGTTACTGCTGATTTGCAATAGGTAAGTAGGTACCCAACTACTGGTTATGTACATCCAAGTTAGCTGTTATTTATTTTAAGTATTTAAAAGTATATCCATACAAGGACCCTAAGGAAAATTAAACCAAATTAATTTTAAAGTAGATTAGTTAAACTGTGTCAGACCATGACACAGAGCCTCCTCTTAACAATTAAAAAGGTCTTAATGCATTTTTGCTCATCTTAACTCACTAACTGGTCTCCTCCCCAGTGAGGAGAGACTCGGCCCAAGTGGAGGTACTAGGAATTACAGTGGCTCTGCAGGAGGAGAGCAGGCCCAGGAAGAGGTAAGGTCCTCAGGGCAGTGGCATGAAACCTTGGACGTGCACAGGAGACCTTCCAGCCTTGAGCCAAGATAGATCCTCCTGTCATCCCAGGGCATCTTAAAAGAGCATAGAAATCAATTTCAACTTTCATTAATTCCCAGCAATTTGCTAGTGCCTGTGGGTGGCGCTTGGGCATTCCAAGCGTCTCCAAAGCGGCTGTTCCACGACGGGTGGGATGGGGCTATTACCCCACAGCAGATGCTCCTTCTCAAGAAGCTCTCAAACTCTCTCCTAGAGCTTCAGCATCTCCAGAGCTATCTGGCTGCTGCAGTGGTCACATCCTGGGCAGCACCGTGCAGGGCTCTGCTTACTGTAGACCCTGAGACAGGGGGAGATAGCGAAAGGTTTTGGGAGAACAGGCTCCAAGGCTTCTGCACACACTTGCTTCCAGCAATACAAACAGAAAATTTCATTGCCTTCAAACATCAGAGGCATGGATGGAATGGAACTCATTCAAAAGCCAACATTTGCTGTGTTAGAGGTACTTTCCTCGACACAACTGGATGTCCAAATGACTAAAGGAGAATTTTGATGCTGCAAGTATCAGGAAGGGCTTAGAAGAAAAATTTGACAGAATATAGGTATTGCTCTGCATTGCTGAACAGGGGTGAATTTCACCTTCAGTGATTACACTGCAGCTGACTATGCCATATATATTTACACACATACACACACACACAGAGTATAATTGCAATCTAAATGTAGGAGAGCCCAGAAGAAGCAGAGCAGCCTAGCAGTATCTCTCTGCATTAGGTGCTGGATTATGAGCAAGGGAGACATTTATTGCCCCATACATTCCTAGGATAACCATTTAACAGACTCAATCCACACAGGATACTTCCCAGAATAATGTGCTAAAGCATCCCTTATTAGCCCAGCCATACCTTGCAGGAAGCCTTGGAGCTGCAGACACCAGCAGCACACAGCACTAGTGCTGCAGCCTCTTCATCACAGGTCAGCCAGAGCAGGAAGAGGTAAAACATCCTCTAACATAAAAAAAATTGTGATTTTTCCTGTAAGGACAAGACAACTGCCAGGCCCAATTCCTAACAGATTTTAATGTGTTCCGGAGGTATTCATTAAAACAGGGAGCTTTAATGAGTTTAATGACTTGCAGTTGTCAGCAAGTAGAAATAAGAGAATCAACACCAGACACAACTACAAAAGCCAGGACAGGGCTGGGCTGCATCTGAACACACAAGCCACAGGCAGGAGCTCCACACAAGACACTGCCCAGGTGCCCAGCAAATCCAAGTCCCTGTGTGTGTGCGGAAAATTCTCGCTGTCCAGAAGTGAAATGTCCAAAGAGGAGACAGAGGAGACCTAAGACTTTATTCG